>JAAXYA010000015.1:0-496108 GCA_013305525.1 Aspergillus quadrilineatus
GAGTATCACAAGCTTAGAGAAAAAGAAACAAAAGATAGAAGCGCAGATATCTTCCTCCTCCCTTTATCAACCTTTTCTAATTATATATCAAGACTTCTGGCTTCCTGGACTTGCATGCTGACAGATCTCTTTTCCTACAAGGCTATAATTCTGAGGCTGTATACTAATATTATAGAAACCTTATTTAGATACAGCCCCTGACCTAGATATAAATAAATTAAGTATAAAACTAATAAATATTTTATTACTAGTCTAGAATAGGTAATAATTTTAAGAAGCTATTATATATATATTTTTTTTAATTATAACTCTGCTATTATAAATATTATAATAAAAAAATTATTACATATTTATAATAGACCTAGCCAAGTAAATTTTTAATTATTTTTGAGATATCCTATTAGGATTGAATTATAATATTACTAAATAATTAAAATATATAGAGGCTTATAGTAAATGTAGTTTTTCTATAATAACCAGTATCCTTTATTAATTAAATATTCTAAATTAAAATTAATAATTTTTAATAAAATAGGATTTACCTAGCTCTATTATAGATTATATCTTATAAAAACTAGTATTTTATATTATATAATAGAATTTTTTTCTAAAATTATTAGAGCTTTAGTTCAGAATCTATAAAAAATAAAAAAAAATATTTTTTATATTTAGTTTTTTATCTCCTGCTTGATCATTATCACTTTTTTTTTATATTTATATAAAATAAATATATTTATATAATAAGTTAAGAATACCTTAAATAAACTAGCTATATTATTTAAAAATAAGATCTTATTTATTTTAATAGTAACTAGTAGGAGCATCCTCTAAGATATTTATTATCTAGATTTTTTAATAAATTTTGATTTTTTTAAAATAAGGCATCAGGTACTATAGCCTTTTTTCTAGGTTAATAAAATATTTTAAATTAGAACTATAAGAACTCAAGAACTTATTATATTTATTTTTTTATAAATTATTACTTTTATAAAATATTCTAAATTTCTACAATTACTTAAAACAGCAAAATTCTTTATACTTTATAATATATTTTATTATTATTCTAAATATTAAACAATAGCTAATAATGTCTTATTATAAATTAGGTAGTTAATCTTTATAAATAAATATTTTTTAAATAATAAATTACTAGTTTTCATCTACTATCTTCTGCTAGTTAAGATAGCTTATTTCTAACATAATATCTAAATAAATCTGGCTATATATATATATATATATTTTTTTTTCTAGATTAAAATGAGCTAGGACTAGTACCTTAACTAATAATTTTTTAAAATATTTAAAGACTATTTACTTAGTATCTCCTTATTAAAACTAAGTATTTTTTCTAGTTAGATTTATAAAGATTAGATAATTTTTAAAACCTAAGAAATAAACCCCTAGTAATAATTAGTAAAGTCCAAGAAGTTTTATATATTTCTAATTAATATAAGAAATTTATATATTTTAATTATCTTAACTTTTTTAGGGTTAATATATATTCTCTACTTAGAATTTATAATATATTCTAAGTATCTAATATATTTCTGCTTAAACTTATATTTATTAATATTTAATTATAGGCCTGCTTTCTCTAACTTTAAAATTTATAAAATTTATTTTTAATACTTCTTAAAAAATTTATTAGTAAAAATAATTATATTATTAATATAAGTTATAATATAGATATCAAGAAATTCCTGCAGGACTAAGTTAATATATTTTTAAAAAATTACTAGAATACCTGTTAAGCTAAAGATAATAAATTATTTAAAATATCTAAATCTTATCTAGAAAGCTGTTTTTTACTTATTACTTTTCTAAATCCTAATCTTATGAAAGGTAGTAGAAATATCTAGCTTTATATACTATATAATCTTAGCTATTATTTATAGAGTCTCTAAGATTAGAGGAGGGGAATATAGTCTTAGTAATCTTATTTAACTTTTTATAATCTATACAAAATTAGAGGAAGTAGATTTATAATTAAATATTAATAAATATATATTTAAGTAGAAATATATTAAATATTTAAAGTATATTTGTTATGACACGACATCAAAGCCTTGCCAAGAGGAATCACAGGGAAAGGACAACCAATGGAGCCCCAGGCACCGAGCAAGGATGCTCATGTGGTTGCAGAATGAGCTGTAGACACGATGCTCATCTGGGCGCGGTGCGGAATAATGACATAAGGAACGGCTTGATTATGTCACTAAATCACGTGATCAGAAACAGGAGTAGGAAGTGACATAAAGCGTAGGGGGTTATGCCGGAATGAATGGATATATAAGGACACTCGTTACCTCCATAGTTAGTTCAGATCTTCGCGATCAATACAATCTGTTATCCAGGAGTTACCTTTGGTATCGCAACTTATACACACTTAACTCTACAAGATATAGAGCCGTTGTTGTATATCTTGGCCCTGCTTTCTCTTGTGAGCTTTACTAAGGACTATAGCTAGTCTTCATACTAGCTGGAGGTGGCTGATGGATAAGGTATCGGTAAGTCAATCAAGGCAAAGAAGCTTACCATGAGCAACCAGGGTTAGGAAGGACCTGCGGAGGCAGACCTTTCCATAACAATATTATAGATTCCTAGCAGGGAATATTTATTAACTCTAAGAAGATTTAAGGTAATTAAAGTATAAAAATCTTCTATATTAATTTAAGAATATATAAGATTTCTTAGACTTTGCTAATTATTACTAGGAGTTTATTTCTTAGTTTTTAAGAAAATTTTAACCTCTTATAAATTTAATTGAAAAAAATACTTAGTTTTAATAGGAAGATACTAAGTAAATAGCCTTTAAATATCTTAAAAAAATATCAATTAGGGTACTAGTCCTAGCTTTTTTTAAATCTAGAAAAAAAATATATATATAACTAGATTTATCTAGATATTATATTAAAAATAAGTTGTCTTAATTAGTAGAAAATAATAGATAGAGACTAGTAGTCTTCTACTTAAAAAGATATTTATTTATGAAAGTTAACTATTCTATTTATAATAAGGAATTATTAGCTATTATTTAATATTTAGAATAATAATAAAATATATTATAGAGTATAAAGTATTTTGCTGTCTTAAATAACTATAAAAATTTAGAATATTTTATAAAAAAGTAATAATTAAAAAATAAATATAATAGGCTCTTAAGCTCTTATAATTCAAATTTAGAATATTTTACTAATCTAGGAAGAAGGCTATAGTACCTAATATTTTATTTTAAAAAGACTAAGATTTATTAAAAATCTAGAATATCTTTAAGAATACTCCTACTAGCTACCATTAAAAAAAATAGGGTCTTATCTAAAAATAATATAGCTACTTTATTTAAGGTACTCTTAACTTATTATATATATATAAATTTTATATAAATATTAGGAGGTAATAAGGATCAAGTAGAAAATAAAAAACTAAATATAAAAAATATTTTTATTTTTTTATAGATTCTGAACTAAAGCTCTAATAACTTTAGAAGAAATTTTTATTATATAATAAAAAGTACTAGTTCTTATAAAATATAGTTTATAATAAAGCTAAGCAAATTATATCTTATTAGGAATTATTAATTTTGATTTTAGAATATTTAATTAATAAAGGATACTAGTTATTATAGAAGAATTATATTTAGATTCTGTATTATAAGCCCTTATATATATTAATTATTTAATAATATTATAATTTAATCCTAATAAGATATCCTAGTTATAATCTATAATTATTAATCAAAGATTTACTTAGTTATGTTTATTATAAAATATATAATAATTTTTTTTATTATAATATTTATAGTAGCAAAGCTATATAAAAAAAAATATAGCTTCTTAAAATTATTACTTATTCTAAACTAATGATAAAGTAAGATATTTATTAATTTTATAATTAATCTACTTATATCTAGGTCAGGGGCTGTATCTATAATAGTAATTATAAATTAATTATTTAAGAACTATATCTTTTAAGGCTATAAAAAAATAATAATTAAAATAATTATAGCCTTATTAATAAAATACCTAATTTAGTACTATAAATCTTTTTTTAATAATTATATTAGATAAAGACTTTTAATTTATTTTTTTAATATAAATATAAATCTGCTCCTTGATAAGGATTACTAGAAAATATTAATAATATTTTATCTAGAAATAGATAAATCCACTAAATAAATAAATTAAGAACTAGAAATTTATTTATAAATATAAAATTAAGATCCTAAACTATAATATCTTAAGAAAGAGAAAATATCTAAAACTACTTATAAAATAAAAAAAATATATAAAGCTAATATAGGAGCTAGCTAGAGAATTTAAGAATATAGATACTTATAAGGATTATTTAGTTTATTAAAACATTTCCAGACCTTCCCAGGACTATAAATATTATTAATAATATTATTACTAACTTGCTAGCTATAGGCCTTCAATTTTTTTAAAAAAAGAAGTAATTATTACAGGCTATTACCTAGATCTTAGTTATTAGCTATGCCCTTAACCTGGTTCTAAATAAGGTTTCTATAATATTAATATATAGTCTTAGAATTACAGCCTTGTAGGAAAAGAGATCTATTCTTATAACTTTGTTAAAGAGATCTGTCAGCATGCAAGTTGCCAGGAAGCTGGAAGTCTTGATATATAATTAGGAAAGGTTGATAAAGGGAGGAGGAAGATATCTGTACTTCTATCTTTTATTTCTTTTTCTCTAAGCTTGTGATACTTGTGAATATAGGTGTTAAGACACGCCCAGGATCAAACCGCCAAGCGCATCACGGGTTGCTCTCAGCCAATGGAATCGGGGAATGACGTGAACCGATGTCAGCGCAGCCTGACCAGGCACAAACCTGGGGAACGGCTGACATAAGAATAACGTGACTCGTCACGTTACCAGGTAGATGCCAAGGGATTGTAGATTGGCAGATTATCTACAAATGTCGATGGTCTACAACTCTACAAAAGAGGTGTCTCTACAATAAGATAAACAGGTATATAAGGACGCTCATTACCTCCATAGTTAGTTTAGATCTTCGCGATCAATAGCAACTTGTTATTCAGAGTTACCTTTAGCATCTCAACTCGTACATACTTAACTCTACAAGATATAGAGCCGTCGCTGTATATCTTGGCCCTGCTTTCTCTCGTGAGCTCCACCAAGGACCGTGACTAGTCTTCATACTAGTTGGACGTGGCTAAGAACAAGGTGTCGGTAAGTCAATCGAGGAAGGAGCTTACCAAAGAGCAACCAGGGTTAGGAAGGACCTGAGAGGCAGACCCTTCCATAACATTTAGATATTAAAAATATAGGAAAACTTTTCTTAATATCTGTAAATTTTTTATTAAAATCTATATTATTAAGATACTAATTACAGATAGTTTCTAGGCAGGTATTGGAAAATTATTATATAATAAATAATTAAGAAAATTCTTCTTTCTAGCAGAAAAATAGGATATACATTTAAATTATTATTTTCTTTATATAATTTTATTATTAATTAGCCTAGGCATTTTTAGCTAATGAAGCTCTGTTTTAAGTAGATATATTTATAATATAATATTTATTTTTTAATAATTACTTTTTTTATAGTTACCATAATTCTATAAGCTTTAAAATATACTTTTTTAGTAGATAAGAATCTAGCTACTAAGCTAATAATAATATTTATATTTTTTCTTACTTTAATAAACTAGGAAAATAGATATAAGATTAGAAATAATAAATTTCTTAAGCTAGGTATAGATATAATATAAAAGTATACTAAGAACTTAATAAATAATAAAATAGTTTTATAATACTTGGAATTTAGTATATTAAAATAAATAAATAACATAATAATACCTATAAAAAGAAAAGGAAATATAAAAATTATAAAAATAAGATTTAGATTAGGAAGAAGAAGTAAAAAAAAGTCATAATTTCTCTATTTCTTAAAAACTTAGATAATCTGCTTGTTACCATGTTAATACTTATTTTTATTATAATATACTTAAAATAAAAATATTAACAAAATTTATAAATTATCTACCTATATATTATAAAGCTAGAAAATATTATAAACTTTTACTAGTTTAATTATAAAAAGCTACTAAAATTATTAATAAAGTTATTTAATATCAAGGTTAATCTTAGTAGAGAGGAGCTAAATTATTATATAGTCTAGTCTAAGTACAGGATTAAACTTAGAACTAGATAGTTACTAGCTATATTATTAATAACCCCTGATTACATGGTAATTCTCTATTATACCTAATTAATTCTCCATCCTTGACACCTGTTATATATTATTATTAGATTAATATAGAGTACCTCTAAATATATACAGATATAAAAGATAGCTAGTATTCTGCTTGCTTGAGCTTAATATAGTACTATACTGATTTAATAAATTGAGAAAAATAGATTATAAAAGAAAATATGATTTGATTACTGTGATAAAGTAATAATTATTGTTGGTGATTAGGCTACCAGGAACTAGAGATTATTACTCTGCTTAAGGGCAGCGATATTAGGCAAGAATACTATATAGAATAAGAACATATTACAAGACAGGCAGTTATAGACTATTATAACTATCATACTATATATTATAATATATGCCCTTATGAGAAAAATAAATATCCTTGTTAATATTTATATTTTATTTTTTATACTATTTAATAAGTTCTTCATATCTAACAAGATCTTTAGTATCTATCTACTAAATTACTTATTAGGTTATATTCTTTTCAATAGATGATAAGATATTAAATATATTAGGTTTAGTTATAATTCTTATATAATATTTTATAATTATTTTTTTAACTTTATAATAGCCAGGGTCTTTAAAATATTATTTATTATAAATAAGACTAATATATAAATTATCTTAAAATTTAATTAGTATTTTACAAACTTAAGCTGGACAATTATGAGGACTAGGTTATTTTAATATATCATAATAGATTAAGTTTATAGGCTAGATAATTAATATACTTAATAATTTTAAATAAGCTAGTATAAAACTTACTAAGTTTCTTAGTAGCTTTGCCTAGTAATTAGTAACTATAATAGAAGTAGATATAAATCTTATTAAATTAATAAGTTTATAGTTCCAATTATACAAATATTTAAATAATTATTAAATTAAGTATTTTTTTAATATTTAGTTATATAGAAAAGTCCTGCTTCTTGAATATATTTTTAAATAATTATTCATATTAATATCAAAAAATAAATAATATAATATTTTACTAGTTATAATACTGGGCAAAGAATTTATAATAGTAATAATAATAATTCATTAATTTATTATATATCTTATATAAAGGTATATTGGAGTATTATTATAATAATTTATATTATATATTTTAATTAACTATTTATTTAAGAAGAATATAAATAAATACTACTATAATAATTTAAATATAATAATTATATCCTGCTAGAATTCTAATATAAAATATATATTTTAGTTTAAAAATATTATAAAATATTTTAATTTTAGAATTAAAAATATTTAATACAAGCTATTTCCTAATATTATATAATTAAATTAAATAAATTAGGGATTAGGCCCAGGTATTTAGTAAATTTATTAATAATAAATAATATTAATAAATAATAGATAAATTATAAAATTTATTATAATAATATTAAAAAGAATTAGAGCAGGACTACTAGCTAGAGACTATTATATAATTTATATTACTAATAAATATTAATTTAGTAGCTTAGATGTTATTATATTACTATAGATAATAATAATGTTAGTATAGGGCAATACTTTATATATCTTAAATATATTTATTAATATCTTGATAACTATAATTATTATAAATTATTTTATATAAATTTGTATATATATCTAGGTAAAAATAGCCAGGATTCTTTAATAATTTTATTTTTTATTATTTTTTTGGAGGTAGAGTAGGATGTCTTGTATAATATATAAAAATTTAGTATATTAATTTTTCAAAAAATTTTTTATAAATTTTACTTAGTAATTATTTTAATATTCCTAGCAGAGCTAATTTTTCAATTTATTAAGTAATTTAAAATAGTATAGTAGTATTAATAAAAAGATTATTAAGATTAAGATCATTATTAGTTACTATATTTATAATTTTATAAAATATTAGTAATATTCTTTTTCTAGGCTTATAAAAAACTTAAAATTAAAATTATTGAATATATTATAGTATTCATACTAAAAACTAAGCGTCTCTGAAGATATTATACTAAAAAATATATTAATTATTTTTTAATTCAAATATGAAATATACTACCAGGTAATGTAATACTTAAATAATATATTTTAATAATTAAACTAGGTATAAGATTTTAAGCTTAGTATTATTTTTTTATATTAGTATATTTATAAAATAAAAATATTACTAGTTAGACTTGTATTTAAGGCAGTTATAAAAATATATAATAAAAATCTAATTTAGTATAAAAATTATAACTTATTAAAAATATATGAGCTATTAATATCTAGATATAATATTTTTTTAGATTAAAATAGATTTTAATTATATATATTAAAAATATCTAATATAATTAGTTCTGCCATAGTAAATCAGGAATATCTACAATTAATATATATTATTTATAAATATACTTTTTAATTAGACTACTCTTTAATAATACTATTTTATAATACTATAAAAATCTAGTATACTTAGTATATTTTTTAATATTAAAACTAGTTTATTAATCTAAGGTATATTTCTAGTTTATATAATATCCTTAAAAATAACGTAATCAACCACCGAGCGGCGGATACCATCGAGCGGCGGATTTTCACGGCAATCATCACTATTCGAACCTTTACCACTACCAACGCCAT
The DNA here is from genome assembly GCA_013305525.1 of Aspergillus quadrilineatus. Classification (NCBI taxonomy): domain Eukaryota; kingdom Fungi; phylum Ascomycota; class Eurotiomycetes; order Eurotiales; family Aspergillaceae; genus Aspergillus; species Aspergillus quadrilineatus. The sequence continues at coordinate 8,828 of JAAXYA010000015.1, forward strand.
TCAAATTAACTAAATATATATATGTAATGATAGCTATTTAATAGGGCAATTTTAAATTATATGTCCTACTGTTCCGCAGCCACTGTAGTGTTGCAGAGCTTATCAGCAAGGTATTGGTATAGATTCCTTAGATTGCTTATTAAACTGCGTATCAAGCTGCTGAACCTGATTTTGGCCTTCTTATATATTAAGAAGGTAGTTATTATCTATTTTAGCATACTTTCTTGCCTTTCTTTGATATTATTGCCTATTTTTAGCCTATAAATTCTTGATTTCTTGCTCTAGAAGCAGCTAGGTTTGTATTACTATTTATATTACTTTCTTAAGATATTAAATATATATAATAGGACTGTGTCACGGTCAAGCTAGCTATATAGGTGCGATCCGGGCAGATTAGACCATGGGGTCTGATCATAGTGACCTTTTTGATTCAGTGGGGAGTACACTTGCCCGGACACGTGCTCTTACAGACTGCTAGAAAGCTGCTATTTTCTATTAAGGCTGTTCTACAGGCTTTGAACCTTTTAATCTAGCTAGCAAGTATTTTGCAGAGTTTAAAAAGCAGAGGAAATTAAGCCTTTAACTAGTAATAATATAGGTGTAGGTGTACATAGAAGGTAAGTTTTGAAAGAATATACTCTAAATTAAATAGCTTAAGCCCTGCCTCTTTAAAACTACTACAGATCTTCTCTAAAATAAATACTTTAGTATATATATCAGGGTATAGCAATAAAAAGTCTTCTTTACTAATATAATTATTACTAATTTTTATATAATATTTAAGAAGCTTTCTATATATTTTTTTAAGCAGGCTAAAGATACCTATATCAAGTAGTTAAAAATAATATAAAGTATAGACAGGCATGCAGAGACAGATTATTATATTTTTTTTATAAAACTTATTAAATTTAGCAGTTAAATAACTGCTATAGCCATTAAGAATAAGTATTTTATACTAGTTATATAGTACTTAGAAAGCAGTTCAAAGATATTTTTTAGCTAAAGAAGGCTAATTTTATCAGTTATCCAGCTATTCTGACTAGTAGAATCTACTAGTTACAAGGAAGCTTAGGTTCTTAGAACCAGGCAGCTTGTTAAAAGCTTGCTTTTAGTATAATAACTGGTAGTAGATATATATCTTTTAACCTAATTATCTTAATAATAGTAATCTATTTATAATTATCCTGAATAACTCTGCATGGTTACTTGCTATACTTAATTATAGTAATTACTTTTAAAGTAGAGCAGAGTCCTATTACAAAGCTAGTCTTATTAAGATTCTAGATATTATCTTTATATATGCTATGCTCTTATATAGTTGCTTGAATAGTCTTAAATTATAGTTTTATAACTCTTAGGTCTTCCTGCTTTGCATGTTAATAAGTAATATATTTTATATATTATATATATATTTCAGAATATTAATTAATAAATTTATAAGGCTAGTTAATTCCAAGAGCTGCTATTAGATCTTGTAATTAATTATATAATAATATTTATACTATTCTATATAGAAATTTAGATTAAATTAGAAATCCTTGCATATCTATATCTAATAATTACTTTAAAAGTAATTCCTCTTTAAATTTAGTTAATTTATAACTATTTATATATATCTCTGCGCGTGGTTTCCTTCCCTTTAGATATATATATAGGGTCTTTTCAGGCACCGTGTAGACTTTAGTAGCCTTTAAAATTGATTTAATTTTTTGATCTTTATAGGCCTGCATGGCCATTTGAAGGCGAGACTCTTAAGAAAGAGGTATTTTATATAATTATTGTAAAGAAATGACAGGTTGAATGATGCTTGAGGTGGTCGGGGTAAAAATCCACTGCTTGATGGTATCTGCCGCTCGGTGGTTGATTATGTTATAATTTTTAGATAATAGCTATCCTTTATTCTGGTATAAATAGTCTAAAAATATTAATATACTAGCTAAGTAATTTAACTAAAAAAAAGCTAATATCAAATTTTATTTAGTTCTAATTTTATATTTATATTTTCTAATCTCTAGAATACTAACTCTAGATAAATTAGATATTTATTTAGATTTTCTAATATAATAGTTAGATTATTAATATAGATTTTATAGAACTTATGAAACTAAGTTTAGATTTATTTACTACTAAATATAGGGAACTAAATTAAATATAATCTTATAATATAAAAAATTTCTTATATATTACTATTACTAGATAGTTTTAATATCTATACTTAATAGGCTATTAATAGAAGAACCTGTAAATATTAATAATAAAAATATAATAATATTTTTAGAATATATAATTTTCTTTTATAAAAATATAAAGAACTAAATATTTATTTTTTATTAATATAATAAAAATTAATTATAATATATATTTTTTTTAATTTAGCTTGCTCTTAGGTCCAGGATCAAGATTTTTATAGATAATAGAAATAAATTATATAAAAGATATTAGGCTTTTAGCTTTTGAGATTTTATTTTATTAATATAATAAATTAAATATCTAATTAATGTCCTTGTATTTTTTTTTTACCAATATAAATATATAATTTTAAAAATTAATCTTATTTTTTTTTTAGCAGGATCTCTATTTATTAATTTTTTAAGATACTAATCTAGTTAATAGTCTCAGGGATTTACTAGATATTAAATTACTTAATTATAGCCTAGAATCTAGTAATAATCTTAAGATTATATTTATAAATTATAATCTTATTTAGCAGAACTATGGTATTCTCTAAGTTAGATTTATTTAGAAGTTTAGGCTAATCTAGCTTTGGCCTATTATTCTTAGCTTTATTTTTTGTATATTTTTTTTTCTTAAGATTATTCTTAAAACTAATATAATTTATATTAATAAATTACTAAGGAATATATTAATAACATAGTTTTTTAGTTGGAGTAGATATTTTAGAGGTAGTATTATTAGAAGAATCTAGAATTTCTAAGAGAAATATATTTTATATCTTTATACAAGTTCTACTATATAAATACTGATATAGTAGATTATACAAGAAAAATTTAATATAAATCCTAAGTAAATATGACAGGCTATAATTACTAGTTTATTTATATTATTTACTACTTTAAATAAAGAAGAATTTATAATTTATTAAATATAGATAATAATTTTTTTTACTTCTAATTCTAAATTAGAAATAAGTAGCGTAGATAATTTATTTACTAGCTTAAAAATATAATCTTATTCTTTAGATAAGTTTATATATAACTTAAGATTTATTTTCTAGAATAAGGTTAGTCACTTGCTTTTATATAATTAATATATTCTTTTATTTTTTTTAATAAAATAATAAACCAGGAAGATCAGCTTCTAATAAAAAATTAATATTTAGACATTTTTAAGTTAAAAGTCTTCTCTAATATAAAATTTTATCGTTTTAAGTTATAGATTATTAACTAGGTAAGCTTAAATAATTATCTTAGTAAAATTATATTTATTTTCTATAGTATTTAAAAAAAAATATGTATATATATATAGCAAGAATATAATAACTTTATTAAATATTTTTTTAATTGATTTATCTTTAATCTAGCCAAAATTAGTAGTATTAATTATCTAGAAACATCTAGTATCTAAATATATATTTTAATATAATTTAATCTAATTGATATTGTATAATTATAATATATCTATAAATATTTTATATCTTTTAACTTATATAGTAGCTAGACTTAATAATTTTAATTACAATTAAAATACTTATAATAATTATAAATAAATTAATAGGTTTTCCTGAGCAAGGTAGATACTAATATAAGATTTTTTGGTTTTTTTAAATAATTTTTTAAATATTTTATATAATATAATAATAATAGGTTTTTCCAATTTTATTATAATCTTAGTATATAAGCTACCAAAAAGTAGGCTTAATATTTATTAATTTATTTTTTAGTAAGTCTGGCTGATTTAAAGATATTATATTATTATAAAAAATATTTTAATCTAGCTTGATATTTTTATTTTACTAAATTATAAAAATTTATCTAGAATATTTCTTCTAGCTAAGCTATATCTTAAAAAATAAATAAATACTTAGGGAAGCTAGAGCTAGATTTAGAGTTTTTATATAGACTCTAATACTAAGTTAATTATTATATAAATTTTAGAATTAATTTTAATTTTTATTCTAGACTAGTATTTATATCAAATTTTTTTTATATATATTTTAATTATATATAATTTAATACTGCTGACTTGAGAGGGTAGTTAATATTTAATAACTAATTTTATAGATTATTTAAGCAGTTTAAATATAACTAATAACCTTTATAAGTTAGCTAATATTTCTATAAATATATTGATTTTTATAAACAGGCCTAGAATGATTATTAGCTATTAATATTATTAGAATTATAGTAAAGAATAATGTAATTAGTATATAAGATCTTAATAAAATTAATATAAGAATTAATAGAAAGTATAATAGGATAATAAAAACTAGTAAGTTGAAATTTTTTAGAAATAATATTTTAATTACTATTTCAAGCTTAGGGGGTCCTTTTAGTTTTGTTCTAATAACTAATAATATTTTACTAGAAATATTACTTTTATTTAAAGTAGGCTAAAATTATATGTATATTAGGTATAGAGATATTATAAACTTAGTTTAAAATAATTCTAGATTATACTTAAAGTTTATAGTAATTTTTACTACTTAGTTATAAAACATTTTACTAGTATATATATTTTTATATTTATATATTATAGTTATTAATTTATATAATACTACTTAAAAAATTTAGTTTAAAATAATAAGCTAGTAATACTAGCTAGCGAGCTAGCTTCAAAAAATCTAGTTTATAAAATTATTTCAAAATTTATTATATAATGAACAATTAAGTATAGCTCTATATAAGCAAGCTTATATATTAACTTTTATAAAATCTTTATTTTTATAGCTAATAATATTTTCTATTTAATTAATAAAGATATTAATATTTTTATAGTATATAATATTACTAGTTTATTTAATAATAATAATATGATCTATATCAGGCTAGAAATATCTAATTTCTTTAATCTTTTAGTAAGTAGTAAAGATATTACTATTTTATAGTATTATTATCTTAACTATCTTTAAAATATTATTAAATAGATTAGGAGATCTGGGACTACGAGGACTAAAAGGCCTAGATAATCTAAATAATTTATTTTTTAAGAAAAATTACTACTTTCAAGAAAATTACTAGGATAAGAATTATTATACTACTTATTTGTTATTATTAAAACTAAAAGTTAATAATTAATATTATTTAATTTTACTATTTAGGTAAAGAAGATTAGCTATAATTAATTAATTTTAATTAAAATAATTATGATTATTTCTAGCAGCTCTACTAGCTCCTAATATAATTATATATATATTAATTTTATAGTTTTTTTATCTAAAATTAAAATTATATACTTATATTCTAGTTAGCTAAGATTTATATTATTTTAACATATTTATTAGGATTAATTTCCCATTTGCAAAATTTAGATTCAGGTTCACGAGTGCGACAATCATTTCCTAATATCTATGTAGTTATTATTATCAGGCTTAGAGGTTATTTAGATTATTTTCTAAAATTTAAGATTAATATCTAGTAATCTTTCTAATTCTAGTTAGTGTATAGAGGATATAGGCAGTTCTTCAACTAATAATAATTTAATAATAATTTGATTGGTGATAATCCACCTAATAAATTAATTGATAATAATATTCTAAAGGACAAGCAGTTTACTGCCTTATTAAGATATTTAGTAAAAGATTTAATATTAACTGTCTTAATAGTTAGAAGTAATTTAGAAGATTATCTAATAAACTTTCCTAATTAGGTTAGGATATAATAAGTTTAAAGATATAATATTACTAGTTAATATTATTATTAGAGAAATTAGATTAATTTTGGATAAAAAAATTGTAGAGCTACTAATAAAAGCTTTATATTTTTTCAATAAAATAAAAAATAAAATTAAGATTAAGTCCTTTCTAAGAGCTTAATCAGCCTAGCTTAATTCGTATTAGGTAGAGGATTTTTACTAATCTAATCTAAGAAACTAGATACGCCAGTAATTCCTAGTAAAGTTATTACAACCCTGTAAAATGTATCATGTTACGGTTATGATGGCCTGCGACTGCTTCTTTTGTCTTGTGTTCTTGCCTAATGTTGCCGCCTTCAAGCGGGGTTATGATCTCTAATTCCTGGTGGCCTAACCACCCACAATCATTACTTCATAGGAACAATAATCAAATCATATTTTGTTTTACAAAATTAGTAGGATTAAAAATTCTATGTAAGTATAATTTAGGAAGAATTATGAGATCTCTTAATTAGACAGGTAGGCAAGGCTTTTAGTAGATTTTAGTAGTAATTAATATATAACTAGATACTTAATTAGGTGACTAATGGGGCCTTTATTACGATCCTAGTAATCCTACAGTCCTGTATGATGTATGATGGCCTGCAACTGCTATCTTTGCCTAATATTGCTGCCTTTAAGCAGGGTAATAATCTCTAGATTCCTGGTAGCTTAACTACTAACAATAATTATTACTTTATAAGAGTAATTAAACTATATTTTATTCTATAGTTAGTAGCATGTCTAGTTTATCTGAAAGAGTTATTTTATTTTTATAATTAGCTATATAGATTATATAGGATCAGAGATCTTGATCCTGGTATTATAATATAACTAACTAGTAATTAGGCAGATCCTGATTATCTAATACTGGCCTGGCTAGGAATAACTAGCCAAGTAATATTAATATAACTATTATTATATAAAACGATGATTATTAATTATTATTATTAATTATCTATTATTATGACTTTAATATTAGTAAGATCTTATAAGTAAATAGCTAAACTAGTATATTAGTTAGCTATATTTTAGATAATATTATTTTTACTACATATCTTAAATTTTAAAGGCCCTGTTATTTACCTGATTATCTAGTTATATATTGATTATTACTAAAATCAATAAAAAATCTAGCCTATCTACCTGATTAGGAAATCTTATAATTTTTACTAAATTATATCTATATATAATTTATTAATCTTGCTAATTTACTAGAAATTACTAGCTTATCTAATTTCTTAGATTAAATTAGTAAAAATCTTTTACTAGATACTAATTAGGCCAAGCCTATTAAACTACTAGGAAGGACTTAATCTTAATCTTAATTAATTTTATTTATTACTTTATAGGAGATAGATAAAATTTTTATTAGTAATTTAAAAACTTCTTTATCTAAAGCTCTTCTAATTCTAGAAGCTTCTTTAATTATAATACTAACTATTAATATAATATTTTTAAGTCTATTATCTATATCTTAACCTAATTAAGGAAGTTTATTGATTTTTTAAATTAATTTCTAACTATTAAGGTTATATCTAAATTTCTTTCTAAATAATCTAATAAGGCAGTTAAATACTTATCTTTTAGAATATTATTATCTATTAAATTATTATTAGTTAAACTATAATCAGCTTAATTATTATTAGCTTAATAATTATTAATAAGAAAGCTTCTATACCCTTCTTAGACTAACTAGAATTAAAAAATTCTATAATTAATCTTAATTATTAAAAAGTATATAATTAACTTCTAGATCTAATAATAATAACTATTAAAAATCTAAACCTAATAATAATAATTATCTAAATATATATTATGTAGAATTTCTATATAAGAAATCAGTCCTGAAGAATATCTTATAAGGTAATATATTATTAGTCTAGACCTACTAGAATACAAGAATATAATTTTGATTTTAGATTTAAGAACTATAAAATTTATATATTTATTATTATATCTAGTACTATTAGGGCTGCAGAAGATAGTAATAATTATTTTAATTAAGGTTAATTAATTATAGCTAATCTTCTCTGCTTAATATAATAAAACTAAGATAAATACTAATTTAATTAGTTTTAATAATAATTATTTAAATATTATAATAATACTTATCCTAGCAGCTCTTTAGAAAGTAGAAATAAAAATAATAATTTTTTTTTAATAAAAGTAGACTACCTAGATCTTCTAGTCTATTAAAATTTCCTAGTTTTCCAGGTAGCAGCCCTGGAGATAATCAAATTAATAGTATTCTTAATAATTAAAATAGTAATAGCTTTACTAGGTATTAGAAAACTAAAGAAATTAGCTTTTTCTGGCCTGATATAAATAATAATATTATTATTAAATAAATTAGTAATATTATCTATTATAAGAATATTAATATTTTTATTAACTAGGTAAGAAATATTATCAGCTATAAAATAAAGACCTTATAAAAATTAATATATAGGCTTATTTACATAAAGCTATACTTAATTAGTTTACTATATAATAAATTATAAAAAAATAATTTTATAAACTAGACCTCGAAAAGCTAGCTAGCTAGTATTATTAATTTATTATTTTAAATTAAATCTCTAAGTAATATTATATAAACTAATAGCTATAATATATAAACATAAAAATATATATATTAGTAAAATATTTTACAGCTTTACTAAAATTATATAGCCTTATTAAGTAGTAAAGATTATTATATACTTTAATTAAATATAATCTAGAATTATCTTAAGCTAAGTCTATAGTAAGATATTTTTAAATTTAATATAGATATAATCTTAGTCTAGTTTCTAGAAAAACTTGAATAAAAATAATATTTCTAGTAAAATATAACTAGCTATTAGAATAAAACTAAAAAAGTCTTATAATCTTAAAATAAGAATTAAAATATTATCTTTAATAAATTTAACCTATTAATTTTTATATCCTGGTATATTTCCTGCGAATCTTTATATTATTTCTATTAAAATTTTATATATTAATTATATTATCCCCTGCTATAATTTTAGTAATATTAATAATTAAATATTATTTTAGGCCTGCCTATAAAAATTAATATTTCTAAAAAAAAAAAAAAGCTAACCTATAAAGGCTATTAGTTGAATTTAAACTTAAACTATTCAAAAAGTCTATAAAACTAGTTATTAAACTAGGTATTAACAGGCCTACTAATCTAATAATATTAAATTATATATAATTAAGATATATATAAAAATTATTGAATATAAATACTAAACTAGAACAGAAGTCAAGACTGCTAATCCTAGAACTTATATAATAATGAATCTAGTATTAGAGCCTATATAATAAATATTCTAAGTCTAGATCTAAATCTAGCTCTGTCTAACCTAACTAATCTATCTATTTCTTAAGATATAACTTAGCTAGAAAGAATATTTTAGGTAAACTTTTATAATCTAGTAAGCAGACATATTAAGCTAGATTAGAATATTTTTTATAATAATATAATACCTTTAAATTAGCCAGGCTTATTATAAAAATAAATTTATAAATATTTAAGCCTACTTCTTCGAAGTTTATAATATTAAGATTAAAATAAAGTTAAGAGAAACCTGCTATTATTATATTATATAAAATATATTAAATTATTTAAATTAAAAAAATATCTTATAATAATATCTACCTTGCTTAGGAAAACCTGTTGATTTGCCTATAATTTTTATAAAAATTTTAATTATAATTAAAATTACTAAGTCTAGCTGCTATATAAATAAGCCAAAAAAAATATTATAAATATATTATAGTTATACTATATTAATTAAAACTAAATTATATTGAAATATATATTTAGATACTAGATATTTCTAAATATTTATTAATACTAACTTTGCCTAAAAGATTAAAGATATATAAATAAAAAAAATATCTAATTAAATTATAAATAAAAATAAAAAAAATTTATCTAATAAAGTTATATCTTTACTATATTTTCCTAGAATACTAGAAAATAAATATTATAACTTTACTAAGATAAATATTTAAGTCTACCTAGTTAATAACCTATAATCTAATATATTAGTTAAAAAATCTTTATTAGAGAAGGCTTTATCGTTATTTTTAAGAACTTCTAAATATTTATTAGGTTTTGTTAGAAACTAACCTTCCTGGTTTATTACCTTACTAAGAAAAATAAAGTAAGAAATATTTTAATTATATTATAGAAATAAATAGATTACTATCTAATCTTATTCCAGAAAAATGAATCTTAGTTAGATTATATCAGAACTTACCTAAAAAACAGGATTATATTTTAAGCTAGTAAATAAATTATCTAAATTACTTATTCCTAATTTAGAATTAAAAGTAAAAAAATTTATTGTTTATATTTATTTAGTAGATTATAGATTCTTCTTTATCAAAGTAATAAATAATATAAATAAACTAATAATTATAGCTTATTATCTTTACTTAGGCTATATAATAAATTTTAATTATATTATAATTTATTATATTAATATTTATATAGCAGAGCTTGTATAAGAATATAAAATAATTTTTTAGAAATTCTAAATTTTTCTAATAATACCTCAAAAATACCTGCTTTAACTAAAAGATTATATTATTAATATATAGTCTAGTAATTTATTAATATAGATCAAATTATTTTTAAGATAACTCTGAAAAAAATAATTTTAAAAACATAAGATAAGAAATAAGCCTGTAAATAATAGGCCTAAGCTAGATTAATCTAAATTTTTTAATAAATCTGACTTAAAAATATACCAGTTCTACTAAATAAAATTATAATTTATAGATATAATCCTGAAGTTATTACTAGATTCTAGATTAAAATTAATTTTATATCTAGGAAATCTCTAAGATTATTAGGTAGATTAATCTTTCTAAAAATTAATAGATAAAGACCCTGCAAAAAGAGGAATAGAAAAATAAATTTTTAAAATTATATATTTATATTAGCCTGAAGGGATGCAGGGAGATTAATTAAATATTTAATTTATTATATTAATAAAATATTAAAAGCTAAAAGCCTATAACCTTTTATATATTTTATTTTTATTTATAATAATCTTAATCCTGGACCTGACAGCAAGCTGAAATAAAAAAAATATATTATTATTAATTTCTACTATAGTAATAAGAAATTAGTATTTAATTTTTGTCTAGTATTTTCATAAAAAGAGATTATATAAATATTCTAAGAATATTATTATATTACTATTATTAATATATAAATTTTTTTATTAATAGCTTATTAAGTACAGATATTAAAACTATCTAGTAATAATAATATATTATAAACAAGAAATTTTCTATATTATAAGTTATATTTAGTTTCTTATATTTAATAATAAATAAATCTAAATCTAGAATAGTTTTGCAAGTTTTATAGAGCCTATATTAATAATCTAGTTATTATTTTAAAAGATCTTAATGAATATCTGATTTATCTAAAAATAATATTTTCAAAAATTAGAAAATATAAATATAACATTAGAGCTAACTAAAACGTATATTAGCTTTTTTTAGTTAAATTACTTAGATAATATATTAATATCTTTAGACTATCTATACTAGAAGAAAGAATAGCCACTATCTAAAAAATAATATTTTTAAAAATATTAAAAAAGCTAGAGATATATCTTAGATTAATAAACTAATTTTAATATTATATTAAAGAATATACTAAGTTTACTACACTTTTGAATTACTAAAATAATATCATTAAAAAATAGTCTAATTAAAGGCTATATCTATAAATAATATATATTAATTATTATTATTTCTAATTCTACTAAGATAGAACTAACTATATTTAAATATTTTTGAAAGATATTTAGTAAACTATTATTCCTAGTTTATTCTAATCTAAAAAGTTATATCTAGATATTAATAGCTCTTATATATTCTTTAGAGTTATTATTTTTTATATTAAATTAAATTTCAACTATATATTTTTATTATAACTATCTTAAATATAAGTCTAAATAGTAATATTCCTATCCTAAGGACTTATTAACATAGAATAATATTATTAATTAACTAAGCTCAAAGTCTTATACCTGGTTTAGGTATTATAAAAAATATATTATTTAAGTATTAGATTACCTGGTAGTAGTTTATATAGATTATATATTAATTAAAGAAATTATTAATTAATATATTTTTTAATATAATATTTCTAGAGAAACTAAATCTTTAGTATAAATATTATATTTAATAATTCTAATTTTAAGTTATTTATAAGCCTTAGAAGAAATAATATTATTATTAATATTTTATTACCTATAAGATCACTAAATATAGTAATTAATAATAATCTTAATCTTAATAATCTTCTTAATATTAATGCCTACTATACTACTTTATTAAATTCAGTAATAAATTTAAAAATCAGGTCTACTAGAAATATTAAAATAATTACTAAAAATTTATTATTAAAATCATCTAGGGAAACTAAAATACTAAATTTTTATATATTATATAAGACAGCCTACTTTAAAAAAAATAATAAAAATTATTAAAGAATCCTGGTTATTCCTACCTAGACTAATATATAAAAATTTATTTAAAATAATTTATAATAATTATAGTTATTAAGATATTAATAAATATATTTAAGATATATATAGATTTGCCCTATACTAAGAATATTATTATTTATAATAATATATATAATAGTATCTAAGCTACTACATTAATATCTTCTAATAATATAAATTATATAATAGTCTCCAGCCAATAGTCCCTTCTCTTATTTTTTTTTAATATTATTATAATAAATTTTATTATTTATCTACTACTTATTGGTATTTATAATATATTATTTATTATTAATAAACTTATTAATCATCTAGGCCTAGTCCCTAGTTTATCTAATTAAACTATATAATATTAAGAAATAGCTCTTGTTAAATATTTTTAATCCTATAATTAGGATATTCTATAATATTTTATTTTAGACTAAGATATATATTTTATATTAGAATTCTAGTAGGGGATAATTACTACTCTTAGATTAAAATAGTACTATTTAACTATATTTATCTCTAAATAGATAGTTAATTTTAATTAAAATACATAATATAAACTATTAAAATTATACTCTGACATGCCTGTATACAAGGTCTATAATAAATTAATTAATTATTATTATTATACTATAAATTCTTTGCCTAGTACTATAATTACTAAAATACTATATTATCTGCTCTCTAGTATTAATATTAAATAATTATAATAATTATTTAAAAATGTATTTAAGCAGGACTTCTCTATATAACTAGATACTAAAAAAATACTTAATTTTATAATTATATATATAAAATACTTGTACAATCAAGACTATAAATTTATTAAATTTAATACTAGAAATTAGGTTTATATCTATCTCTACTATAATTACTAACTACTAGGCAATCTATCAATAAACTTAGTAAACTCTATACTAGCCTATATAAGATTATTAAATATATTAGTTATCTAGCCTATAAACTTAATCTTCTATAATATATTAAAATTTACCTAGTCCTCTTAATTACCCAGCTCAAGCTTGCAAGATACTAAATAAATTAATGAAGATAATCTATATAATTATAAACTACCTGAACTACCTCTTGTTTATAATAATAATATTCTAAAATTCTAATTATTATAAAGTTAAAAGCATTATTATAAAATATTATATCTATAAGGATTATAACTAGACCTGATATTTTTAATACCTTGTCTATTTAAAAAAAATATAGCTTAATAGATAATTAGTAGATAGATGCCAGTAACCTTGTGAGATGTAAAGAACATATCAACCAATATAAAAATCAATAAAAAATAGACATTGACTAGGACATCAATTTTCCCTAGGGCCCTATTACAATCCTAGTAATCCTACAATCTTGTATAATATTATAGGTATAATCCTGTATAATATATATGGCCTGCAACTACTTTTGTCTTATATTATATTCTTGCCTAATATTGCCGCGTTCAAGTGGGGTAATAATCTCTAGATTCCTGGTAGCTTAACCGCTAACAACAATCATCACTTCATAAGAGCAATCAAATCATATTTTGTTTTACAGCCTTTGAAGTTTAAGATATCTAGTAAGAGAAATATTATCTAAAATATAGCTAACTAATATACTAGTTTAGCTGTTTATCTATAAGGCCTTACTAGTATTAAAGTCATAATAATAGATAATATATAATTAATGATAGATAATTAAGGTTTTATATAATAATAGTTATATTAGTATTATTTGGCTGGTTACTCCTAGCTGAGCTAGATTAAATAATTAAGATCTGCCTAATTACTAGTTAGTTATACTGCAATGCCAGGATCAAGATCTCTGATCTTATATAGTCTATATAGCCTGATTATAAAAATAGAATGACTCTTCTAGATAAACAGGACATGCTACCAACTATGAAAAAATATATTGTAATTGCTCTAATAAAGTAATAATTATTAGTAGTAGTTAGGCCACCAGGAACTAGAGATTATTACCCTGCTCAGCGGCAGCAGTATTAGGCAAGAATACTATACAAGGCAAGAACATAACACAAGACAGGCAGTTGCAGACCATCATAATCATAACATCATGCATTGTAATATAGATATATAACTTTATTAAATATTATAATAAACCAAAGACTTAAGTAGTTTAATCATATATAAATCATAATATAATATAGGATTATAATAAAAAATATAAAATCAAATAAGACTAGCTTTGCTATAGGCCTATTAGCTACTACTACTTAAATGATTATTCAAGCTAATTACCATAGAGAGGCACCTCTTATAAAGCCAGGTAATTAAGAATATATTATATTTAATTAAATATATTTACTTAACTAGCTAGGTACTTCCCCTATATATTATCTTTAAAAAGAGAGTCTAATAAAAAATTAATATTAAGATCTAAATCTTTTACTAGATTAGAGAATTGAAATTAGTCCTAATAAATAGATTGAAAATAAGATAGGTCTTTATTAGCTTAAAAGTCTCTTTATTCCTGCTACTATAAACTATATAACTAGGAAATAAATTTTTAATAAAAATTATTCGAAATAGCTTTGCAGGTGCAGGCCTTATTCTATTTAATCTAAATAAGGTTCTTAGTTAGCTAGATATTAAGAAAAAAGACCCCTATACTACCTGGTAGTTAACTAATTTAATATTTAAAACCTCCTGTATAACAAGGCAGCTAGAAAAGCAAGTATTAGTGATAATAAAATACTAAGTATTTTTATAAAAAATCCTTTATTTCTACTGGAGATATACTTGGATAAGCTTATTAAAATTATAAATTATATCTTAATAAGCTTATCCTTGTATATAAAGAACTATATAATTATTACGATCCTGTATATGATCCTGTATGATATATGACATTATGAATATCATGGCCTGCGACTGCTTGTTTTGTCTTTTGTTGTGTTCTTGCCTAATATTGCCGCCTTCGAGCGGGGTAATAATCTCTAGTTCCTAGTGGCCTCACCAACAACAATCATCACTTCATCAGAACAATCAAATCATATTTTGTTTTATAATAAAGCCTTGATTAGTAAAGAAAAAAGAGAGATATAATAAAAAAAAATACTTAGGATTAAGATAGCAAGCTAATTAGAATACTTGAATAGATATTCTAGTATTTATATCCAGAATCCTAAGTATAGAGAAGAGAATTATATATCTAAAAAAAAATAAATTATAAGATATTTTTATAGAATGAAGCTTAGTTTAATTCAGTAGGTAGTTAGAGATAGTAGAAGTCAGATTATTATATATACTAGTATATATAATAAATACCTAATTATATAATACTTATCCTGGGCACTAGTACCTATAATAAGCCTCTATAATCTAGATTAGCTCATGATCACAGTACATAGGACTATGACAATTATAACTATAAACTAAGTTAATATTAAAATCAGGGTTATATCTACCTCTACCATGGCTATTATTTATCTAGAAAACCTAGTAAAAAGGTTAGTAATCTCTACAATAGTCCCTATAAATCAAAAATCTTAGGTATCTAGCCTATAGACTTATATCTAAATAAATTAAAATTTACCTAATTTTTTTAGTTACCCAGCTCAAGCTTGTAAAATACTAGATAAATTTTAATATATTATAGCAGGTCAAGCCTATAGGCTAGATAATTAATCTATTTAATAATCCTATATAGGCCAGCATAGAGCTTGCTGAGCTTTTGGTAGGTTTACCTAGTAATTAATAACTATAGTAAAGGTAGATATAAACTGGATTTCTAATATAAAATTTAATAAGTTTATTGTAAGGGGATGATATGCTTGTTCTAAGCTATATCCTGCCGTATATACAAGAAGGGTTTGTTAAGGAAGAGAAAGGTGTATCCAGTGTGCGTGGGTAGAAATGGGAATCGCGTTAAGCGAGGACCCGCTAGTACGAGGCCTCCCATTGGCCGAGTCCTGACAAAAGGGTTCTTCGTACGAGGAACCCATAACATTTATAGTCTTGGTTATATAAATATTTTATTTATGCAGTTATAAAATTAAGTATTTTTTAGTATCTAGCTATATAGAGAAGCCCTATATCTTAAATATATTTTTAAATAATTTAAATAATTATTTAATATTAATATATTAATACTAAAGAGTAGATATTATAGTATTTTATTAGTTATAATACTAGGTAAAAAATTTATAGTAATAATAATAATAGAGAATTAATCTATTATAGACCTTATATATATATATATATATAACAAGTATAAGTTTAATAGTCCTAATTATAGAATTAAAAGTATTTAATAAGAGCTATATTTTATTACTAGGTAGTCTAGTTAGACAAGCCAGAGATCAGTCCTAGGTACTTAGTAAATTTATTAATTATAACTAATAAAATATTATAGGTACTAATCTATAGTAGACAGGTAATAAAGTCTATTATAATAAATTAAAGAAAAAAATAAATATAGGAATTATTGGCTAGAGATTGCTATATAATTTATATTAATAAAAAATATAAACTTAGTAGCTTAGATATTATTATATATACTATTATAGCTATTAAATTAATATTCTTAATATAAAGTAAATCTATATATATTTTAAATATATTTCTTAATATCTTAGTAACCATAATTATTATAAATTATTTTAAATTTTTATATATTAATCTAGGTAGGAATAGCCAGGGATTTTTAATAATTTTATTTCCTATTATTTACTTTTTAAGAAGGTAGAGTAGGCTATCTTATATACTGTATAGAAATTTAGTATACTAGTCTCTCTAGAAAGTTTCTCTAATAAATTTTACTTAGTAATTATCTTAGTACTCCTGGTATATCTAGTTTTTAAATCTAGTATCTAGAATAATTAATAATGTAGTAAGTATCAATATCAAGATAATCAAGGTTGAGATTATTGGTTAATGTGCTAGCAGTTTTATAGGTAAGTATAATAGGATATTAATATTAATATATTATCTCTAGCAGCTCTAATTGTTCCTAATATAGTTATAAATATATTAGGTCTATAATTTTTAAATCTAAAATTAAAACCTTGTTCTTATATTCTAGTAAGCTAAGATTTGTATAATATTATTCTACTAAGATATTTTTTAGGATTAATTTTTTTTTTATAAAATATTTAAATAAAGTATCTAGGTAGTTATTATTACTAGACATAGAAATTATTTATTTTACTTCTTAGAATTCAAGAATAATAATAGGTAATTTCTCTAGTCCTAGTTGATATATAAAGGATAAAAGTAGTTTTTTAAACTAATAATAATTAAACCAATAATAACTTAATTGATAATCAAAAAGTAGGTATTTTATTACCTTATTAGAATATTTAGAAAAAAACTGAATAATAATCTTCTTTAGAGATTAGCTTAGAGAATTATCTAATAAAATTTTTTAATCAGGTTAAGATATAGATAATAGGCTTAAAGTAGAATATTATATTACTAGTTAATATTATAATTAAAGAAATTAGAGGAGCTTTGGATAAAAAAGTTTTAAAACTACTAATAAATTTTTTTTTTAAATAATAGATACAATTAAATAAGATCAAATCTTTTCTAATAGCTTCGCTGGCTTGGCTTAATTAGTATTAGATAAAACTTTTTACTAATATAGTCTAGAAAATTTAATAAGCTAGGAATATCTAATAAATTAGCAAGATCAATAAATACTATATAAATATAATTTAGTAAAAATTATAAGATCTCCTAATTAGGCAGGTAAGCTAGGTTTCTAATCAATTTTAATAATTAATAATATATAACTAAATAATTAGGTAGATAACAGGACTTTTAAAGTATAAGATATCATTATCTAGAATATAGCTAACTAATATACTAATTTAAATATTATGTATAAGATCTTACTAGTATCAAAGCCACGATAATAGGTAATAAGTAATTAAGATTATATAAAATACTAACTATATTAGTATTACTTGGCTGGTTGCTCCTATTTAAATAATATTAGTATTAAATTATCAGGATCTATCTAAATACTAGTTAACAAAAAATACCAGGATCAAGGTCTCTAATCCTATATGATTTATATAGCTAATTATAAAAATAAAAAATAATTATTCTAGATAAACTGGACATGCTACTAACTAGAAAATAAAATATAATTTAATTATTATTCCTATAAAGTAATAATAATAATTATTATTAGTTAAATTACCAGGAACTAGAGATTATTACCCTGCTTAAAGATAGTAATATAAGGTAGTAATATAAAAGAGACAAAATAGTTATAGGCTATTATAGCTATAATAATATATATTATACAGGATTATAATTATATAGGATTATATCTTAGTAATTTTTATATATATAGGTTACTTTCTAACCCTACTCTAGATAAATTTTTATTAAATTATATATATACCTTGCTAAAAAAAATTATGTCTTAAATTTAGCTAATAAACTACCTGGGATCCCTGTATTTTATTTAATAAAAAGTTAAAACTTTCATTATTTATATTTATTTAGTGATCTATAAATTCTTATTAAAATAATATAAATAAACTATTAATTATAGCTTGCTATATTTACTTAGATATTTTTTTTTAAATTTCTTTTTATCAACTTATTAAATTAGCATCTATACAGTAAAACTAGTATTAAGATATTATATACTAAGCTTGCTCTTACCTCTATCCTAGGCACAGTACTTAAGATAAGTAACTATATATATATATCATTTATATCTGTTGCTGCTACAATTCTAGGAGGCTTTGATATAATATAATCTACAAGCAAGCCATGTACCCGGCTCAACTCTTTATATTAAAGTTATTTAAACTATTACCTGACTCCAAAATTACTTAAATTTGGCTGAACAAGAAGAGAGGATTATACTTAGAATTTTAGTTAAAAAAATAAAATACCTAGAAAATTTTTTATAACTTAAATATTAGCCTGCCAGCTCTATTAACCTCTAAAAATAATATAATAATTGTTATAAGATTCTTAGTACTTATAATACCTTATATAATTCACTATAAAAGGAGAAAGATATTTTTGTTAGAAAGATATTAGATAAGATTTTTGAGCCTATTATTACTTTTAGGCTATAAACTAGCTAGAAAAGACTACTAAGCTAGTACTTTATAGTACTATATAATTAAATAGATAAAGTTATAAAGTTATAGGCTATAAATATAAAGAAAAGTAGAAAAAATAATAATCTAAATACTAGATAGCCCTTAGTAAGGGCCTATCTATAACGTATTCGGTAAGCGAGTCGGCCACATCTCATAATTTTGGCCGGAATCAAGATTTCAATTCCATATTGTCAGCCCAAATTTGTATTTAAAAATACAATCTAACTAGTAATAGGTTTAGGACATCTTGTTCTAATATGCCTTATAATATAATAATTAGTATACCTTGGTAGAGTGCATGGTAGGTGCTGTTTTACTAAAGCTGTTATTTCTACTAGTATAGTAGATATAGCTTTTCTAGCTTGGTTATAGCTTTGTAGAAGATTTTGGCCTTTATAAATAGAAAGGCCCCCTATAGCAGCTATCTATCTATTAGTTTGTTTCCTCTTCTAAGTCTTTCTTTCATATATAGTATATAGTTTATAGTTTTCCTGGGCTAGAAGAGTAGTACTATTTATAGCTAATTTATAATCCTTTATAAACTGATTTAAAGCAGCTTTGGTAGGGGTTTATATATATATATATACTCTCTAAGAAGCCTTTTGATAGTGGTTGCTTGCTTTTATAGTTACTTAAAATTATAAGATGTTCTTGATACCGAACTAGTTGCCTGACTCTAAGATAGTATAGTAGGCTTAAGCTGTATAGTAAATTATTATAGTATCTTTTCTAGATTAGATAAAATCAAGCTAGTAGCTCTAAAACTACTCTAAATATTATTTAATATAAATATCTTTGTATAAGCTTCAGGATAAGCCTTGAGAAAGTCAAGCTTATTAATATAGTTAAAGCTATTTTATATCTTTGTCTTGATTAAGTATCTATATACCTTTTTTAATAGCAAAAAGCAACTAATATCAAGAGGTTAAAGATAATTTAAAGAATAAGAAGGCATGCAGATAGAAATAATATTATTCTTACTATATACCTAATTAGACTTTAGATATTAGATAGCTTTTATAACTATCTAAAATAAGCAGGCAACATTTTCTAGCTGTATAAGTATTTATTATAAAAATAAAAAGATTTTAAAGCCAGCAAAGTCTAATCTTGTCTGTTATTTATTTATTCTTATTTATTTTATCCTCTAGTTACTTAGGAGATTAGGATCTTGATACGAGCCCTCTATATAGGTCTTGCCTTTAAAGATAATATATAGTAGTAACACCCAACCTGTAGAGTTAATATACTTAATTAAAGTTACCTATCTATAATTTCCAGGCTAGATAACTTGCTGTTTACTATATATTTCTGCTCTTATTACTACTTAGTAGTAAGGCCTATTATATATCTAGTCTTATTAAAGTTCTAGATAACTTCAGATATAATATTATACTATATTATAATAATCTATACCTGATCAAACTATGCCTTTATAGCTACTAGATTCTTATATTTAGCATGTTTATAATTATATTATTAGGACCAAGCTATCTTTAGCTCTAAATAATACTAGATAAAGTTATAGACCTATTTCTTGCTAATAATTAGTACTAGGATTAAACCATGCTCTGCTAGAAGAAGATTAGCTATTTATTAAATATATAATAGCCTAGGAGCTGCTCCATGTTAATCTCTACAAAGAATCTACTATAAAATTAATTCTTTTTTATTAGGAGTTAATTTATTGCTGTTTGCATGTACCTTATTACAATATAGTTTTCAATATAATTAGTATTAAAGGATTAAGCAAGATATATTAAAATATTTAGCTGCTTTACAAATACTTAAAATTTCTTTATTTTTTTTAAGCAGATAATACAAGTAGTATTCTCCCTTCTTTCTTAATTAAATTTCTTGAGTTTTGACGCGCTTTTGGAGGCATGGTAAGGAGTTGAATTAGGTGAGCTTTTCGACTGCAGCCAAAACGCGGCAGATGGCCGACTCGCTTACGTGGCCGACTCGCTTACGTGGCCGACTCGCTTACCGAATACGTTAATTGCTTATCTCTTTATATTTAGAAGCAAAATTTATATAGGTTTGGAGGTCTAAGTTTGAGCATCTAATTAGGTAGACCTTTAACTTTGGGTATAATATATTCTAAGGATATAAAATCTTAGAAGAATCTTCCTATAACTTAGCTTTAGTATTTGTAATCTCTCTCTAAAATTAGGGCTAAAAGGCTGTAAATAGTTTATCCTTTCTTTATTAGATAATATATAGTACTTGGATAGCCTTATCTTTATAGTTATATTCTCTATATAGGATGTCAAGCCTATTAATAAGTACTTAAGGTTTAGGAGAAGTATTCTTTAATCAACTTATAAAAGGTAGTAATATTTATTTTGGCGGCCCTTTTAAGGCAAAGTAAATTTATTATAGCTAAGACCTCTTATTACCTATAGCAGCAGCATCTTCTTTAATCTTTTCCTTAATCTCTAACTTCTACCTATATTATTGTAATTTGTGCCTGTTAAATATTAGTAGATATAGGAGACTATAGCATAGCTTTATTAAAACAACTATGCCTATTCCTGTATCTATATTTTCCTTATATATCAGACTTCGGGACTTCTGGACTTCTGAACTTCGGGTTGTATGTCCTTAAACAGAAGCTTGTGATAATGTAACAGGCGTAGGCAGTATTGTTTTTAAGAACTGGCTGTCCTGTATTCACGAGTATCACAAGCTTAGAGAAAAAGAAACAAAATATAGAAGTGCAGATATCTTCCTCCTCTCTTTATCAACCTTTCCCAATCATATGTCAAGACTTCCGGCTTCCTGGACTTGCATGCCGACGGATCTCTTTTCCTACAAGGCCACAATTCCGAGGCTGTACACTGATGTTGCAGAAACCTTATTTAGAACCAGGTTGAGGGCATGGCCGACAACCAAGATCCAGGCCATAGCCTGTGACACTCTGGAGCTATTAAAGTAGCTAAATCTATTATACTAATGCATTATCCTGAGTTCCAGATAGCTTATAACTATTAGCAGTTATTCTTTGCAATACTTGCATCATTGAAGTTAGCTATGGAAGGTTAACTCTGAGATATTAAAACTGCTGCTGCTGCTCAACAAATACTAGGAAATTTTTTTTTTTTAGATTCTGGGCCTTCTCAATCGAGCCCGGAGTGGACGAGAGTGGGAAAGTGATTGAGCCGGACTTAGACTGCAACTATAATCCTCTCCTCTTGTTCAGCAAATTTTGACACAATCAGGCATTTTTTGGAGTCATGTTGGCAGTTTGAATAACCTCCGTATGAAAGGTTGAGTGAGGTGCGCGGCTCGCTTGTAGGTTACGTTAGCTAGTTCTTCTATTTAAAATAAATTCTATTTTAAAATTTATTTATAATAAAAGATAGTAGCTAGTTTATAAATATAAATAAATATTAAAATAGGAATAAAATAGTACTATTTAAAAATTTATTAATTATAGTAAATATAGTATTAACTAGCTCCTTATAAAAAGTTATTATAAATAACTTAATAATAAAATTTATAATTTTTTTAAATAGCTTAGTTAGGCAGGGGAGAGCTTTTATTTAACTATAAATTTAATATTTAGAAATAATATATAGTAGATTAGATAGATATAAGTATAATTTTTAATAAGATTATATTAGGCTAGAAAAACTTCTATTTTACTAAGTTTTTAATATATTTAATAGCAAAGTATTCTGCTAAAAGAATATTATAATATATTTATATAATTTTAGTTTATAAAATTTAATTTATTAGAATATATAATTATTTCTTAAATATTATTATAATTTCTAATATACTAGTTTCTTAGGGGCAGAGATTCTATTTTTATAATATTAATCTAGTTTTAGCTTAATTTATAAATTAAGGTACTGAGATAAACTCTGAGATTAGTTAAAATTTTTTTATAATAAATATTCTTAATAATATTAATTTCTTAGGTTTAATAATTAGGCAAGACCTAATTTCTATTAAAATTATATTATATATTTATAATATTATAGTTATTATATTCAGGATCTAGTTTAGTTTTATTCTTAAATTAATAAAACGTATAGTATAATCTAAAATATTTAAAATATTATAAATTTTAAATACAAGGCTCCTGATAGTATCAAGCTCTATATTTTAGATAAAATTTTAAAATTATGAAAATTTTATAATATATTACTATATTAGTACCAGCAGATTTTTTAAAATAAGTTTAGATTCTTTTTAATATAAATATAAAATATATCTGCAGGATTAGATTTTCTAGCTTAATAAAAAATAATATTATAAAATATTAAATTTATATATTATCTTACTAGCTATTATATTTCTACTAACTTATAAAATAATAAAGATTAGTATAGTCTAATTATATTATTATTTAGTATCCGTGACTTCCAGCCCACCCACACCGCTTCCCGCTGTGGGTGAGCCACACCGTAACCGCCAATTTTCAATATTTGAAGCTATTTTCAACGCATTGGCTGGCTATCTAAGTAAAAAACCTCACCAGTCTCTTCTGCTGCCCTAGCTGCTTCCATTGATATATTACTTTCCTGTGTAGGTGTTGGTAGTGGCATCTTACCATACACCTTCTTTCACTGCCTCTGTAACCTTCTCTCTTCTGCTGCAGCCTCCTTTGCCTTCCTTGCTGTAATTGATTGATTTGCATCGCGTACTTTTAATATACCATCCTGACTGAGTGGTTTGACATGTCGCTTAGTATGTTGGCGCTGTAGGGGGGCTTGTGCAGCCCTAATTCGATTAATGGTTTCATTCGCCATAGTAAGGTGCTCAGCGGCAATTCAATTATGTTCAAATATCTATTGGAGGTTCCGTTGCAGCTTTGGTATAAGAAGATCTGCATGTTTAGATAGCTTTGCCTGATTCTTCTCAAGGTCCTGAATTGACTTTGGAGGTAAGATATCAACGCTAGACGATGATGCAGCTGTTGGTGGTGGAGAGGGTGTAGACAGATTAGGTGTGTAGATAACTGGGATTTCTTCCCAGGCAGCAAGATCATTGACTATCTTACTACTATCTACTGGCCAAATACCACGATCTTTGAAGGCCCCGCGGATGATTCATTGGTTAAAGGCTTTTTCCCGTACTGGACTAATTACCCGTAGGAATTCTGACTTCCCTACAGGCTCGCCAGCCCAGTAAGATAGATCATTGTTTATATGTCGAAAGTGTTGTTTATAGCTCAAAAATGGCTTCCCATCTAAAGGCTGGCAAAGATGAGTTGTATGAGGAAGGTATCCAAAGGGTATAATACCATGATCTTTGCATGTTTGCAAGAATTCAACAGTAAGGTGTGAGCCATGACCATCAAATATAAGAATCCGTTTCTCTCCCCTCTCTGTATACTTATTTGTTGCCTTAATAAAGCACTGGAGCCATTGAAGGGCTAGTTTATCTGATATCTAGCTATTAGGTGAAGTTGCTATTGTTGTATGTGGTAGTAAAGCCTCGCTCTTATTAAACCAACTTTCCATAAAGACGCCGCCACCTTTAAAGAAGACAAATAATTAGTTAGGATAGGTTTTAAAATAGAAGAACAGGAAGAAGAACAGGAGCAATAGAAACCTACCTTTAAAGATGAAGAATGGGTCCATTAACCAGCCATCTGCAGCTATATATTCAATAGCTGTGATATTCTTATCCTTCTTAGATTCAGGAAGATCAGGGGCGCCCTTTAATCCTTTGCCTTTAAAACTGATCACTTTTCTTGATTTGCCTTTGCCAGGTTGGAAGCCATATTTATCAAAGTTGTACACTAACTATGCTGGTGACTGTTTAACCATACTTGCAAGCTGATCATACTAGTGTGCTAATAGCCCTGCATCCTCAGCCTGGATATGCTTTGATTCCTTTGTCTTTTGCTTCACCGGGCCTAGGTTAAGGTGTTCTGGGAGTCGCTTCTCAAAGCAATATGCCTATATCTTGCTAACCTGTCGAGGTATACCAGCATGTTGAAGTACCTGATTTATATAATCTTCCAGTAGCCTAGGCGTCACTGGCATATTAATATCACGCATATAGGCTATCTAGTATATCAAGGCTTCCTCCTGATACCCCTGAAGAGCTTTATTAACTGGTTTCTGGGCTGCACGAGGCTGGCTGCCCTTTTTAATGCAGTCACGTAGGGTCCCATAAGGAACACCATATTCTCGCGCAATCTTCAAGATATTTGGTTTTTCTTGGGCTTGAGCGGCTTCGCAGGCCCTAGTCATGCAAGGTTCATTGAATTTAATAACTTTAGGCATGTTGGGTGGGAAAGGCCTTAAAAATATGAAGTTATTGAGAAATTGGCGGTTACGGTGAAAATGGCGGTTACGGTGTGGCTCACCCACAGCAGGAAGCGGTGTGGGTGGACTGGAAGTCACGGATATAGGGCTCCTTCAAGATATTATCTTTAATTTTTAAAAAAATAATAATTTTTTTATCTAGAATTAACTAATTTAGTTCTACTCTAGAAAATTTATATAAATAAGATATAATAAGGTACTACTTTTCTTAATCATTAGACTAGGAATAAATACTAGATATTTTTTTTTATATGTATATTAATTTTAACTTTTTTTCTAGGGATTAAAATATTATAATAAAGATATTTGTCTAAATATTCTATAAAGGCTATAAAATATTATTTTTTTATTATTTAATTTTAAAAGGTCTAACCTCTTTCCCCTAGATTATTTCTATAAATTTTTATTAATAGTAATATAATTCTGGAAAAGCTTTAGTAAGGTATTAATAAAAATTATAAAACTAAGAAAAAATTATAAAGTTTTATAAATATAAGATATTTTCTAGAATATTATAAATTTCATATAATTTATATTTATTTAGATACTATTTCAATTTGTTATGAATCTTAAGAATTTAATCTTATCCTGATAAAATATTTAAATTAGTAAATAATTTTATTTTTTATAACTAATCTAAGACTCATTTAATATAAAAGGTGTGAGATTAGAAATTATTAGAAAAAATAAAAATATTATTAAAATAATATAGAAATAATTAAAAATGTTATATAGAATATAACTTTAAAATATTGCAAGAGTATTAATTAAAAATTATTATATATTTAAATTAATTATAGTAATATTAGAATATTATTTTTTACTAATTTTTTTTCTGACTTATATTTAGTAGTAAATATTTTTTAGATTAATTTTAAGATAGTTACTTCTAAAAATCAATCTTAAATTCTCAATATAAAAAAAAAGGGTACTAATTCTTTACTATTATTTTATTTAATCTATAATTGTCTATATATAATCTTTAATTATTATTTTTTTTAGAAAAGAATAAATAGGAGCTCTAGCAGGGCTTTTTAATAATTAAACTTATTTATATTTATAATCCTTATTAAAATATTAATATAATATTATTAACTTAGCAGGGGATAGAGGGTAAATTAGTCTATAAAAAAATTTAATTATTAATAGTTATAATCTTATAACTTAGTATATTAGCTAAAGAAATAGATTTAGTATTAAAAAAAAAAAAAAATATCTTAAAATATTTTTAATTTAGGTAGATTTTCTTTCAAATTTTTATTTTTAATATAATAGATATTTTATTTTTTTAGGAACTATAATAATTATAAATATATATAGTTTTAGCAGGCTCTTATAAATTTATATTAATTTAAAAATATATTTAATATTTTAGAACTATTATTAGTTTCTGCTAGAACTAATATTAATAATATTTTTAGAGATAGTCTAAAATTAAAAAAATTAGACTTTCTAATAAATTCTTATTCTAAGATATATAAGATTTCTTAAATATTTTTATAGTTTTTTTAAATTAGTAATTTTTAATAATACTTTCTAGATCCTAGTAATAATTCTAGTTTATTTATATAAATTTATATAATACAATATATTATTTTAGCTTGATTAAGTTTAGCTTTCTTAATAAATTTAATACTTATAATATCTACTTAGATACTTATATCTAAATTAGTATTAATCTTAATTTTTTAATTTTAGTTTTTATAATAACAGGAGTATATATAATATAATTTATAATTTTATTATTAATTTTAAAAACTAAAATTTTATTTTAATTTATAATTTTTTTCTTATTCCAGGTAAAATTTACTAGACTAGGTTATGTATTATTTATTTTTTTATTATTATTTTTATAAAATTTTAGAATAGTATCATGTAAGTAGTTTTTATATTTTTATTATGATCCTGTACGATGTACAATGTTATTGTTATCATGGCCTGTGACTGCTTGTTTTGTCTTGTATTGTGTTCTTGCCTAATGTTGCCGCCTTCGAGCAGGGTAATGATCTCTAGTTCCTGGTGGCCTAACCACCTACAACAATCATCACTTCATGAGAGCAATCAAATCATATTTCGTTTTACAATTTTAAAAATATATTTTTTATTTAGTATTAAGATTCTTATAATCTTTTTTTATAAAAATTTTTGTTTAAACTTATAGTTATTTTCTTTCAAATTTTCTATTAAATTACTCTTATAAAAAGTAATTCTTAGTAGATCTTAGTATATTTAATTCTAGTACTAGAAAATTATAGCTAATAATTAATCTTAAATTATAAAAAGATTTCTGAAGTTATAATTATAAATTTTATTATATAAAATTAATTATAATTTTATAAAATAGATCTTATTTATATCCTAGCTTCTATTAAAATATTACTCTAAAAAATAAAGATATATATTAGAATTATAAGGATCCTAATTAATTTCTTAGTAAATATAATTTAATTATTATTATTATAAAAGAGGTTATAGAATTCTATAGGATTTTATAAGTCTATTCTTAAAAATAAGATTATAATTAAGTATTAATTTGATGATTATTATTAATTCTTAAATATATTGGTCCTATTAATCTTTATAAGTTTAGTCTCTATATATTAAGATACTTAAGATCTTCTATTTTTTAGTCTAATATTTTATAGATATTGTTTTAAAGTTTCTTTTTATATTAGCTAACTAACTTAGTTATTATTGGAGGCTGAACTTAATACTATATTTAGTAATATTTTTATTTTTAATTTTTATTATTTCTTTTTCTAATTTAATATTATTATACTAGTATTTATATATATATAGTTCTTGTCCTAATCTTTTTTTTAAGTCTCTAGATATATTATTCTAGTTATTTTATTTTTTTATATTCTTATTACTTTTTATAAGGGCTTTGAAAAATATTTAAATATTTTATTATTTTTTAATTTTTCTTAATAGATTATAGCTCAGGTATTTATGTCACAGGCTATGGCCTGGATATTGGTTGTCGGCCATGCCCTCAACCGGGAATGGTTCCAGAGATCTAAATAAAGTTTCTGCAACATCAGTATACAACCTCGGAATTGCAGCGCGCATTCGGTAAAGTGATCCGGCGGCATATAGGTCCGAAAAGTCTTGACAAAAGGTTGATAAAAGAGAGGAGGAGGATAATTGTGCTTCTGTCTTTTGTTTCTTTCCCTAAGCTTGTGATATTCGTGCATACAGGACAGCTAGTTGAAAACAATACTACCTACGCCCGTTACAATTTATCTTAGGTATTTTTTTATAAATTTCTCTATAGATAAGAATTTCTCTTAATTTAGAATAAATTATATATAAGATATAATAATTTTTTTCTATAAATAATTTAAGAAAGTAAAGAGTTAGAATTATAATAGGTATTATTAGATATAATAAAAAATTGTAAAATTAAGGGTTATTAATAATATAAAGCTATCTATTTTATATTTATTAAGATTAATTCTTAGCTATTCTTTTTAATATTAGCTAGTATATTATATATATAATATCAAGAGTCATAATATTATTCTGCTTTGATAGATTAATAATATAGCCAGTAACTGTTTAGTTCCAAGTTTGATCCTGTACTTGGACCAGACCATATAATATAATAAAATTTATTATATAATTTTTCTTTATTTTTAGTCAATTTATAGCTATTTATATATATTTCTATATAAGATTTCTAGCTACTTACTTAGTATTAAAAGTTTATATATAAAATATTATAAATATATACTACTCTATAAATATTATAAACTTCCTAATTTTTAAAAGCTAAAATAGCAAGTAGAAGCCTTCTTCCTTATTAGAGTTTTAATTATTTTAATATACTTCTGGAGGCATAGTAAATATTTAATTAGGTAAGTTTTGTTAACTACAGTATTACAATCCTGTATAATATATAATATTATAGTTACGATAGCCTGTGACTGCTTAGCTTGTCTTTCTTGTATTCTTGCCTAATATTGTATTCTTCAAGCAGGGTAATGATCTCTAGTTCACAGTAGTCTAACCACCAATAATAATTATTACTTTATCAGAGCAATCAAATCATATTTTGTTTTATATACAGCCAAAATATATTAGGTACAAATTTATATAGGCTACGTACTTACAGGATATATTAATAAGAAGTATATAACTATTTAAAATTAATAATCTTTATTAATATTTAATTAAAGGCTATAGCTATATAGCTAGTTTATTAAATTACTTAATTTATAAAAATAGATTTTTTATATTAAATAGTAACTACTAGGAAACCTTCAAGATATTAAAGTATATATTAAGTTTTACATTTATATTATATTATTATATTCTATAGCCTTCTACCTACTAAAATAGATAATTTCAGAAAACAATAGCTAGAATTTTTCTAATAAAAATATAAAGATGTCTGGTATCTTATTATTTATTCTTTAAAGACTATAAATACTGCAGAGCTGAACTATAATATCTATAATAAAAGTACTAGTAATATATTTT
Source organism: Aspergillus quadrilineatus (assembly GCA_013305525.1). Classification (NCBI taxonomy): domain Eukaryota; kingdom Fungi; phylum Ascomycota; class Eurotiomycetes; order Eurotiales; family Aspergillaceae; genus Aspergillus; species Aspergillus quadrilineatus. Next base: position 39,052 of record JAAXYA010000015.1, read on the forward strand.
CTACTAAAATAAAGAACTAGATTTAAAAGGCTTATAATATAGAAATTATTTTACTACTTATATAAAATAATTTTTATACAAACTACTAAGTACTAGAATACTTTATAGAAACTTAATAATTAATAAATAAATTAGTCTAAATATAGTTTTTAGTTTTTCTAATTTATTATTACCCCGGAAAAAGAATATCTCTACTAATATATATTTTTAATCTAGAAGAGATACCTAATATACAAAAATTATATAGTAATATTATTATATTTTGGATTATAAAAAAAAATCCTTTCTAGAGCCTTAAGTTACTACTAGGAATAAGATGAAATATTAAGATTATATTATTAAATATAGATTATATATTATAGACTATATTTTAATAAAAACCTATTTATAAAATAATATATCAGATAAGAAAGAATATTCATTTTTTTTAGAATTATTTAATTATTCTAGATAAGATAATTAACTAGCCTAGTTGTTGAATAAAATATAATAATTATTATTCATAATTTACCTAGAATATATAAAAATAAAAATCAACTAAGGCCTGTTGCTATTAGCAAATATAAAATTATAATATAATATAATATCTTAATAACTATATAGCCTATAAGTATACTAAAAATTTATAAAATTTATTATTAAATTTATTAAATTTATTTCTAATCTCTAAGCAGCTATAAAAGTATATGAATATTTATTTTATTTTTTTTAGTCAAAAAATAATTATAATATTAATTTTTATTATAATATTAGGTAAGCAAGCAAGAATATATCTATACTAATCATCTTAGCTATCTAAGTTAGGCTGCGGCATAACCGCGGTTAGCCGCGGTTAACCATCACCATAACCGCGCGGTGAGGTGATAGGTATGAGATTTTGATAACCTCACTCTGCAGTAAGGTTATGGTTATAGCTAGGTTATCACTGCGGTGACCGCAGTTTACCTTACTAGTATAAATAATATAAACTTGCCAAGATTATTAGAATATATAGATTATGCTGTTTTTCTTGTAATTATTTATATACCAGGATATATATACTATGCCGCAGATTGACAATTCAGGGCTTTAAGTAAGTAATTCTTTGTAATACTTTAGTATATCCTGTATTATACTAGATATATTATATTTTTATTCTTATTTATGATTATTTTGGCTACTAATATTATATTCAATTAATTTTAAATCCAGTAGATAGCTTTGGCTGCTTCTAATATCTTTCTGGTTGACCTTCCTTGCCTAGTAATATATAAGGCAATTAACTAATCCTACTATTTAGAGTTTTAATCTGGCTATAAGCCTGCTTATTCTGGGCCTGTACCTGCTTAATATATACTATAGGCTAGGTTACAGGTAATACTTGCTTAGAGGCTACCTCAGCATCTAAATTAAAAGCTAAATCAGAATTAGTAATAATATCTACTACCCCCCCTTCTTCCTTATCTTTTTTATTTTTACTAATTAGATCAAGCTTAGAGAATATAGGAACAGGTTTAGCTGCCTGATTAAATAATATAGCCTTACTAGTTAAGAGCTGCTCCCTTATTAGATCAAGCTTACTATATTTAAGCTTAAACTTAGTTAAAAAGAGATAAATTATCAGGTCTTGGATTGTATTCTCTTTTAACTGCCCTTAGTAATAGTAATATATATTATAAGTATAATTAAAAGAGTATTTAATACCAGCTCTACTTGCTGGTACTAAAAGAATATCCTGTACAAGGCAAGTAAGGACTAGATATTCTTGCTTATATTCTTTCTAGAGGATCCAGGGATTATTCTTTGTAAGCCCTATTTAATTATTAGTAAAGATATAATATATTCCAGAGTAGTATTATATTAATACTAACTCTTTATAAGATACCAGGTAATTTTATCTTCTAGCTGATTTATCTCAGCCTAAAGAGTAGTCTATAAATTATATATCTTCTCAAGCTCATCCCCTGCTAATTAGGATATCCTCTCTATATTTATTGGCTTAGCTTCCCTTAAATGTAGCTGCTAATAAAGCTTAAACTTTGCTTGGAGGATATTCTAATAGTACTTTACTAAGTTAACTGGTCTCCTATTATCATCATGACCTCTCTAGTCTGCATTATCAAAGTACTGAATATAATACTTCCAGAGCTTTGTATTGGCAGCCTAAATTACTATAAGTATATTCTTTTTCCAGGAAACAGCTTTGTATCTAAGCCTTGTCTTAGCCTGATCAAGATAGTTAAATAGCTTATTATAGATACTGAAGATATGCTAGATAGTTATATCTCTTGTCTTTAATAGCATGTTGGTAAAATCAAAGAAAGGCTTTATAAGTAATAAAAGATACTCAACCTAATACTACTCCTCTGGATTAAGTTTAAATCAAGTATAGTAATAAGTATCACAATATTAATTAATATCTAACTAGATCCTTCGAGCCTGCTCAAGCATTAAGAAGGTTGAGTTCTATTATATATAAATATCTTAGATTAGTACCAGCCTTGGCTCTGTTATTTATAGCTTAAGAAATACCTTCTAGTACTGTAGACTAGCATTAATAAAGATAGCTAGATCTTAAATCTATATAAGAGAGAATAGATAGCTGTTAGTAACTGAGTTTCAAAGTAGAAGGTATAACAGCTTTTTAGCTAGAAAATAGAAGAAAGCTAGTATTACTTACCTTTTTTAGAGTTTTTATAATATCAGGGTATTATTAGTTCTTTGACAGCTTAAATTATTTTGGCATGTCAACTTATATTATATTAATTTTTATTATTAACTAGGTTTACTTTTATCTCTCTAAGTAATTCCCTGAGACTTAATTATATAATATAAATAATATTGTAACGGGCGTAGGCAGTATTATTTTCAACTGGCTGTCCTGTATAAACGAGTATCACAAGCTTAGAAAAGGAAACAAAAAATAGAAGCGCAAATATCCTCCCCCTCTCTTTTATCAATCTTTCCCAGTCGTACGTCAAGACCTTTCGGACCTATATGCCGACGGATCTCTCTACCGAGACTGCGCGCTGCAGTTCCGAGGTTGCATACTGATGTTGCAGAACCTTATTTAGATCTCTGAACTATTCCTGGTTGAGGGCATGGCCGACAACCAAAATCCAGGCCATAGCCTGTGACAAATATAAGGGATATGAAAGAGCTGATCTTTACTAAGCCTAAGTAATTAGCTAACTTCCTGGATACCTGCAATCATTATATTATTATTTAAGATATTATCAGTAGTAACTAAGAGAACTCTCTTTATAATATTATATTATTAATGGATCTTGACCACAGTTTTACTAAGATAAGCACAGAATATAAGTTATCTAGTAGTTCAAACCTAAGAAGCACCTTACAGTAATTTCAATCTTGATCCAAGAAGTAGCCAGTAACTGCTATGAATACTTAGAAGAAAGGGGATATCTAGTAATCTAATATAATTAATAGACTATTTCTAGCTAGAAGTCTATTAAGTATATTTAACTGGCTTGCAGTAATATCCTTATTAAGAAGATATTAAATACTATATACAGAGAATATATCAAGCTATAATTCAGCATACTAGGTAGTTTAGAGGAGGTTATAAAAGGCTGGGTATTTAATAATTTAGAATAGGAGATAGGCAGTTATTATTAAATTAAGTATCTTTTAGTTGAGAAGATGCTTATTAAAATATATTTGGGATTATTAGGACTATAGATAAGATATATTAGTAATGTTAAGCTATTTCTTTCTATTAAGAATATACTATTTCTTATAATATCTAATTAACTCCTTTCTTAGCTACCTTCTGTACCCGACAACCTCCTTTAGCAAAATAATATTAGAGAGAAGATATTCCAGCACACTTTGTAGCTAGATATATAAGTATTACTTTATACTTCTTATATATAATCTTTGGTTGCCTGCTTTGCTTATATACTACTTACTTAAATTCTTGCTAAACTATAGCTTTTTTCTTGCCATCCTAATATATATTTAACTGTCCTCTATATTGCTTACTATATCCTATTATAAGCTACTACTCAATAAATTACTTCTAAGAGTCCTCTATATCTAGGTATGCATTATATAATACCCACACTTGCTGGAGTAGAGGCCTAATATATACTAGATCTTTTGGGGCGCAGGCTGGTAGAGATGGTAGAGGAAGAAAGCTGGGACTTGCCTCATAGAGACTTAGCTAGCTGCTTGGGAGCTCTAATATTTCTAGAAGACTATCTAGTAGTACATTCTCAGTATCAAAGAAAGAGTCTGAGTAGAAAAAGATATATAAGTGAGATATTATAAAGTTTGCCAGGAAAGCATCTCTATCAGGGGTAATAAAAAGAAAAAGGGAGGTTATAGAGATAGACTTAATTTCTCTAATCATGGCCTTTGCAGTAGCAGATAACATGAATTTTATATATCAGATGCTGATTAGCTATGTAAGTAAGCCGGCACAGGGATGGCAAGGTTAACACGGGGATGGCAAGGTTAACTACAGTTAACCTTGCCATAGCCACATCAAAGCTGCAGCAGAACCTTACCAGTTTGCTGTTATGGTACCTAACCTGGTTATCCTAAGTATCACGGCCCATATACTGTGATACTGAGCCAGTATAGATTGCAGAGCTTATTCTGGTTACAGTACTCAGGATAGTTATTTAAATATTCTGATTGGCTTACTGTCTTACTACACAGTAAGCACCATGCTTAGGATAAGCTGGATCACAGGGCCAGCCCGAGCCTTATCCTGGGCATAGTGCCTAGAATAAGCCTTGATTCTGCCACTCCTGACTGCTTAGTTACTAAGACTTCTTAAGTACCCTTTGGAGAGATTCAGCAATTTTAAATGTATATCACTCAATATAAATATATATAACATACCTAAAATTATTAGCTCTTCAAGATGCCCTAGTACTACTATACTATACTATAGTAATTATATTAACAAGATACTTATATAATCAACATTATAAACTTATTAAATTTGATATTAAAGATTAGATTGATTTAATATAGTTATTAGTTACCAGGCAGACCTACTAAAAAGCTTAGTAAGCTTCATACAGGTTTATATAAAATTATTAAAGAAATTAGTTATCTGGCTTATAAACTTAATCTTCTAGAATATAATAATATATATCTAGTTCTCTTAGTTGCTCGGCTCAAGCCTATAGAATACTAGTTAGATTTTTATATTTATAAAAGTAATCTTAATAAGGTTCTATAGTTAAAGTCTAATTTAATATAAAAAACTATAATAAAGAATATACAGAAACTATTAATATCTAGATATATATATTTTTTTTAAATTAAACTAGGAATAATAGATTGCTAAGTATTTTGAATTAATATATATTACTAGTAAGTATAGCCTTTAATTAGGCTATTTTTCTACTAATATTATTTTATAATATTCTAAAAATATAATATATTTAATATATTTCTCTAAATTATACTAGAACTAGTTTATTAGTCTAAGATATATTTCTAGCTTATATAATATCTTTAAAAATATAATTTTTTAGATTATAGCTATTTTACTTCTAGTATAAATAATTTAAAGATATTGATATATTAGCTAAGTAATCTAAAAAAAAGCTGAAATAAATTTCAATAAATTTTTAATTTTATATTTATGTTTATATCTTCTAATTTCTAGAATACTGATTCTAAATAGATTAGATACTTATGTTATAATTTATTAGATAAGAATATCAAATATATTTATAACTTAGATAATAGATCTAGCTTATATAAATTATTACTTTTTTATAATTTTATATAGGCTAGTTATTTATTCTACTAACTTTTTACTTAGGCTGCGGCATAACCGCAACCGCGGCTATGAGGTTGATAACCATCACCATCACCGCAAATTCGAGGTTAACCGCGGTGAAACCACGGTTAACCTCACTGTGGCCGCACTAGCATAACTCTTGCTTAATTATCAGTTTTGAGCATCCTGCATAGTAGTTATGAAGCTTATAAATACTTATTACTGTCTATTTTAAACACGTGTTCAAGTTTTTCCAATACAGATGTCTTATATTAAGACAACTATGCTGTAAATAGAGGAAATCAGATTGTAATATAGAAAGAGTCTTTATTTGAATAGATATCTGCGTTCTTTGAAGTATATTATACTTGATATAGCCATGTTTTCAAAACGCAGGGTAGTAGACGAGTTAAATATATATTTTGTATATATACTTTGTATCTATTTTCTGCTAATATTCTTCAGGCAAGACTTTAACTACTTAAGAATTAGTTAAGCTGAAGAAAATAAAATTAAATATTTTTTTAGTATCTAGCTGTGCAGGGAAGTCCTGCCTTTAAAATATATTTTTAAATAATTGTTATAATTGTTATAATTATTTAATATTAATACTAAAAGAATGAATAAAATATTTTACTAGTTATAGTACCGGGAGAAGAATTTATAGTATTAATAACTATATGTGACGAGCTACGCCCGAAGTCTTGATTCGAGCATTGCCCGAATTGCGACGAGCCGGTCCACTAGGAACCAACTGCCGATTGAATCTTTGGTCCGGGATAAGTCATGTACAGGCCAGTTCTCGTATGATTGTTGCTGACTTCCGGAACGACGAATCAAGGTTGGCACCAATGTTGGTCCGTGATACATATAGGAAGCTCGACGGTCACTGTGTTTTAATTCTCTAGCAAATTCTTCTGGTCTAATACTACCTGTTAGTATCGACGACTCTAGCTCGTGACAGCTATCTTATATAATATATAAATATTTAGTATATTATTCTCTTTAGAGGGTTTCTATAATAAGCTTCACTTAGTAATTATTTTAGTATTCTTTGTCACAGGCTATGGCCTGGATCTTGGTTGTCGGCCATGCCCTCAACCATATAAAAGACCTTGATAGCTATAGAGAGCTTATTGAAAGAAATAAAAAATAATATTAAAATTGTGGAATCAACAAGAATATGGATTTTTCTTAAAGGGGTGCTAAAGGTAACTCTAGGATAACAGATGGTAGAAGATCTAACTATAGAGGTAACAAGTGTCCTTGTATATCCATCCATCCTGTTGTAGGAACACGTCCTTTGTAGAGTTGTAGATTGTCGACATTTGTAGTAATCTGCCAATCTACAATTCCTTGGCTTCTACCAATAACGTGATTAGTCACATTATCCTTATGTCAGCTATCCCGGGTTTGTGCCTGGTCAGGAAATTTTGACCTCAGGTCATCTGCAACCACCAGGCTGCGCTGACATTCGTTCACGTCATTCCCAGATTCCATTGGCTGAGAGCAACCCGTGACGTGCTTGGCGTTTGATCCTGGGCGTGTCATAACAGATATCCTATATATTATATCAAATGGAAATTAATAAAATATATGTACTTTAGTTAGTAGGAATAGCTTTAAAGGATCTAGATATAGTATAGTTACTCGGAGCTATATAGCTTGCTTGTAGATTATATTAGAAAACCTATTAAAAAGGCTTAATAAGCTTTATAGTAGCCCTTATAGAATTATTAAATATATTAGCTGCCTACCCTATAGACTTAGATTATTTAAATTATTAAAATTTATTTCATTCTTTAAGTAGCTCAGTTTAGGCTTGTAAGGTATATAATAAATGTTATGGGTCCTTGCCTATACAAGGGCCTTAGACCTTAGTGAGATCATTTTGATTAGTTGTCTTGTACCTTTCGGTCAAGCAGTCAGGCCTATACTTTACTAGCGCATAGGTTGATCCGCCCGTTACATGAGTCCTCCTTGGAAGGCTAGATTCTGACTAATATACTGAGACTGTTAGGGAAGCGATCGGGTGTCTGGTAGAAAGAAATATTATTATGGGCCTTATTTTACATGAATAATCATATATTAGTTTTTGGTTTACATTTACAGAACATGTACTCAATATGTAGTAGGTATACGGGTATTTGAAATAAATAATATTTATAACTTGGACCTATAAATGCAAGCTATCGCTATGGGAATAATCTATTATTTGCTCGACATTCAACCACCTTCTCAATGTGGGTTGGGCGAGGAGTCACAGGCCGTCCAACCAGCTTCTTCCGCGAGCTGCAGGCGCTATGGATATGGCAACAGAATATTACTGCTTTGTTGGATTATGATCTTGGGTGTTAATAATCATAATATTGGTAATAATAGCTCTACTTCCTTCTATTCTGGTATGCTGTGCCATATGGTCGTATACATTTGCTCAGTAGTGTGATGTTACTCCAGGCTCACCCTGTCGCAGTTATATATTTTCGCACGGAGGGATAGTTACAACACATACCTAAAACAACCGAGGAATCAGCACACAGACACCATTGCATTACTGCGCCCAACCAGATATCATCGCTGAAGTACACAGGGGAAAGGCCACCCAATAGCTATAATATAAACCCCCCGGAGACCTGCAGATGCCCATATGCGCCCTCAATAGAGAGCCCCAACACCTCGTGACTCACCCGGTGGTAAACCCGCCCGAAACCTTGTACTCCAATCATCTCCAACACGTCACACGCCACAACAGCCAGGCTCACATAGCTAGAAAGAGGTCTTGGTTTCGAGTGATCAAATTCTACCAGGAGCACAGTAAGCACTCAATAAACTCAAGCATACAAACCAACTTGCAGGTAGCAGTGAACACAAAAGCAGACTGCGAATGACCGAAGGCGTGTCACTCTCAAATAGTCAAACCCAACATAGCTCAAAACTGGCGAGGTCAACCAACGCCCGCACCCTAAGCCACAAGCAAACGGGTAACGCGAAAAAAAATGAACGCAACGGATATAGAACGATGCAGGAAACGCATAATACAGTATATATGGGATCCCGAGCCTAAGAATGACGAGGAGCCTGGTTCGCCGATCTGGTGTCTGGGAACACGATACCCACCTCAATGCGTTGAGGAAACAGCCGATGAATCCAGTAAGTCTAAAAAAAATCAGACGTGGGATACGCGACGAGCTTGCAGGTCAGAAAATTAATATTGCAAAAGGGAGCCCCGACCATGGGCAGCAACAGAACACAAACACGAGTGCACCTGGCTGGCCCGAAGCGTTTCTGCTGGACTTCGAGTCAAAGATATGGATGACATATAGGTCAAATTTCCCGCCGATTCCCAAGGACGCTGGACAAGAGGGAAGCTCATCACTGACCTTGGGCGTGCGGCTGAGAAGTCAACTCATCGAAGCCCAGGGCTTCACAAGTGACACCGGATGGGGGTGCATGATAAGATCAGGCCAAAGCCTACTGGCTAACTCCATGGCCATCCTGCTATTGGGCCGTGGTATGAGCTCCGGAACAGCGTAGTCCCAAAGATACAGCGCAGAGACCGCTAATACCGTATAGACTGGCGAAGGGGCGAAAGACTGGAGGAAGAAGGGAAGCTACTCTCGCTATTCGCCGACTCCCCTCATGCCCCATTTTCGATACACAGCTTTGTCAAGCACGGAGCAGATTTCTGCGGAAAGCATCCAGGGGAATGGTTTGGGCCAACTGCTACAGCTAGATGCATACAGTAGGGACCCTTGTTTTCAAAAGGGCGGGGGACGAAAGCTCACGTAGGAGTTTAGAGGCCTTGCAGCGAGATACGACCAGTCGAATCTCCAAGTTTACATTGCAGATGACAACTCGGACGTTCATCAGGACAAGTTTATGAGTGTGTCCAGGGATGAAAAAGGTACTGTTCGCCCGACGCTCATACTGCTGGGTCTCAGACTGGGAATCGACCGTATCACTGCAGTATACTGGAACGGACTAAAAGCCGTGCTACAGCTGCCACAATCTGTGGGGATCGCGGGGTACGTCATGCAAACCTGGGGTATTATTGGGGTGTATCAGTTGCTAAAGGCTGTCGAACAGAGGACGTCCGTCAGCTTCCCATTATTTTGTAGCTGTCCAGGGTTCGCATTTCTTCTACCTTGACCCACACAACACCCGCCCTGCTCTAAGATACAGCGAATCAGGCACATACTCGGAAGATGAAGTCAATACATACCACACTCGCCGACTGAGAAGACTCAACATCCAAGACATGGACCCAAGCATGCTCATAGGGTTCCTAATCAGAGATGAGGACGATTGGAAAGACTGGAAAGCTCGGATTACGTCCCTGGAAGGGAAACCCATAATAACAATCCTAAGCGAAAGCGACGCCGCCTCCTGGCAAGGGCGAAGGGAAGCGCTAGACGAAGTTGAGGCATTTGATGATCATGACGACGCGTTGTAGTAAACCAGTGAAGACGACCGCCCAGCCAGCAGTTGTACCTAGGAGGCTGGGTGCAAGGTACAATATACCCAGATAGGCAAAGAAACCCCAAGACCAAACTGATAATTAGAACTTTCCATGAAAGCATTGGATTCGAATTCGAGGAAGGGTATTTATACAACCGGTTCCAGAACTCAAGTTATGTTACACCACATCCATGTTTCCATAAAAGTGAAGGCGTTGAAAGACGACATTTGACCCGAGGGGAAATAGAACAAATAGGAAAAAAAGACCATCCCATGACACGTTAGAAATCCCGCGAACACCCTTTAACCCGCCGCCTCAAAACCGTTCAAGATGACGAGTAACGAAGCAAAGAACATAACCGTGCAATTAAAAAAAAAAGAAAAGATGCCGAGAAAAGCCTATTTGGCAGATGAGGAATACTTCGTAACGGCCTTGGTGCCCTCAGACACGGCGTGCTTGGCGAGTTCACCGGGCAGAATCAGCCTCACACTAGTCAAGTTAGAATATCACATGTAAAATGAGATGCAATACTCACGAGGTCTGGATTTCTCGAGATGATATGGTGGACTTCTTGTTGTAAGCAGCGAGCTTGGACGCCTCCGTCGCGACGCGCTCGAAGATATCTTCAGCCAAGTTAGCTTCATATCCGCGCTTAAGTGCGAACAGTTTTACATACCATTGACGAAAGAGTTCAGAATAGACATAGCACGGGTGGAGATACCAGTGTCCGGGTGCACTTGCTTGAGGACTGCTGCGAGTTAAAACACGCCAATATCATGGACGGATTCGGACGGACTCACCCTTGTAGATGTAAGAAGAGTAGGTCTCCTTCCTGGTCTTTCCGCGCTTCTTCTTCTCGCCAGAGGCAGCAGCAGCGGTCTTCTTTCCAGCTTCCTTCTTCTCAGCGGGGGCCTTGCCAGCGGGGGCCTTGCCGCCAGTGCTAGGCTTCTTCTCGGCAGCTTTGGGAGGCATTTTAAAGTTGATAAAATCGAAAGTTGAAAATTCGGTAATGGATGAGTGACTTGACTATGAATGGGGATGCAAGAGAGCACTGATTGACGCGTGAGAGTGGTGGGGTGGAATGAGTAGGAGGATGAAAGTTAAGAATACGCGGTGACGAAGGGAGGCGCGCTACTTATACTCGGCTCCAAACGCCCTGTTGATCCAAAAAGCACAAAGGAGGCAGTTTTTCGATACGGTAATGGAATTGTATGATTTGTATGATTAGAAAGCTCAGAATGCGCGAAACGCGGCAGGATTGGCGGCAGGAGCTTGCCAAGGATACGGTACGGTAAGGCTTTTCGATTAGTCTGGGCACCTTTCCCAAACTGGTATCGTAACATGACGACACCGTCCAACTGGTACAATCGATGATGATCCGCTCATTGATTGGTTGACCCCGCTAAGCGAGAGGGTGATCCAAAACGCGTCTGGGCTGCCCGGCGTCACTTTCATGGTGTCGTTATATATGCCCTCCGCTCCTTCGCGATAGCTGTCGTCCCTTCCCATTTTCCACTTATCATTTCTCGCTCCTACCCTCTTACACCGACACCTACGCGTCGCTTTCGCATCTCTCAGCCACTTTTCGAATAACCTGATTCTCAAATCAATCAAAATGACTGGCGGCAAATCTGGTGGCAAGGCTAGCGGCAGCAAGAACGCTCAGTCGTATGTTGAACACACCACTAAACAACCCATAACTGTATTGACGTGAGAATAGTCGTTCTTCGAAGGCCGGCTTGGCTTTCCCTGTCGGTCGTGTTCACCGTCTTCTTCGCAAGGGAAACTACGCCCAGCGTGTTGGTGCCGGTATGTCGTTTTGCCTGTGTATTTCTGTTTCCCCCAGTGCTAACCAGCACCTGCTAGGTGCGCCTGTCTACCTGGCTGCCGTCTTGGAGTATCTTGCTGCTGAAATTCTCGAGCTTGCTGGAAACGCCGCTCGTGACAACAAGAAAACTCGTATCATCCCCCGCCACCTTCAGCTCGCCATCCGAAACGATGAGGAACTGAACAAGCTCCTGGGCCACGTCACTATTGCTCAGGGTGGTGTCCTCCCCAACATTCATCAGAGTTCGTGCACTCCTTTACATGTCCCGAATGTTATTCTAACGAGATGCAGACCTCCTCCCCAAGAAGACCCCTAAGGCCGGAAAGGGCAGCCAGGAGCTGTAAAGGGTTTTGTTTTTGTTTTGTTATTTTCTCTATTTGCGTGGGGTTTGTCATTCGGCGTGGTTTGGTTCTCTTACTGATGATAACGGGGTTCTGGCCTGGGCACGTTTATGGCTCTTTAATTTCGATGCGTTTTGATTTTTGTAAATTATGTCCACGGGCATGGAATGATACCGACAAGTTCAAATGACCTAAAAATCAACTGTTCTGATTCCAACTATATCGGTATCAATTGTAGTGCTGTCTTTTGGCGACTTATGTGTTTACCATCTCGTCTGAGAGTCTAGTTTTGCAGAGACATTTCATTGATTTGATTAGACGACTGGAATACATGCTCCTATTACATAGAATAATCTCTCTAGATTTTTGTCCTACAGCATTAATGATCACCAGCACCACCAGAGGCGTCTGACATGATGTTAGACAATGTCTGGATTGTCCACGTAAGTTAGGTTACACTCACAAGGTAGTTGACGAGCAGGAAGGTTTCTCTCGTATTTGCTTCCTGTTTCGAAGGTTAGTCCTTTGCTCGGATACTTAGATTGTTGTAAACATACCACCAGGGGCCGTTGGTGCACGGTAGGGATCAGGATGCTTCCATGTTTCGAGTAATTTTTCGGTCTCTCGGAGTAGGACCTAAAAGTGCTGGTGAGCGAGTGCTCCTCGACGGAGCGGTCAGCGGCTGCGAAGGTCATGTCACGTACCTTCTGTTGCCGGGGGTCGCGGATGTTCTTGTTGGCCTCAAAAAGGGATCGGATATAAACTGCCTGTCCCCTCCAGATATGTCTGTGGACAGCCCAGTCCAGGGCGAGCTTCAGCGAACGCCGGTAGAGAGATCTATGAAGATCGAGGTTAGCGCAGGTCGAACCCATTCATTTACCGGCAACTTACGTGACAGCGTTGACGGACATAATGAGCCAAAAGCCCAGGCAATACCGAAATGGAAATGTGAACAGGCCGGTCTGGATCAAATGACACCGCCAGGATAGTGGCTTGATATGACCTTTGCGGAGTTGTATCCCACGGAATAGATTTGCTAAACTGGTTTCTTTGGCACGCCGAACTTCCGTAGTAATGATAATCCGTCACTTGCCGAACTCAGACGGGAGCTTCCTTGCTGAGGGAATTTCCGGTACTTCTCGGCCCGGACTGGACTAGCTTCTCTTCACTGTTGCAGGTATACCTCACTTCTCCCAATCTCTATAGACTGTATCCCTTCACCCGAATACCTCAACACCTGCCGAACTCGAACTTTCTATCATTGCACCTGAGGTCAACATGGCTTCTCGATTATCTCTTCGTCAATTTTCCGCTCAGCGTCTAAGGTCTGTCCCTCGTGTACCGCGTGCGATATGCTGCAGGACTTTCACAACGGGCAAGGGATCTGAAAACGCCAGAAGCGCTTCCGGGTTGATTCACGGCTTACAGTCAGGCCCGGTTCTACGGTATGATTGATTGAGAAAGTGCATACATTCCAGCCATTTCTGATCGTCGTCCAGAAACGGGTTTTCAAGAGTCAACGTCATCCCGATTTCGAATTATCAGGTTCGAACCTATGGTAGTTGGCCCACCTGACTCATTTGACATTCTCTGACACCGTATGCAGCCGACACTGTCGTCAAGGTTCCGCAGATGGCGGAATCGATTACAGAGGGTACATTGAAGCAATTCTCAAAACGTAGGTTATTCTAATATGTGGCCGAACCTCGCTAAACTCTCATGATAGAGGTCGGAGACTATGTCGAGCGGGATGAAGAGATTGCGACAATTGAAACTGACAAGGTATATTTTGGTTTATATGGGCTTGCCGTGTGTCGCAATTCAAGTCACTTACACGCTTTAGATTGATGTATCGGTTAATGCGCCGGAGTCTGGAGTCATCAAGGAGCTGCTCGTGAACGAGGAAGATACGGTTACAGTCGGACAGGATCTGGTGAAGCTGGAAGCCGGTGGTGCTCCGGAAAAGAAATCAGAGGAAGCGACTGAGAAGCCCAAAGAACCTGCCTCTACCGGCTCTGAGGCTGAAAAGCCAAAGGAACCAGAATCCGCACCATCTTCTTCTGCTCCTGAGAAGAGCACCTCATCAACAAAGACTCCTCAGGCTGAAACTCCCAAGCCGACACAGGAAGTGGCATCCAAGTCTCGACCAACGGAGGAGGCGAAGCCCGCACTAGGAAACCGTGAGGAGAGAAGGGTGAGTAACGTTTCTGGATTCGCGCTTAATGCACGGCTGGAGCTAACGACCATCCTGAAAAGGTCAAAATGAACCGTATGAGACTAAGGATTGCGGAACGTTTGAAGCAATCCCAGAACACCGCTGCTTCCCTGACTACCTTCAATGAGGTCGACATGTCTTCTTTGATGGAGTTTCGGAAGCTGTACAAGGATGAGATTCTTAAGAAGACAGGTGTTAAGCTGGGGTTCATGAGTGCCTTCTCTCGTGCTTGTGTTCTGGCTATGAAGGATGTTCCCGCCGTTAACGCTTCCATCGAAGGCCCCAATGGTGGTGATACCATTGTTTACCGCGATTATGTGGACATCAGCGTCGCTGTTGCCACGGAGAAGGGCCTAGTGACACCCGTGGTCCGCAACGCTGAGACTATGGATCTCGTTGGTATTGAGAAGTCTATTGCGGATCTTGGAAAGAAGGTTGGGCCTAGATGAGCCTCATTTAGGAGATCATAACTGACGCCATTAGGCACGTGACAACAAACTGACTATTGAAGATATGGCTGGAGGCACCTTTACCATCAGCAATGTGGGACTCTTATATTTCCTTGTTGAGGAAGCCATGTGCTAATCGGCATTTAGGGTGGCGTTTTTGGATCTCTCATGGGCACGCCTATAATCAATCTTCCACAAACTGGTAAGTTATGTTTCTACGATTACTAGTAAAATCATCAAGCTAACTCGCTCCAGCTGTTCTCGGTCTGCATGCCATTAAGGACAAACCCGTGGCCGTCAGCGGGAAGGTTGAGATTCGCCCAGTATGTAAAATCATGCTAAAGCGCGCTTGGTTCTTGTTGTTAACCTACCTATTAGATGATGTATCTTGCCCTCACTTATGACCATCGACTTCTGGATGGCAGGGAGGCCGTCACTTTCCTAGTTAAGGTATCTTTTACCTCACCTTTTCTCTCATGTTCTTTCTGTGGGAACAAGTTGACTGACGATATCGACAGGTAAAGGAGTATATTGAAGACCCTCGCCGCATGCTTTTGGGCTAGACGAACTGTCCCGTTCTCTTTTCTAATCTGTTCTGTAAAATATCAATTCAACATGTGCGATATATTAGTGCTAGGTTTCAGCTGTAGATTTCGAGGCCAGGCTATGCTCTCTAATCCCTGGTCTTTGTTATATTTATATTTGAGACAAAAGTGCAATTGCTTTTACACCATGCCTATCCTTCGCTTCAGCTGTTGCGTTTCGTTCCGGTTCAAGCCCTTGAGTCGCCCTCTTTCGAGCTGTATGAGTATGGGCGGCGCTAATAGTTGCATGATGTGGAGGAGATTATTGACGACAGCTGTCTGACTGCTCTCGTTACAAATGTGACTCGCAACCTCCATCGCGTGTAGAGCTAGCATGTCTTCTTTTTCGGCGTTACATGTAGACACGAATGTGCTTGCCATCTCCGCCAGTTCAGCTGGCCCTGGATGGGATGCCTTGCTTAACACCCGAGCAATTTCGAATGCCTGGGCCTTTATCTGAAGATCCACTGGTAGCTCTTTCAGCGGCGGAAGCACTGATCGTAACGCTATATTTCCGGGCTTTAGCCACCCTGGGTGATTGTGGGTTTGCTTAATTTCTGTTACTTACCCCGTAGAGTGTCTTCGAGCCAGGCCATATCCCACTCGCCTGTGTTGCCCTGTGCCACATCCATGGCTGCGTGTATAGCCAAGCAAATGATATAGTCGAAAATGAGAACATTGACTTCGTCATTGGTGTCTTCGTCTGTTCTCGTTTCATCCATACTTGTTCCATCCATTCTAGCTCCTATCCGGTACTTCGATATGATTTTTACCGTCTGACAGGTATGCTATGGATATTGGTCTTGAGCTCCAAGCCGACTTGGCACTAGGTGAAATTTTGGGCGTGATGGCGTAGGATGTAGGCAACTGTGCTTGTATGGAGATCGCCGTGATTTTCTATGGCCGGGGTCAATCTAGTTTGGACCAAAGGTTTGGCCGAGAGGATCCTGGCGCCTGATGCGGATTTGTGTCAGTTTGATATGTCTTTGGCTTGTCGCCTGTTTGTGTATGCATCTCCTGCGGGACTTGCAGACCACATGTATGGGCTGGAGAAACCACTTTTGTTGTCAAAATTTGATGCTCGTATACACTGTCTCAGAAATATATGTTACGAAACATCAAAAACATTGATTAGTTCCTCACGCCTATTGAGTAAAGAATATACAACACAAATACTCACAGGCCGATGACAGAGACAGTATACCCGACAATACAAAACAATATGAAGCAGCACTGAAAACCCCTACCACGAGTGGAGAGCAGTGCATGAGTATAGAGCACAACCACACGTGACCTTTGATGCGCCAATGGCGTCATGCAAGCTTGAAACCACATAGCCACAAGTACTACGAACTCCCAAGCCAGAACAGAAACAAAGCTGAAAGATTGTCCTGCATGCCACAACAAATTAGGTTGATATCACTAGCACTAAAACAAACGACCAGAAGATCTACAACGATGGCGTGGTACTGTTCCGGATCAACAAACTCAGAACTGATTGAGAACCTATGCAGAGAAGGTCTGATAAAGAACGAGAGAGTCAAACAAGCAATGATGGCAGTGAGCATAGCTCCCTCCAGCTACCCCAGTAGCTCAAAAACCCGCACATATCCCAAACATTTACCCGAACTAGCAACCCATCAATGCTTCTGCACTGCTTTGGCTTATGGATTCAATGCATCACGCCTCCACTTCCATGCATCTCTAACCAAGGGAACAAGGTCGACCGCGGTCATTATGCACCTGCTAGACCGTACTCAGACTCGCCGCAGCCGATCGGCTATGGAGCGACAATCTCCGCTCCCCATATGCATGGACATGCGTGCGAGTATCTTATCAACTACCTTCGACCTGGCTCGCATGTCCTAGACATTGGCTCTGGCTCTGGTTATCTAACCCATGTATTTGCCAACCTTGTCGTGGATACGTCATCGAGCGATGGCCCAAAAGGACAAGTCATCGGCGTCGACCACATACAAGAACTCGTAAACTTGGCACACGACAATATGATGAAGTCCGAGGATGGGAGAAAACTGCTAGAAATTGGAGGCGTGAAGTTTATCAAGGCCGATGGCCGCCGTGGATGGCTAGATGGCGCGCCATATGATGCGATCCACGTTGGCGCAGCAGCACAAGAGCTACACCCTCTGCTAATCGAGCAGCTGCGAGCGCCCGGACGTATGTTCATACCCGTCAATGCCGAGGAAGACCAAGGGACACTGTTCAGTACCGCGTTCGGCGGTGGGCAGTACATATGGGTAGTGGACAAGAAGGAAGATGGCACTATACACAAAGAGAAAGTGTTTCAAGTTAGCTACGTCCCTCTCACCGACCCACCAAAGCATTGAAGACCTGAGCTCTGCTACATGCTATGGAATGTTCTGGTCGCAGCAATGCCTGCAGTGATGCCACTGAAGCCCCTCGCAGAGCTGGAAGCGATACGGCGCAAAGGTGACAATTAACGTTGGGCTAGCCAGTTCTGTATCAAATGAGCACTCCCAGAACCACCGCCCAAAACATATGGATGTGTCGAGTTTCTTTGCGTAGAAAAACAAAACACAGAACTAGTTTTAATGGGGTCATGGTTGATGCGTGTGAATCATGGTTAATTTAATAGCCAATCAAAATTGCTAGAATGGGAAACCACCTGGGAAATTAAACTGCCCAGAGGAGAATTTGAACTGCGGGCTACCCTGCTGGAAAAAAAATTGATGACCTCCACCAAATGGGCTTCCGTGGAAATTCTGCCTCTGCGATTCTGGATCATTGGGATCGACGCCATTGTCATACTGTGCCCTAAGTTCAGGATCAGAAAGGACTTCGTAAGCCTCGTTGATGCCAGCCATCCTCTTCTCAGCCTCTTCTTTTGTGATACCCTGAGACCCTGCCTTATCAGGATGATGCTGTTTTACCAGCTGTCGGTAGGCTCGCTTGATAGCCTTTTCGTCGGCGTCTTTGGATACACCGAGAACTTTATAGTAGTCCTTTTGCTTGGAACGCTTCTGTAAGATCATAGCCTTTTGGAGGAGAGTTTGGACCTCCTTCGATTGAGGGTGATGTTCCTTGGCCGTGCTAAGGTAACGGATAGCAT
Source organism: Aspergillus quadrilineatus (assembly GCA_013305525.1). Taxonomy (NCBI): domain Eukaryota; kingdom Fungi; phylum Ascomycota; class Eurotiomycetes; order Eurotiales; family Aspergillaceae; genus Aspergillus; species Aspergillus quadrilineatus. Next base: position 57,765 of record JAAXYA010000015.1, read on the forward strand.
CCTCGAATCTATCCTCATCTAGGGCTTGTTGAGCATTGAACAAGAGCGCTGGCAAAGAATGGGGGTCCAATGCAAGGGCTTCGAAGCAGAACGTGGACGCGCGTTTGGGCATATGTGCCTTGATTCAAAAGATAATTAGCAAGGTCTGTACGTCTACATGCAGCTCCTACTTTCATGGCTCACGTACCTCTTTATATGCTTCACAGGTTTTCTCGACCAAGGATGCATAAAGTACACCTTGGGAGTCAGAAAAGATGTGCCCCGCCTCTTTGGCTTGCCCTACATCTCCACGAACATCATCGACAAGACCGGGCTGACCGTCAGCACCCACCAGAAGATTCAAAGCATTATTAAACTTCCGTGCTGCCAGAGTATCCTGCAATTTTCGGAGGCGTTTATCTAGCTGCTTCTCTCGCCGGTAAAGCTTGTTGCACGGTTTTGAATCCGGATCTGAATGTAAGCATTTGCGTATCTGTAAAAGTCCTCGTTCGACATCTCCGAGAGTGTAAAAGAGCATAGATGAGATCTGCAAGTGCGGGTCTATTAAGCCCGGGGAAATCTGCAAAGTATGTGTAAGATCGCTAATTCCTTCCTCAAGCTCGCCTTTTTCGAAGCGACAATGTGCCCGGCTCCGCCGTAGGGTGAGAGAGGCACTGGCCTTCGCGATAGCGGTGGTCGCCTCACTCACGCAGGCTTCCCATGCGCCTTTCTTTTCCGCATCCAATGCTCGAATGGTAGCGTCTCGCGCATTCTGAAATTCTCCATATTCGGGTGTGTTCTTCTTTCCGGCCTTCTCAAGATCATTTAAAGCGCCAGACCAGTCGGCCGTATTGACTCTGAGACGAGCCCTTTGTAGAAGAGCGCTCTCAAAATTCGGTTTCAGCTGGAGAACACGGTCAAAATCATCTTGGGCTTGCGCCCGGCGTCCCAGAGATAAGTAGGCCGCGCCACGCTGGAAGACAGTAAGGTAGTTTGTGGGATCCCGGGAGATTGCTGCATCCAGATACAGTAAAGCGTCTCGAGGGGAACCACTCGAGAGATGTGCTTTTGCTGAAGCAATCAAGGATGACACCGGAGTATTGGGTGAAATTGGTGACTCTAAACCGGCGCCGAAGCCCCCAGGCACACAGGCGAGGAAAGCTGTTATCGCGCAAAGTGGAAGAAGCATCTTCGGCGGTCGGAGTGGTCAAAAGGAATGAAGGTCCGCAAAACTATCTTCTGTACGGAAATGGTTCAAACAAGGAAATGCGGTTTTCAAGGATGTTTTCCGTTATAGCTCTTGTAGCTTTAGGAAACTCAGAGTATCTTACATGATCGGAGTAGGTAGAAAAACATTCGTCTAAGGGAACATACTCCTCGATCCTACCAGTCTGGCCTTTCTGGCCTTTACCGCTCGTTACCGCGTATTTTACCACACGTGATTCCGGGATGAGCGGCCATTTGCAGTACTTCGGAGAATGACAGTAAAGTCCACCATGTTTTCGACTCTGGGTGTGTGTTCTCGATGTCTGGTGCGGCCCGCACGCCTAGTATGCAACCAGCGGCCGCTCTACCAGCGGAGAGGGCTACAAACTGGTATACAGCGTCCCCTCGGACTACTTTCACCTTGTTAGATACATGCTGACGATGCTTCCCTTTACCCCAGATAAACTCTTATCACCTGCTCTCCTGACGCGAGCTCGCAACCTTGCAGCCGAACATGCAAATCTTTCGAATCAGCTGACAACCTCCTTTGATCCCAAAATTGCAAGGCGCGTTGGTGAGCTAGGTCCAGTTGCAAAAGCCTTGGCAGAATGGAGCAATGCCAACGAGGTCTGCTTCTTCCGTCCTGACCAAATTGAATATTTGACTGACGCTTTGTAGTCAATGTCAGAGCTTCATTCCATGCTAGAAGATCCAGATACGGAAGCGGAGCTGAGGTCCATTGCCGTTGAAGAATTGCAAACCACGGAAGCTAAACTGACTGCGATTTCGGATAATTTGAAGCGCGCCCTCGTGCCCCGCCATCCTTTCGCAGACCTTTCATGCTTGTTGGAGATACGTCCAGGCGCAGGGGGGGATGAAGCAAGTATCTTCGCCTTTGAATTACTGCAGATGTATGTCGCATTTTGTGCTCATCAAGGGTTACGGTCTACTCTCATGAAGCTTGAACGTGGGGACAACCGAGCAGATGCTCTAACGGAGGCTGTTTTGGAAGTAGAAGCAGAAGGGGCGTACGATCTCTTACGGACCGAATCGGGTGTACACCGAGTCCAAAGAGTCCCGACAACAGAGGCCAAAGGCCGCACCCATACCAGTGCGGTCAGTGTGATGGTCTTACCCAGCTTCCCGGACACAGGCGGCGGTGACGGCGCGTTCAACTTTGACGACCCAAATAGCGACTATTACATTGATCCGCAAGAAGTGCGTACTGAAAAAATGCGAGCGAGTGGCGCGGGTGGCCAACATGTAAACAAGACTGAATCAGCCATTCGTCTGACTCACATGCCCACAGGTATTGTGGTATCGATGCAAGATTCGCGGTCCCAGCATGCAAATCGCAAAAAAGCGTGGCAGATACTGCGGGCAAAGCTGGCCGAAGCACGACAGGAGGCGCGGGAGCAAGAATTAGTCGAGCTTCGAAGAGGAGCGATGGGTGGTATAGGGCGAATGGGCCGAGGTGACAAAGTTCGTACTTATAATTACGGCCAAAGCCGCTGCACAGATCATCGAAGTGGTTTCACTGTCCATAACCTGGACAACGTGTTGGAGGGAGGTGAGACTTTAGTCAAGGTCATGGATAGCGTGCGATCCTGGCTCATTGACCGCGAAATACTGGCGCTCACCTCTGAGATAATTAAGAAACAACAATAATGTAAACGGTTTGGAGTCAAACATTTAATTTTGAACGTACATCAGATTTCCTCTATTGCATGTTGCATACCCGAGAAACACAGTGCTGCTGCTGCATCGGCACAACAGTTTTACTCAGATCGTCGTCGTTGCTCTAAATCTGGTTCTCTATGCCGCGCTATGCTTTCAGATATACCTTCCTTCCGGATCTATGGAGTCAAGGATGTCCATAGACTTCTCGTACCTATGAGTAGCGCGTTAGTCGCTAAGTCACAAAATAGAACTGCTCGGCGTGAACGAACATTGTGAATACTATGCCGCCGCTCATAATCAACCTTGCGAGTCTCGGAACAGCCCCGGACCAGAAGGTCAGGATACCTTCGTCCTTGAAGATTCGCGCGGCACAGACGAAGCTGTTTTTGTAGTTCTTGCTTGCCTCGAGCGATTGCATCCTATTTCGCTGTTAGCTAGCATCTCGCCCAAATCTCAGAGCTGCGTGATCAAACCTAGTCTTCACGGTGTCAAGGGGTTGCGTCACGTATCTATATGATGTCGTCAGTATGTCTTTTGAGAAAATGATGTGAACTATATTTGACATACACAGTAATTAAGCCTGCCATGCCCCCAAGGGCAAACGTGCTCGCAGTCCCTAGCTTTTCACCGGGTGCAACATAACCCTCTGCCATCTGCTTCAGCATGGTGTAGCTCGAAAACCGCGTCGCTGAATTCGCGGCCTGTCTAGCCGTAGTTGGAACGAATCCCTGGAAAAAGCCACGAATACCTCGCTCTCGGAAGATCACTCCGCTACCGTGGAAAAATCCGCGCATACGTGGGTTGGCGGATTTACGGTCGTCAATCCTGTGGGAGGTGGAAAGAGTACGGTATTAGCTACTACCCGTCTCGTGATTGCTGGAAGCCAGGCGCATAGACAGAACAACTGGGATATGGGACAAGACTGACAATTGTGTTTTTATGCTTTCGAAGGGAGTTACAGCTAGCAAAGATTCGGTGAATCCAGCCCCAAAGCCAGCTATGACAGTTCTCGGGCCCGATATCTTTCCATCCTGGTCCTGCAGCATCGACTTAAATGTATCGAACGCGACGAATCCTGAGTATAGCGACATGTATCAGCGCCCCAAAACACAACACAGTCTATACGCATAACACCAGGGACTCACGGATTCCAGCTTTCAAAGAATTTCCAATAACCAATGTTGTACAGCCGGCGTACCATTGTTTTCCAAAAGGCGGCCATGGGAGCTTCTTCGAGTCGGGTAGCCTGCGATTGAGCTGCGATCGAGTCTTCGCAACTACAAATCACTTAGATCCTAGGTCTAGGGAAGAGCGTGAGAGACTCAAGCATACATTCAGCCGGATAGGTGATTGCTACATCACGTTAGCACTCCAATTCGAAGAAGTTGAATAGTATCCTGAGTTCTACCAATCTCAATTGCGCCAGCTGTAGAGCCCGCAAGAATGGATCTTAAGCTGCTGGGCTGGTAACCCATTATAAATAATCAGCGGGGGTTAATGAGAGCTAAAACAATAAACCAACCTTACGCCGCTGGTCGCTTGTTGTGGCAGCCATATTGATAATGTTACTGGCTGATATGGCGGTTGAAAACGGTCTGTTGGCCGTTCCGGAATGTGGAGGAGCAGGAGCGAGTCTGAATCCGAGCCTCGGATACTATTTGGCTCTGATAGGTCATTTTCGCACCGCCGTTGACATGAGCTCTCGAGTACATCACATATTACTTTGCATGAAATCGATTTGGTAACACTAGTTTTTCCATCATTAATGTTAACTAGCTGCGCAAGGTGACGTGTTTGTGGAGGGCATAATTGGCATTTGCTAGATGCTATCTAGAAATACGGCCTAGCACCTAGACTTCCTCCAACCTTTTCTTTTTTTTTTTTTTTTTTTTTTTAATTTATCTTTGTTGTTTGTTTCTGTTTCTGCTTTGTTATTTTTTCTTTTTTTCTTCTTTTCTTCTTTTTCCCTGTTCTTTTCTTTCTTTCTTCGCATTCTTCCCCCACTTTTTTTTTTTTTTTTCTGTCTTCTTTCCCCTTCCAGCCTTCATTCACCTAACCTCATCCCCTGAGTCGTACCCAGCGTAGATTTTATGTACGCCTTTCTTCGTCCCATAAGACACTGCCAGAGACCACACGCATGCCTAACGTGCTTCAGTTGAGTCATAATTAGGCATATCCACAACATTTGCGGGAACTTGATTGGCGTGTGCGAACAGGAGACAATGATGCATCGGATAGCATAAGCCATCCAATATCAACTTGGAAAGCCATCGACAGCCTTTTCCCAGCTCTGAAGTCCAGGCCGAGTATGAGGCTCAACGGAAGTAAAACGTAAGAGCAGCAAGCAATGGTGTAACAACGCAGAGACGAAGGGACGAAAGTGAATATCTCGCCCTCGTACGATTGCGCCGAACGCAATAACGCCTTGCGCCGATGCACAATAAAGAACAGGACCCGAGAAAATAGCAAAACAAGCCTGGAAACACCTGAATATATGTGCCATAACCTGCCCGTAAGCAGATTTGAAAATCATTCAACATGGGCCAGCGAAGTGTCATCAAATGATATGTCAACAGCCGCCCATCTAGCATCTCCCCAAAGCCAAGACCGAGAACTCCGAATCATGCTTTGAAAAAGGGGCGGATCAAATGGCGATAATGTGAACGTATTTACACTGGTGATAGGGGAAAAGAAGTCAAATTTCTGGGACACTTGACATGCCACAAATGTGCTTGAACTGTGTTGTGAGCGACGAGGAGGATGGGAGAAGAATAAAGAAATACGCATGCAAAAAAAATAACATCCGGGATAAGCTCAATGAGATGAGGTGTTCCCGGCGCCATGGGCGTTAGACGAAATACACAAGCACTGAAAACCAGGTAACGGGTTGGAGTATGGAAGCTTGGTGAACCGATTTGGTATCTCAGACGAATGGAGATAGCAGAGAAGAAGGAAAAAAAAGGAGGCGATTACGAAAACTGGAATTTTCAACATAGACATCCAGTTTACGAAACCTGAGCCGGGGGTTGAGCCTTCCCACCGGTTTGTCCTTGAGCGGCGTTGAATTTAGTCCCATCATTTTGCATGTTGCGACGCTGGCCTTGTCCACGTCCACCTCGGTATGGACCTCGTCCCTTGGACTGATAATGTCCCCCATTTGTGTGGTGATTATGACGGCGGTCACTGGGGTTTGATGCTGCAGTGGCGCCCTGGGATTGTTGAGGCGGATTCGAGATTGGCCGGGGAATGGTGTCGGGAGAGTCGTACACATAAAGCTTCTTATCGATATTCTGCGGAATTGGTTGTATCTCGGTTCCTAATTCCTGCTCAATCTTATACAGGTTGAAGCGATCATCCCAATTAATAAGGTTGATTGCTAAACCCAGATGTCCAAAACGACCCGACCGACCAATGCGATGTAGGTAGGTTTCGGCATTTTTGGGGAAGTCAAAGTTGATAACCACGTTGACAGCTTGAATGTCGATACCTCGGGTTAGCAAGTCGGAGCACACTAAATTGCGGCAAACGCCATTCCGGAAATCGTGGAACACGCGATTGCGATGTTGTTGCAGCATTCGGGCATGTGAATAGAAGCACGAATAGCCGAGTTCTGTGATTTTTTTCGCCAGGAGTTCCACTCGATTTGTTGAATTGCAGAAAATAATGGACTGGTTGATCTGTAACTTTGAGAAAAGGGTATTGAGACAGTGGACTTTCTGTTTCTCTTCCACAAATGCATAATATTGTGTAATACCGCGAAGGGTGAGTTCGTCCATTAGATTAATCTCGTAGGGGTTGCGCATGTGTCTATCCTGAGCTGGGCGTCAGAACGCCGGCGAACAGGAAGGTACCCAAGGGACTCAACTTACCTTGAAGGACTTGACAATCATTGGGAACGTAGCACTGAAGAGCATGACTTGCCGGTCTTTGGGGTGAAATGAGAGAAGTTGTTCAATGACAGGGGTGAATTCGGGAGAAAGCAACTTGTCCGCCTCGTCCATCACGAAGGTAGGGCATTCAGACAAGTCCGCAACACCCTTACTGGCTAGGTCGAGGACTCTGCCTGGCGTTCCCACAAGGATGTGGACAGCATCATTGAGTCTGATAATATCGTCCATCAGTCCGGTACCTCCAGTAGTTACCATGACGTTGATCCCGAGGTGTTTCCCGAGGGTTTTGCAGACGTGAGAAGTTTGTAGTGCGAGTTCTCGTGTTGGGACGAGGATAAGCGCCTGTGTTTTAGTGCTTTTGGGATTGATGCGCTCGAGTGTAGGAATGACGAAAGCAGCTGTTTTGCCTGTGCCATTCTTTGCTCTGGCGAGGATATCCCTCCCGGTAAGGGCTACCGGGATTGTTTCCTCTTGGATGGGCGATGGCTTTTCGAACCCAGCCTCGAAAATTCCCATCATTAACTCTCGCTTGATATAGAAGTCTTCAAATTCTAGGCCCTTGGTAGCGGTAACGTCCTGGAGAAGATGTTAAATCGACGAAGCATATCCTGTATGAGATACAACAAACCTCCGTCTGCGGCCTGCCATCTTTTGCTGGGAGCTTTAGTTGTTCCTTCCACTTGGGATCTGGATTTGCATCACTAATAATAGGCAAGCGGCCTTAGTAAAGGGTTATCCAAAACAATTCAAAACGGTCTCCATACCCCAAACTTGTGTTGTTAAGCTGCGTCGCGAGAGAATCGGCCATTGTGGTTTACAGAGGTTTGGCCTTATTGGAGTCTGAAGCGTGGTTCCAACCCTGCACGATGAGTTGGATTTAGGGGAAGAGAGAATTTGTCAACCACAAAGTGTGAGCGGGCTGTAGAAGAAATTTCTCAACTGTGAAGTTGTGACAGACGTAGCAAATGCTGTTTAGCACCCGGTGCGCGGTTTGCGTGGTGTTGCTGGTCAATGAACAATTGTTTGAATAGGTGTATGCGCGGTACTTGGGCCCCGAGTGGTCAAGGATGGTGTGAATAGGCAGGGTAAAGCTTGAAGAGGTTGTAGTGTGGTGGTGCGCTGCGGTGTTCTGCAAAGATGAAGGTGAAGTGGTGAATGTAAGTGAGAGGCGGTAAAAAATGGCGATGCCGTCGGTGTCTTTGGCGAGTGGGCAGTGGATCAATGCGGGGACCATTCACTGCTGCGGACATACTATCAACTAGGTATACAAAATATGCTGTCGTCCAGTCTCCGAAATCCTTTTTGATAATGTAATTTTCCGTGGCAGGAGTTTATTGAAGAGGATAAACACCATTTACAAAGTTCGTTACGATAAACAAAAAAGAGAATAAGGATGGTTCGTCAATCAATTTCCTCCAGCGGGAGAACAAGACAGCAAACCTTCGACGTGCAGTGTCCTATTGTCAAAAGAAGTCTTTGGTCTAAAAGTAAGCAATTCTTTGGAGTTTAGAGGCGCACTTCTATCTAGCAACTTCTACTGCCTAAAAGACAGTCTTGCTTGCCCCCGTTCTGGTTCTGCTAACCTATACGCTAGTCAGCTTTGTCCTGAATAAAATCTGTTAACCCGTACTCTTTCACCATGACATCAGGCGCTAGACTAATCTCAGCTCTTGAGCCAGGCGTGATGAGTATGAACTGGCGACCGACAGACCGTCTGGCGGCATACAACTGTATAGGTTTACTTAGCAATCTCCTTTGCCTGTACGGAGGATCACATACGAGCATATCGATCGCCATCTTTCTGTTTATATGGTCCATGTAAACATCACTGCAGTAAGTCTTAGTAAAGGAATTGCTGACGGGCTTTTAGCGATATGCTGCTTACAATTCATCTAAACAGCGAATTGGTGATCCCATGGCTTCCCAAAGCGCCAGTAAAAGGCAGACTTGCGAGAATGATTTCTCCCCTCCGGAAAGGGTTCTCGCGCCACGTCCTTCGCTGCTATCCTTAGTAATGTCCGGTTCAACCTGCAAAGTAAGCACATGTTGATTCAGAGCTTGTCGTATGGATATACCTGCAAGTCTAAAGTTTTGTTCTCATGATCGGCCAAGAGTCGCCCGCGGAAGCTTCTTTCACTCAAAAGATAAGTAAATTGTGCTTTGGCACGAGAAGAGATATGTGATCTAAAAGCACGCCAGCGCTCCTTACGATGATTGAGACTAGCTTTGAGAACCTATGCAATACCCGTTAGCAACGATCGCTAATGATAGGAAAGTAAGGCGTGGCAGAACTTCAAGGAGCATTCCAAATTCTTCCACCTGTTTCAAAGCCTGCTGATGAGCTTTAATGGCCGTGTCCGCCTCCGCGCGGATTTCTTCTCGACTGCCACCTAGCCTAAGATCTTGTCAGTAGACGTTGACTTATAAAGACATTTTTTGACGCACTCTCGACTGTAAGTTACCATATCTCGTGTGACTCTCTCGAGTTTGCGGTCTAAGGTGGCTGGAGTTTCGCCTTCATCGATCTCAACACGCTCGGATATTACGCTGGCCTTCGAAATATACTCAAGTACATCAGCATCAGCATTATCTCTTTTCTGTTTCATACGAGCTCTGCGTCGATTAGTATCGTCAACCAGCTCGACAGCTGCATTTTTCTCGCTAATCCTTTTGCGTCGCTTGTCGGCGATCAAGTATTGCTCACTCTCAGCGACTCTGAGCTCATCTTTCAACCGAGCAATCTCAGCATCCTTAGTCGCCAGTTCCTTCTTGATTCCTTTCAAGTTTTGCATCATCTCTGTCATGGCGTTCGCAGCATCGTCGAGAGAACCATCATGCGTAAGCTTTTCCTCTTGAGCTTCTCGCAGAGACGCTTGAAGTATTTCAAGATCTCCGTCCTGATTACCCTCTTTCTGAAGGGATTCTTCTAGCTCTTCAATACGGTCATCCTTTCTCTGGCTTTCAATGACAAGAAAATTTCTCTTCCTTTCGTTCCGCTCGAAAGCCTGCCTACAGCGTGTGAGGTGAGACTGGGCAGAGCGCAGTTCTTCTTCTCGAGCGTTTAGAACTTGTCTGAGATTCGCTACCGCCTCGCGTTGCACCCTACAAAATTAACTTGCATCAGCGATACTATGTTGGACTGGGAACTGTGACTCTTACCTGATTTGCGAATCCCGATCCGATTTCATCCTTGGGCTACCGGAATAAACTGACACAGGGGCCTGACTTGGCTCCCCATTTCTACTGTAGGATAGAAGAATACCTCGACGTCTGTCGCTTTTGTTGATACAAAAACACCGTTTAACGTTTCTCGGCCTTTCACCGTCAAATAGCACAGACGACGCCTCTTCGAGATTCTCGATAAGAAGGTTCTGCTCTATACCGTGGTTGATAACCAATTGTCGACGAACTAACTCGTTATCAAACTTGTTCCTTGATGTTAGTCGCGTATCATATGGATCCTGATTATAGGCCTACCTGAAGAACTCGTAAAACCGTATTGAATTGTTGATCTGGCTCGTGCTGGGAAGTATCTATACTACCACCGCTGCCAATGAAGATTGGCGTCGGACTGATGCATTATTAGCAGCAGAGACGGAAATGGGGCGATGTTCGCAAAGCCTTACCAGTTGACTCGGTGCATGATTTCGGATAGGATACTTTGATCGCGTTTCGAGGTGACAATGAATCCATTCAACGTTGCGCCAAATGAACTTTCTAGAATAGATGACCACTCTGGTTTGAGCAGAGTCACGAAGTTTCCAATGGGCCCAACAGGTGTCTCAGTGAACGATCGGTTTTGCTGAATTGCTTTAAGAAGAGCTGACATCCTATCAGGAAACCCTGAATTTCTGCCACTACCTTCCCTGTTAAGATTATGTAGTAGGCTGTTTGCTTCCTCAAGATCACGCCTAGCTTGGGCAACGGGCTGATATGCTGCCTTTTCCTGACTCTCGGCCGCTCTTATATCGTCACTAAGTTGAGATGCATTCTGCTCGAGTTCATCAATCTGTTTCCGAACTTCCATGGCATCTTGTTTAGCTCGCTCAAGTTCATCCGACTTCCTTGAATAGCCGCCACCGTGGAGGTCAGCCAGCCGCCGTGTCTCTTCATCGATCTGATGTTGCAGTTGCTGAATCCTTGCATTTGCTTCTCTCACATATTCTCTTATTCGACGTTGCTCAGCCTTAGATGGAGATTAATAGATGTTCACTGGTGGCGGGAGGAAATAAACAGTACCTGAAGCTCATGCCGTTCATTCAGAGCTTCGTTCCACCTGGCTTCGATGTCGTTTCTCTCATTTTGGGCATTGTCAACCTTAGCAGACGCCTCTCTGCAGTATTGGGCTGCAGTAATAGCTTCTGCCTCCACCTCTCGAATCGCGGAATCACATCTCGCAACTTCGGCCTCAACTTCGGATATCTTGCTGTCCAAGCTAGAAATTTCCGCTATCAAGGAGTCCCTAATCTGTATAAATTAGTCTCGAGGACTTGAGTAATAATATTAGGCTTCATACTCTTTCTTGTTCCTCTACTTGAGCCCAGGCTGCTTGTCTTCGTAGTTTTCTCTGCCGCTCCCGGAGGTTTTCTTGCTGGTCGGACATTTCCAACTTTCTTTCGGCTGCATCCCGGCGGTTCTTTAGGACTGAGACGTCTTGTTGTTTGCTCCTGATTTTCTCCTCGATTTGGTCACCGTATTCTTCTATTAGCCGGTAATCCTGATCAAGTTGTTCTAGCTGAACACCTTTCACAAAGAACTTGTACTTTTCAGCGGGGCTGGACGAACTAAGAAATTGGCGAGCCATATCTTGCGAAAGAACATTCATCGGGTTCTCAAATTGCAAAGTGAAGTGGTCAATAATAGCATCGAGTTCAGTCCTCTTAGTGGAAAAGATGCGCCCATTATCTGCTTTTATCTTGAAGCTGCTCGCGCCACTTTTAGAAAAATGACGCTCCACTACGATTGACTTTCCAAGATCGTCAGGCAGGTAGGCCCCGTCGCCTTGATTTTTAATCCGCACAATGATAGTAGCGGATCTTGTAAGAGTCAGAAACGAAGAACCTCCTGAGGAGGAAAAACTTACTCTTTACCTTCCTTAATAAAGCTTTTGAGACTCTGGCCACGATTAGTGGTTGACGCTTTCCCACCCAAACATAGTGTTATAGCTGTTAAGACGGCACTCTTGCCGCTGCCATTCTTCCCCACGATGAAGTTAATCAAAGGACCGAGCTCCACTTGGAAGTGGTCATGACACATAAAGTTATAACATTCAACTCGCTCAAGGATTCCATGTTCCGAAGGCGCATTGGGTTCATCACTGCCGAAAGAATACTTCTCTTGGATGATTTGTGTCGCGAGTAACTCCAGCTCTTCTTCGTCCTGCTCCAGATCAACGGTAGATGATCTGGTTGCTCTTGCGGTATCTCCACCAGTATCACTGAATGCGAGACTATGGTTTGATCGATCAAACTCGGCAAAATCGGAAACACGGGGCCGTTTTCTCTGTCTTCAGATGTTAGTTCCAGAGGTTGTTGTATATCATGCGCACACACCGTTTGAAGAGAAAGAGAGGAACGATCCGACGAGGTGTCTTCGTGATCCGTATCAGAAAATTCTTGAGACTCCTGTGAGCGCTTTCGGGTTGACATCTTCAATATGCGATATCGACATTAAGTTGTGGAGGCCGAGACCGGTCATACTAAATTTGCGGGACAGGCATAGAATCGAGGAATTATTGGCAGTTTTCTTGTCGCGATCGTTTTAGAGATGTCGCCGGTTTGGTGAGCGTAATCAAAAGAATCTGGCTAAAGGTGCTGTCAAGTATCGTTGTTTTTGTGCTGTCTGCTGGCTAACCGCTATTGATGACCCGTAGTCGCGTTTGGCGCGTCGCGGTGTCAATTCACGTGATCTTTACGAGAAGTACAACCTACTGTTACGTCGCGGTATAAGGGCCTTGTTTCGTTTTCTCTATCTTATACGGAATACAACAGATGCGTTAGAATAGCAACAAAAAAGTCATCTTGGTTCGCTTAGTCTCTGCAAAGAATCACCTCTGTGGACCTTGTATGCTTTGAGACTTAATGTTTGCGCCTTACCAGTCACTTGCTATTGTACGGTGTAGTACCTAAGCCCCCATAGGCTCTTCTGCGACGTAATGCAGATAAGCACCAAGCAGCTTGATCCCTTCAATATAATTCCTCTTGTCCAGTTTTTCGTTGACAGAATGTGCGGCATCGGTTGAGCTTCCCATTGGTAACAGCAAAACATTCTTGCCGGTCGCCTCTTCGAAAGTCAATGTGATGGGGATACTGTTTTGATCAACATCTGCATAGTTGCAGCTTCGACGAGACTACCAGTTTGAACACATACCTTCCACCCTCTCGGGTCATGTCTGGCTCTACACCAAACACTTGCTTCACAGCTTTGCTGGCAGCCGCAAAGTTCCAATGCTTAGGACTGGCTACCCACCATTTGCCGTCATGCTGTAACCAAACATCCAACGTGTTCTTGCTGTTCAGCTTAGAGAACTCGGACTTGATATAATCAAACACAAGCCTGTTTACATCCGCACTCTCCATGTTGGGAACAGTCCTAATGGAGAACTTGCCAATGACCTTTGCTGGAATAACAGTTTTGGCTCCTGGAGCCGAGTATGCTCCTTCAATGCCATGAATAGACAAGGATGGGAACCTCCAGCGAGCCATGAGAGTCCTTTCTTTGGTCGGATGGATTCCGGTTTCACTGCCCAAGGACTCATGTAGATTTTCCATCGTGTAGCTTATGTTGGTGTATAGAGACTTCTCTTCTTCCGTGACCGGCTCGACAAGATCCATGATGCCAGGAATCAGAATATTGCCTTGAGAGTCCACGAGTTTGGATAATACGTTAATAAGGTCCGTCATTGGCTCATGAGCAGAGCCACCAAAGACGCCGCTATGGAGATCTTGAGCAGGACCCGAGACACTGACAGAGTAATAGTTGCATCCTCGTAGCCCATAGGTCAAACAAGGCTTTTCGGTCCCCAGCCAGTAGTTGTCCGATATGCACACAGCATCTGCGTCTTTAAAAAATCCCTTGCTCTCGGAATGAATGAATTCCTCCAAGCCTTCAGAGCCATACTCTTCCATGCCCTCGAAACAGCAGAGAAGATTGACAGGTAGATCGACGCCAGCCTTCTTGTGGGCCTCAATCACATTAAGCCAGCCTAAAACTGGGCCCTTGTCATCGGTGCTTCCGCGACCAAACATTCTTCCCTTGTCATCGACGGTGAGCTCAAAAGGTTCTGTAGCCCAGCCGTCTTCTTTCAATGCGGGCTGCACGTCGTAATGACCGTAAACTAGAATCGTCTTCTTGTTTTTATCGTTGCCATATCGGGCTATGACTACTGGCGGTAGGTCAAGGTGCTCTTTTCCGGGCTGCTTGCCGAGTGGCCTCTGGTGCACCTCAGCCCCCAAGGCTTTGAGCTCGGAGGCAAGGAACTCTGCCATCTTGAAGAGGTAAGCAAAGGTTGATGCAGTGAGTATGTGGGAAGGGCTCGTTGTACGTACCTTAAAGACATCCTTCCTATTCTCGTCTTGCGCAGAAACAGACGGAATTGCCACAGCCTTGCGTAGACCTTTGCGCCATATCAATACACCTGATGTAGTGATCTCGGGAATAGAGACTTACGGTCGATGAAAGAGCCAGACAGATCATCAACTCTTTGGAAACCGCTAACTTAGACTGTGAATTCAGATATTGGGTTTGGAGAGAACGCACTGTTTGAAAAAGGGTTCGAGTTGAGGCGCCATTTTGTGGTCACTTATGTGTCCGTAGAATGAGCGGCGGGACAATAGCTGAGGTATCTTCGGACGAGTATCAGTATATTGCGATAGCCTGTTACCTCCTAAGTAGGATAGCGATAATGAGAGAGACAACTGATGCTTTGTAAATGAAGTCGTTATGCTACGCAGGGTGAGGGGCATTCTGCTGGATACATGCAGTCTTCTGTTGGGTGGGTTTACCTAACGGCAATTCCCGACACCCACCAACTGCCATTCTCCGTATCTAAGCGCGCTAGATCCCGGTTGCGATAGGCAGAGATCCAGCTTTTACTGCAATATCATCATGACTCGCTGCGAGCGGAAGAACACCAATGTGGCTTAGAGCAAATGCTGTAATGTTATCTGACCCGGATGCATCGTTTAATCTGGAATACATGGCTTGCTAATCAGCCCTGGCTATTACTGTACATGAAGAATGCGCCCTTAGGGGCTGGTCTCGAAACGCTCGGCAAATTTAATAAAGAAGGTGAGCATGAAGGCGCGGAAAGTCCACCGTACACGTCTGGGCTCATTCGTCCCGACCCCAAATCTCTTTCCGCAACTTGCGGTCCTCTCTTGCCATCCGACGCTTCGCACCCCATCTTGACTGTACGGCTTGTAAAACCTGTTTTTGGATCTCCTTCTTCTGTGGGCTCGCCTGACATACTTGGGCGATAAATAGCGGAGAACAGTCAAAGCGTTTCGCTAACTTGCCTCGACTCCAAGTCATTGGGTCGTTTAATCGGAGTTTGCGGATTTCAGTAATATCTGACGGGGTCAAATGATACTTTTTTTCGGCTTCGAATTTGAACACAGAGGGTAGTTCCTCAACGGTAGGGGTATTGGCAGGAGTTTCGGCGCGAAGGGTCCTTCGGGCGTCGTTGGCGGGAAGGAATTTTGTCGGGGTATGATACACAGAGGGTGAACTCGACGGCGGGTTGTAGATGATATGACTTTGGGTTTGATCCGAAGGCAAACCGAAGGAGGCATCCGGTTTGACTCGTAGGCGTTGTTTAGTGCGCCTGTAAGAAGACTGATTCCGCCGCAACTCCAGTGAGACAGGCTCGCATGGGGATAGGAAAAACGGCAACCCCATGATGGGCCTTCTGGAAACTGAAACGAATGTCGCCATCACAATAGCTTCACCTTGCGGTATGACGGGGAGCAGGGAATATAAGCTATCGAGTCCAAGCAAAGCAACCACCTTGAGAATGCAGTCAGTACAATGTAACACAAAAGATACGAGCACAGAAACGTGGAAAAGAAGGACCTATGAGCCTAGCAATACATGTATTGGGAGCACCGGCGTTTTTTGCCTTGAGGCGTCTTGGGTCCCTGAGAAGCTCGCGACGGCACAAGATGCAGACAAGAGCCCATAAACTTTTCCCTGACAAAAACCGGCGGACGGGTGGAGTTTCGTGGAATAATTTGTCAGCTTGACATAAATGAATTATGCGAGGCTCCCAAACCTTTCCCGGCCTTGGCAGGTGTCATGTGTCCACCACAGCTTCTCGCTCCATGCACCTCTTGCTCTCAGCATGTTATGAGCTCAAGACTGAACCCTGATATGGAAGAATAAAAATTATCTTACTCACATCCTCAAAATCTCTGTTGCTTTTCCAGCTGTTTGAGACCATGTTTTATTCGCCATATTAATATAACGTGCGCATAGCTCATCCTCTTCAAGTCGGCTGCTCCAACCGCGCTGCCCAATTCAACGAATTCCGGTGCTTATTCTGAACGCCGCTCTGACGTATCGTCCTAATATCTTGAACTAGTCATTAAGCGCCTCGAAGTCCATTCTGTTATACGTGAGCCCCGTGTAATTCTTCACAAGTTGTCTGCATGATGACGACGTAGGTCGTGGACTGTTCATGACTTCAAATCTCAGGTACTCTTTGCGTCCGTCTACTGCCTAAGCGAACGACAGAGGGCTTGAATACCAATACCGATACAGATAATTTTTTACTTGGCCAATTCTTGACGAGCTGAGTTTTCGCGTACCGTTGAATGATTTTGTTGTGAGCCCATTCACCGTATCAATCCCCAAGTGAACCGAGAGCCCAGGAATTCGACATGAGCGAGAACATGGAGACGGGAAGCGACAACACGCAGGCCGAACAAACTCAAAGCATGGCCACATCTAAGCAAACACTGGCGGGTAATGTGGCACCTAGTGGAGGAGACACTGAACATACAAAACCGCTACGGCTGATCAGTCGGCGCTGCAGTTGCGTGAGAGGAGAAAATGCAGAGACCGATCGAGAAACTGCTATGAGAATGACCTATGATGCGCATTCAACAATGACTGCTGGCGCTACCCGCCTAAAACCATTGAGCCTTTCCCCAAGCAATAGTTCATTTTCGTCCCCGCGAGGAAGGACGCCGCAACAAACTCCGCCGTTGCCTGGACGAGCAGCCGAACGGTCACCTTTACAGGCGAATCCACCCGCATCCCTGATTTTCGAACGCAGTGTGCAGGAAGATATCCTGCTACCCCAAACGTCACCATCGATTCCTTCACATATCAGAACAGAGAATCATATTCCTCCGGTTTTGGAAGCATCATCCGCGGCAATTACGGACAATGGTCTCGATCCAGATTCGGTGGAAATCGTTACCCATAATATGCATCATTCTGCTACGAATGGGGTTCATGCGGAACATTCATTGCATCCACTTCCATCCGACAATACAATGGATATTGATGATTTCGAAGGAATTCCGTCAGCTAGCCAGGGTTTGGAGGCATCTGATGTCCGCCGCTTGAGTTTTATCTCCTTTGCTGATGTTGTGAATGCTGAAAATGCCGAAACAGGGGAGTTTCCACCCAGTAACGACTTTCACCACAGGGGCTCGGGCAGCCCAAACTCGTTGGCTACAGCATATCGCAATATGTCACCATCGCCGTTATACTCGCCGGCGTCTTCTCATGGTTTTGGTACTTCTCCACCGACGAGCATCTCAACCTCTTTCAAGGGCCTGGAGCTCTCCCCAAATCGTTGTGTCCGGGGTGCTGAGAGCCCACTTCTTTCTGTTCACAGACCGGTTTCCCCCAGCTTTGGTGGCGATTTGAACATTGAAACCATGCGACAGGCTTTGAGGCGAACAGGTAGCGGAGACTTGGGCGCGTCTCCGAACCAGCTATCTAATACAATAGATAGCGAGGACTGAATGCTTGTTCAACCAGCCTGAAGCTTCATGAAGGTCAACCACCTTTTTTAAATAACGCTTATGCTGTTCCCACGATTTTGCAGTACATTAATTCCCTGGGGGCTGTCACTTATACCCTTGCCTGACCTATTTCATATACGCTAGTCTTTTTTATTAGCACAATTTTGACTTCCCTACGTTATTTCTCATATAATATCGATAATCTTAAGATGGATGTGCCGTCAACGAAACCGAGAAGGCTAGATGGTGTATCAAGGTAACGGACTGAACGACCCTGAAGTTGATATATAGATAATGACTTCTATTTAGATATCTTAGCGACTGCATCAAGTGCCTGTTGCACCTTAGCGCGAAGCAATGGGACATCTTCCAAACCGACGCTTATCCGCACCAAGTCAAACTCTACGCCAAATGAGCTTGCCTGAGCAAGAAGAATTAGACATACCAGAACTAAGCCATCGTGATGGAAGGAGATGAATACATACCCAGTCAAGCTCACTATAGTGAGCAAGTAGCGTATACGGAGAACTAGACAGTTATTAGCAAATCGTCTGAAGACATTGTCAGCACCTGTCCTGCAAACCCTACCTCAGCGTAAAGTTAGTCCCAAGACTAGGTCCCTTGTGGACTTCTAGATTGTCGAAGAAGGCAATCGCCTCTGCTGTGGAGTGGAAAGTGACAGAGAACAAACCACCATAGCCTCCATTTGGAGTGCGGAATGCCTCGTAGAAAGGCAGTGTAGGACTGTACTTAGGGTAATACACATTCTTAACTACATAATGGTTAGAACCGGATTGACTGTTGTATAGAAGGGACCCTACCAATTGGAGATTCTTGGAGCATTGCTGTTATCACCTCTGTTGTATGATTGATTTTTTCAATGCGAGAAACAAAGTCGCGGCTGTTTCTTTCGAGGAAGACGGCATCTTCTACCCATAAGTTGTCTTCATAGCCCCGGCTGAATGTATCTTTCAATAATGGATAGTATCGACCGTGCGGGTTTAGCACCGCACTTCCTCCCATAACATTGCTGTCTCCGCTGAAGATTTTCGTCAAACTACTGACCACGATGTCCGCGTGAGAAAGCACGTTGATGTTGAGAAAATTTCCCACTGTTTCATCGACGACCACCGCAAACTCATACTTGTTGGCTAAGGCTCGGATCCGCTTAAGATCGGGTGTCTTGAGAAGGGGATTGCCCGGGAATTCAGTGAAGAGAGCCAAGAATCTCTCTCCACCGGCTAACCGTGCCTCCAGATCATCCAGATCCTCAGATGACCCTCGCCCGTAAAAGACACATCCGGGACCCCATTTTTCAAGAATTTTCAATGTATCAATGTAGGGAAATCCGAAGCAGACGCTTTTCATAGAACCCCTCGCTTCGAGGAGCAACCGGTGGGAATTGAAGATCGAGCTCATGCCGCTTGGGAAAAGGAAAACATCCGATTCTGAAAGCCCTGCTACTCTTCCTTCCTGTGAGGCCTTCTCCAGAGCCTCATTCAATTCCACGTCTGCCGTCAGAACACCTGCTATTCGCCTGCGTACGGCAATCTTTGCCTTGCTGGCTAGTGAGGTACTCAAGTTCCTTCCAAACCGTTCTTCAATAAACTGAACTGACTCACGTCCTTCGTAGGGTTTGTTGGCTGAAACTGCGTTATGTGATGAAACTTTACCTACCCCGTTTATTGAGCCCTTTCCCTGATATCTCCGAGGGCCCTTGTGGATAATTTGGCGCGTTGCATCTCCTGTAACATTTTTCCTTTCCGTAAGAAGACCATCCTTCAGAGCACCAAGACAGAATTCACCCCGCCGGCTTGAAACGCCGTCACCCGTATGTTGCCACGCTTGTTTCGCGATTTTTGCGTGCTCCTTAGGATATATAACGCACGATAGAAGTGACTGGGTGGTGCTCAGCTCGGTTTCCAGCTCCTTGGTAGGAACAAAGTCAAGGACGCGGATTTTATGTGCTTCTTCGCGTGAAATTCTTGACAGGATGAATGAGTGACACACTCGCGCAGTGTTCGGAGAAGGGAAAAGGGTCGTTGCCTCATATTCTGGATTCCCAAATCGAGCAATAATTTCTTGGGCGAGCTCCTGGATGATGGGATGGACAAAAAATCGGGGATAACCGCATTGCATCTTATTTACAAGCCATAGCTCCCCCTCTTCGTACGCCACGTTCGCTTCCCATGTGGGAAGTGACACGCTCACAGCCTGGGTAGTATCAGCTGAGCGATTGAAAAATCAATTGATGTCGAGGCTCCTGGTGAACAGGTAATTGCATGTATAACAAATGCACGCGGGGTACGCGGGGTAGATACATACATGATCTGTGTTTGGGGGGACCGGGCCTCCGGGTTCCTGAAGCATGTTTTGAGGATAAGACCCTGGTTCCTAAGTCGAACTGACCGGTTGCGCTTGAAATATGAGATAAGGTATATGAGGATGGTGAAAATTGGCCTTGCAACCCGGAGTTCTGGCTTGAGTTGTGACGGCAAATTAAGAAGTGAGCAGCGATTTCGGCGATGAGCATGAAGGCAGCGGGCCAATCATATTGGGACTTAATTAGTGCTTCATCAGAGCGGTGAGTCATAGGATTTGGAGGAGCTCAAGTTAGGCTTGTAGTCAGATCGTGATTCATTCTAGGTCCGAGCGCAGCTTAGTGCTTGGTGAAGAGCAACTGTACTTTATAGTAGGGAAAGATCGATCTACTCCGAATAGCCACCATTGCATATCTAAGTCAAATTTGTGCTCAGATGTGCTGCGACCTGCGGCCTTGGCTGCTGTGGCGCTCAGGCCAATAACACGTGATCTTATCTGACTTAAGCACGTGATCTTATCTTCATTCACCACTAAAAAAGTTTCGGATGGAGACTTTCAAGTTCTGACTTGGAGCAGATCGTCTGCTGGGCCTTGCATATCATACGCTTACAGACTACATTCGGGATGTCCAGCCACACGGTCAAACGAAGGAGGTTGAGCGAATCTCCTGGTGGAGTTTCCCGCACAGGAACCTCAGCAGTGTCAGAACAAGATTCCAGCGCAAACCGACCGGTCAAAGCCGCAGCCTCCAGCGGCTTGAAGCATGGGGGTTCCTCAAAGCCAGCCAGACAGACTAGAAGTGGTGCGGTAAAGGAAATGGCACTTGCTAATGGACTCTACAAATTTAGCTTTTTCAAGCTACAACTGGACGAATTGATTACTGAGTCAAGGCCATCTTACGATAAGCAGCTCTCTACAATCAAAGATACCCTCCATGAAGTGAAAGATTTGATCGAGAGCCTGCCAGAAAGATCGGCAAAACCGGCGTTAGAAGCTGAGAAGGAGATGCGTCAATTGCATGGAGTTACCGTTCCGTACCCTGAACCGCGCCCTGGAAAGGATACCAAATACGCAGTTATGTTTGCTCGACCTGCGAATATCAATGTTGTTGGAAGCTTCGCACTACGAACAGGTTTGAAGACAGCAGCGCCATATGTTGTTGACATGTCTGTGACAATGCCAAGCTCAATTTTCCAGGAAAAGGACTATACCAATTTTCGGTACTTCCACAAAAGAGCGTACTACGTTGCATGCATTGCTGCCGGAATCAAAGACAAAAAGAGCACAGCTCTAGACATAAATTACGAATTCCAGGATGGGGATGCACTTCGTCCAACAATTTTACTACAACCAGCAGCCACAAAGTCTGGTCACGGACGCTCGAAGTTCCAGATTCGCATTATCACGGCAGTCGAAGACACCTTGTTTCCTATCTCGCGTACCCTTCCGATGAAAAATAACATTCGACGCGGCGAGGATGGAGAGAGCAAGAGTGAGCCTACTCCATTTTATAATTCATGCCTCCGTTCAGAGGCCACTGTTGCTCTCTATCACAAACTCTTATCCTCAGCTTCTCAGAGCTGCGAATCCTTCAAAGATGCATGTCTTCTAGGCCGCGTATGGTTAAAACAACGCGGTTTTGGCTCATCTTCGCACAAAGGCGGTTTCGGCGGCTTTGAGTGGTCAGTACTTATGTCTTTTCTACTTGAATCAGGATGCCCAAATGGGAAGCCAGTTCTTCTTCCTTCCTACAACAGCTACCAGTTATTCAAGGCAACTATACAGTTTCTCGCTGGCAAGGATCTAACGGAGCCTCTATTGCTTTCTGCGTCTGACGTTTCGTTCGTTAGCAAAGGTCCCGTCATCTACGACGGCAAAAGAGGGTTGAATGTTTTGTACAAGATGACACAATGGTCTTACTTCTTCCTTCGCCGGGAAGCAGGAACAACACTCCGAATGTTAAATGAGTCTCGAGACGACAATTTTGAAAAAGTCTTTATCCTCAACATTGATGAACCGTTGCTCAGATTTGATCGACTCGTTACACTTCCAGCTATAGGGAATGATGGACTCGCATTATTCCACAAGGAACGTGAGATCTACGAAGTGCTTTTGAGAGCATTGGGTGATAGGGTGGATCTCATATACATCTCCACTTCTCCTACTAGCGCTTGGTCTGTGGAAACCAAAGGGCAGCGGAAGTCAATGGCGCGCAGCTTTTATGTGGGCTTGCTCTTAAATTCTGAGAATGCTACGCGTGTCGTAGATCATGGGCCATCTGCGGAGGAAAAGGACGCAGCTGCATCATTTCGGGCATTTTGGGGCGAGAAAGCTGAGCTAAGGCGCTTCAAAGACGGCAGTATCCGCGAGAGTTTAGTATGGTCTGAGAACTCGTCAATTGTGCATCAAATTCTTCTCCACATCTTAAAACGCCATTTTAGTTATGGTGAGGGCAGTATAGGCTATGTCGGAGACGAATTTGATGAACAGCTCCAGAAAAACGGCGATGGAGTGGTTTCATATTCAAACTCTGCTTTTCAGATAATCAGCGATGCTTTTAATAGTCTGGAAAAGTCCATTCAGACTATGGAAGGGGTCCCTTTGACTGTGAGGCATCTAGCACCGGCTAGTTCGTTGCTTCGATACACTGCATTGCGCGTGGATCGGAACCATGGCGCTGTTCCTGTTAACGTCGTGTTGCAATTCGAGAGTTCGGCGAGATGGCCGGACGACCTTGTAGCCATCCAGATGACAAAGGTTGCTTTCCTTGCGAAGATTGGCGATGCTCTGACCGATTTTGGTGACTTCTCTTCGGCTCGAGTCGGTTTGGAGAACGAGCAAAGCAAGATACTAAATAACGCATTCCTAGATGTTACTCATGCGTCTGGAATTGTGTTCCGCCTGAGAATTCATCACGACCGAGAGCAAACACTTCTTGAACGCCAGGTCAAAGAGCAAGGCAAGAGTCCGCAAGGGAAGCAGGAGATCGCGTATGCACTTTCTGCCTACAAGCGACTCTTTATTCATAGCCCTCGTCTCTCGCAAGCCGTCAGAACACTATGCACTCGTCTTCCTCTTCTATCCCCTACCATACGTCTTCTCAAATACTGGTTTAGCTCCCATCTCTTCGACGCGCACATCAACGAAGAACTCATTGAGCTGATGTCGGTGCGGACATTTACTCAGCCACATCCTTGGGAGACACCATCAAGTGTAATGGCTGGTTTCCTAAGGACGTTGCACTTCATTTCACGCTGGGACTGGCAACAGGAGCCGCTTATTGTTGACCTAGGTGGCGAACTGGATCAGGCCACAATCGAATTGATTCGGACACGTTTTGTTGCCTGGCGAAACATCGACCCAGCAATGAATAGCGTGTCTATGTTCACTGCTTCCGACGTTGACCCTGAAGGTGTAACGTGGACACAGTACGAAATGCCTCCAAAAGTGGTAGCTGCACGAATTTGCACCCTTGCAAAAGCAGTGATGAAGCTCGTACGGGAACAGGGCCATCGACTGGATATATCGCAGCTGTTCCTTCCTGCGCTCGAACCTTACGATTTTGTTATTCACTTGCACCCGAAGCTGCTGAATGAACGCTCATCCTCATTAATTAAATTCAAGAATCTCAGCGCACCGGGTGATTCCGCCCAACTTCAAAAGCAAGCCGCTGTTAGGGCGTTTGTTTGTGATTTACAGGCTTGTTTCAGTCCTAATATCCTCTTTTTCTGGGGTGCTGAGCAACCCAACATCGTTGCCGGGCTCTGGAACCCACAGACTTTGAAGAAGAACTGGAGCTTAGGACTCACATACTCGACAATGCCTGAAGGGATGAGTAGCCCTGCTTCGGACTGCAGCGTTTCCATCAATCGTACGGCCATGCTCAATGAAATATCTAGGTTAGGGTCGGACATGGTTTCTCGGATCGAAGTCCACAATAAGTGAATGATTTTATATTGTATGAAATGATACCTGGAAGCGCCGTTGCAATGCTATATATCACCAAACAAGACATTACTGGAGAGAAGAGAGAAAGGAAGGATGAAAACTGAGGGTAAAAGACCATTAAATAGATTAAGTCAATTTCACTATTCACCCTCCAACATTCAAGAATTTGTTAGTAGCTTCTCGTTCTTCTCCATTGAGGGCTGAGTAGAAAATGAACAGTATTTGTCCTTGATCGCCACTACCTCATAAGTACCCTCGTCAGATGTCTTGATGATCTTATGATGTTCGTAAGAAATGTCATGCTTTATGTCAAGTATTTCGGCCTTCTTTCCTTTGCGTGCATTCGTGCTTCGGATGTACCTAGTGGTTTTTAGGTTAGATCAGCCGATTCGGGGCCCAAAAAAGGAGCATAGGAAAAGAAAGGTCACATACGTAAACTCGAACGGTGGCGTGCCCCAGAATTCAAACTCTAGCTTCGCTTCACCACCCTCATGGATGTCTACAATAGAGACTTGACCATTGCTGATCCTAACGCTCGGCATCGGATGAATGGTTTTAACAATGTCTTTGTGGGCCTTGCACTTCCCGCTTGCGCCATCGCTGACGGCAGTTATCGTGAAGACGCCGGGTTTCTCTGCGATGCGACGGAAATGGTTGGTCTGGGAAGAAGCCCTTCGGGCGACGCCATTGAACGTGTAAAACACCTCAAACGGAGAATGGCCTGATAATGAGAAGGAAAGACGCTCGCCAACACAGTAGTCAGTCTTTGATTCAAGCGGCACAATCGTAGGTACGTCCGAGACGGCAACTCTGACTGATGACGGGTCTGTGTGGTAGGTTTTCTCGCAACCTCGCGCATCTCTCACTTTATGGATGCTAACTACATGCTGACCTAGGTCGAGATGGCGCCTAGGAATTGGAAGGTTATGCCGATTTGATTTAATATTTGGAATGGACACAATCTCTGGTTTCGCCTTCGCGTAGTGTTTGATTGAGATTTCGAGGAAAAACGGCGGCACACCTTCCATAGTGAGGGGGATAAGCTCCTCTCCACTATCGTCTTCTCTGCAAAAACCATAGATGCGACCTGGAGCGTCGAAGCGGGCGGAAGGAAGTGGGTTGACTTTCTGGGTGACCACGACCTGGTTGCTTCTCGGGTCATTGTTGTAAAGATTATCACCAACCTCCTTGAATCGATATGTATAGTCGCCCGGCTCTGATGTTTCCAGCTCCATGGAAAGAGAATGCAATGCTGTTTTGAGGCTCCGTATTCGCACGGCAGTAGAACCTCGAGATCCTTTTCTTTGTTGCTCACATTGGATCGTGTAGGGTGGATTGCCCGTCAAGCGAAGCTCAAGACTATCACCTTGGCCCTGACAAATATCAGTCTTTGCGACTAGACCATCCGGTCCGACAGGCGTATCATCTACAGCAGTGATTTGAGGTCTTGGAATCCAAGATATCTCGAAAACTTTCGCTGCGTCATCAACGGACCCAGGACACGAGCTATCCGTTACTCCCAACAGCTCGTAACGTCCTTCTTGGCTCACAGTCAAGAAACTATTTTCATGCCAGAAGGTTTTCGTGGATATTGATGCAACTGCATCCAGATTCTTGTATTGTAGGGTCCAAGGGCGTTCACCGCTGAGTCTGATGGGTATGTCGACTTTGGAGCCTTGCAGCGCCGAGTATTTTCTGCTCTTCTCTATATGACCAAAAGAAACGTGAGGCGGCTTGGATCTGGCGTCAACCTTGAGGATTTCATTAAGGTTTCGTTTGCACTTGGAGCGATCTTTCACGCTTGTTAATACGAGGTTGTACCCGCCACCACTGACGAGATTATCCGTAATGATTGTGGATCTCGCAGTTTCGGATTCAAGAATGTGTCTTGTTTTCTTGCCGTTATGAACAAGCTCGTACTGCAACGTCCAGGGCGCCTCTCCATGAAAAGCGACATCGACAGATATAGGTTCACCGAAGCAAGCCTTGCGTACTTCGGGTGTACCAACGAAATTTGCAGAGGCGGGAGGTTTCACGTCTTGTTCCAGCACTGCCACTTTGTTCTCCAAAGGTCGAGGCCCGTATACACTATCGGAAATATCCAAAAAGCGATACCGGTAGTGGCCGGCTTCTAATGGGGTGAAATCGAGCTGCGCGCGTAACCCATCAATGATTTGGTGCTTGGTTTCCACACCTTTAGATGTCTCTATAGTGTATCGAAGTCGGAACGGTGGTGAACCCGTAAGATCCAGATCGACAAGCAATCCAACAGGGTTGTTTGCGCATTTGTCGAAGATTTTCTCGGAGCGAACCGAGATCTCTGGCTCTGGAGGGTTATGCAGGTAACAGGACGAGGGCTCAAAAATCTCCCCTGAGCAGAACTGGCTAGAAACGTACTTCAGGCTATACCACCCTGGCTCTTTGATCATAGGCTTCTGGTCCACTGATTTGAGTGACAGCTGGCGGACTGTACGAGCAGAATCGTCGACGCTTCCCTGCCCATCAGTACCGAAGGAGTATATTAAAGAGAATGGCCCATCGTTTTCGTATCCATGGTCTGTGCTATGGAATTTGACGGGGAGTGGGTGACTTTCTCCACGTGCGACTTCGAGGAAGTGTTGATCGTTGCATCCAGAGAGAGATAGCTTGGGGATTTCATGAACAGAGAAGTGATGCCACTGAGCTAGAGATTTCGCGGAATGTCGATCAAGATCTTCTAGAACCATCGAATAATTCGCAACGTTGCCCGAGCCATCATGAACCTCCTCGATCATGTAGAGCCAATCACCGCCAATGTTCAAAGACTCGTTAAGAGGTATTTCAATGATCTGACTTTGAGCCCAGGTGATATCTGGCTCCCGTCCATCGAACAACCGACCAAGCGACCTATGACCGAGAAGCGGAGTCCGTAAATGGTCCGGTTGGATGTTTTGAAATGAGAAGCCTCGATCATGATCGTTCACCTGCCTGCTATACTTTATTTTCAGGGGCGGAGTACCTTCAACGGCTAACACTAGGTTCGAGAGCTCACCACGGCACTTATGCGTGTGTGAGTTTTTGATTAGAGCGCGAGGGCAAGCAGTGACTATAGAATCCGAAGCTCGCACCCGAACCTCAAGCTTGGACTCATCAACGACACGCTGTAAACGATATATTCCGGTTTTCCGAATTGGTAGGAGGAGATCACGGTGTAACTCAGAAGACGATTGGGAGCGCCTCTTGTCTGCCTGCCGTTTCAGTTGTTTCAGTTGTTTACTCTGAATCATCACAATCTCACTGTCGCCATTGTTGAAGTCAATGCGTAGCAGCTCTATCAATATAGGATCGGTTTGATTCACTCGGATTGGCAATTCAACAGCTGTTTTCTGAGCGTCCAGGCAAAGAGGTTCCAGCTCTGGGTTCAAGACGGCGGACCTACATACGCCTCAGTTTAGTAAAGAGAATGAAGTTGAAAGCATATGGTGGGTAACCTTACCCTTCCGGAAGGATGTTAATTATTTGCTTTCCGAGGATGAGTGACGCATTATTTATAATGTCGCCAGGCTTAATGCTCTGCCCCGAGATTGAGAGCTCTCGATCATAAGCTAGTCTCATCATTCCAGATAGCCAAATGCCAACAGGAATCTGACAAACATCAGTGGATTCAACTCCATCCATTTTGAGTTAGCACCTACTGGAATGCGAAACATCAAGAAGATATTGAAGGCGACGTGAACTAGGAGGAGCGCAAGCGTTGTCGGGAAGGCCCATTCCAACCAGGGAATGCGCAAAGCCTGAAGACCGAAGAGAAAGACACCATCTATAGAGGCCCATTTCAGGAACAGCCAGGTAGAGTCCAAATCGTCAGAAGCTGTCCAGGCCTCGTAGAACCGCCACGCGTTGAGGGCGACGTAGGCGGCCGCTACGTACAAGCGTTGCGTCGGCGGGTCGATTAT
The DNA here is from genome assembly GCA_013305525.1 of Aspergillus quadrilineatus. Lineage (NCBI taxonomy): Eukaryota > Fungi > Ascomycota > Eurotiomycetes > Eurotiales > Aspergillaceae > Aspergillus > Aspergillus quadrilineatus. Next base: position 85,701 of record JAAXYA010000015.1, read on the forward strand.
GCTAGATGGGACGAGCGACGAACTCGCATCCTGATCGGCAGACGGTGCCTGCGAGACGACTTTTGAACGTGGACCATTCCGTGATATGGGCCGCGAGGGGGGTCGATTGTAGTCTCTTGTCTTCTGCGTCGTTTGAGGCGTTGATGGAAACGCGGAGCGAAGGCGGGGAGTGTCGCTCATGGCATGCTGTGGTCGCGGACTCTCAGCAGGCGATGATGTAGTTGGTGCAAACTGCCAACAGAGAGAAACGCCAACGATATGCTAAAGGTTTGTAGAGAGGGGTTAAACAGAGACTAATATGTGCAGCTTGCTTGCGAGAGGATGCGCAGCTTGACCCAATCGTCGGTGTTGCGCTTTCTACTCTGGGATAGTTGTTAAGTCGAAGCCCATCTGATGGCCGATATTTTTCTTTGACGCGCACATCCCTAATCGGGACTAGTCTTAGGGAGATCATCCCTACAGCTAGCCAGCATCCGAACCCGAGCTCCATGCATCTCAAAACAAGTACAAAATCTCTTCTCACCAGCCGCTGAATCTTAATTGAAGACTTAGCGTCACCTATAACCACACCAGAGCATGTGAGAACCAAGCCTACGCGGTCGAAGTAAGCTCGTCTTATTCTAACCAGTCAAACCTTATTTGTTTCATTTAAACAAACGTCCTCAGAAAGGCTAGGTTGAATCTGACAGACTCTTTCAGCAAGCTCTTGAAGCAGCATATTGTTCCAATCCTTTCAAAACTACTAGACAGCTCACTACTTCGTTCATCGTACAAACTATGAGTGAACGCTTGAAACGGAGAAAGTTGAATGGTTCTGCGGAGCGTAGGGATGGGAGGACTGATTCTTATCGAGCTGCCTCGAGAGACGAGAAAGAGTCCTGGAATGGATTCTGCGAGCTGGAATCGGAACCAGTATGTACATCTTGATTTATGTTGTCCCACCCATACTCATACTCAAAAGGCTCTCTTCAATGTGATGCTCCGGGAATTTGGAGTTAGAGGTGTCAAAGTTCAAGAGATTGTGTCATTGGATGATGAACTCTTGGCTTTCTTGAAGTAAGGGTCTCTGAGCCTCAGGATACATGCTGTATACTGAGCACGCGCAAATCCGTACAGTAAGCCAGTTTACGGCATCATATTTTTGTTCCGCTGGCAAGAAGATGATCCAGAAAAACAGGAAGCAAGCTGCCCTGAAGGACTTTGGTTTGCAAATCAAGTTCGTATTCCCAGCTCTATTTTCACGGTCTTGTGTTGACTCACGGGCGATTGTCATTCTAGACAGCGAATAATGCCTGTGCTAGCGTTGCTCTCCTGAACATCGTCAACAACATTGAAGGCGCAGATCTCGGAGAGAATCTTCGGAGCTTCAAAGATTTTACCATGCCATTTACCCCCGCACTGCGAGGAGACGCAATAAATAACTTTGAATTCATCAAAAGAATACATAACTCGTTTGCTAGGTACATAATCATAAGCAGCTACGATTGTCAAGTGGATCTAACATTGCGCGTAGGAGAATGGATATGCTCAATTCCGACCTCCAGCTTAAATACGAGGCGGCATTCAAGCGCAATCGGTCGAAGAAAAGTAGCCATGAGGAGCATGAGGCTGATGCGGGATTCCATTTTATTGCCTTTGTTCCTGCCTTGGGGAAGGTTTGGAAGTTTGATGGGTTAGAACGCCAGCCCCAGGCCCTCGGTTCGTGCTGTGTAATGAAGGAACATATGGCGATGTTGCTAATATAGACCATAGGTGTATTCGAGCCGGAAAGCGATTGGCTAGACCTGGTAAAGCCGAACATAGAGGCCCGGATGGATAAATATGGGATCGAGTTCTCAATCTTGAGCCTTGTTCGAGATCCGCTGCCTGATCTTGTCAACCGACTCGCAGTGAATATTAAACAGCTGCAGGCGATTGAGAGGGCTATAGACCCACAAAAGCCAGAACTGGGTTGTGACGAATCGTCGGCTATCGAGCCCCTTGATGAGAACACCCTCTTGGGCCCCGATGAGTCTTACGGCGTGACCGAAGAAGCCTTCAACAAGGCAGCTATGCCTGTTGGGGAAGCAGAGAAATATTCAGGGTTTACAGCAGATGAATTGTCAAAACACCGCACGGAATTGAGCAGGGCACAACTAGACCTCCGAACGGCTATTCGAGAGGAACAGCAGTCGCAGCGGGCAGACGAAGAGTATGCTGAGGGGCGGAGATATGATTATGGACCAGCAATAAGAACTTGGCTACGCTTTTTGGCCCGGAAGCGGATTATTGAAGATCTGATTCCCATATCCCAATAGCGATGGTAGAACGAATATGGTCTTAGCTGCCTTGATTGGAAGATACCATACTTACAGTTGTGTACGGAAGGTCAATGAACGCACCTGAAAATCAGGCAAAGCATACCAACTACGGGAAGCTGTTTGTAGCCACAGAAGAAAGGTGGAAAGTCCTCGTGACGCGCCGATTGGACGAGAGGTCCTTTTCGACGTAACCGAAAGTAGCAAGTTGCGAGGCCTCAAGATTGTTCAGGTCTAACTACGAAGATCTTCAAGGCGGCTTGTCTTCGACAACCCCGCGTTCAGCCGAGTCATCCGTGTCCTAAAAGGCGCACTTCACAGTATTTGTAAAGCACGCTTTGCCCGACCATAATGGGTGTTGTTATGTAGTAAAGAAGACCTGAGAATCGGAGGCTTGACCGATTCAAGACGTCACCGCCTGCTCTCCAAACCGACCGCTTCGTCTCAACAACTCGCTTCAACGTTGGCTTGTCTTTTGCTCCTATTTTTTTTCCCCCCTTGCCTAGATGCTACAGAGACTGTTGGAATTGCTTTCGTTCTTCCCTTGCCCGCTCCTATTGCTATATATCACCGCACGCCTGCTTTCCTGGCCCTGCTTTGGGCCTCTCAGTTTGACATCCATATCTTTTGCGTCTGGACGCCAAAGCTAGATCTGTCGAATCTTCCTACATATTTCACATATTTCCGTCCGCTTAAGCCTGCTGCAGCTGGTTTACAGCTATATCCCTAGACTCTCATTGTAACAGATTCTCGGAAGCACCAGAATAATTATGTCTTCCACATCAACGCCCGACCTGCCTGAGAAGGCCGCCGATGAATCTTCAAAGCTGAAGACATTTCTGTCCATCCTTCGGAAGTATGTGTTCTTGAGCCTGTTGGCAAAACTCTGAATGATCCTGCCTTTGCGCTAACCGAGCCGCATTATCTATTCAGATTCGTCGGGGTGAGCGATATTGCATCCGTGAGATTTTCGCTACCTGCACAGCTTCTGGAGCCAACTCCTAACCTGGGTAGGTTGCTTGATCCTTGATATTGGTAGATGATGGTGGGTGTTGCAGAGTGTTGACCGGGCTTTGGTATCATTAGAATACTGGAATTACTTGGATAGACCGGAGACCTTCGCAAGGTCAGCAATATCGCCTTGTCATCAACCTCCCAGATTCAGTTTCTGACTGGAAATCTACAGCATCGGTACATCAGAAGAACCATTGGGACGGATGCTGGAGGTTTTGCGATTCTGGTTTACCAAAGACCTGGTTTGCCGTTCTTCCTCGTTTTTAAAGAATGTGCTCTTTCCTGCTAACTGCCAACAGAAATACATTAAAGGTAAACCTTGCAAACCGTATAATTCGACCCTTGGGGAATTTTTTAGGGTAAGCTCACGGCATTACCCTCCTCAATACCCCACCGTTTCCAGTGCTGACCGCAATTTCAAACATTTAGTGTAGCTGGGAAGTAGATTCCACTCTTCCCGAATTGCCTTTGGCGTCCAAAGAAGGGCCAGTAAATGGTGCCTCAACCGCGAAAGGTGGCAATGGGAAACCGGCTAGGGTGTGCTTCTTGACTGAACAAACATCTCACCATCCACCAGTGTCCGCATTCTACATTGACTGTCCAGACACGGGAGTATCTGCTCGTGGATTCGATCAGATCAGTGCCAAATTCACTGGGACAAGCATTCGTGTTGCCCCTGGTCAGCATAATCTCGGAATCTTCATCAATATTAGCAAGAGGGACGACGAGGAATATCAGTTGACGCATCCCGCTGCTCATCTCGGTGGCCTGTTGAGGGGAGCTTTGTCAATAAGTGTGGCAGACACATGTTACATTGTCTGCCCGAAAACAAGGATTAAGGTGATTCTGCAGTACTTAGAGGAGGGCTGGATCAGCCGAGCTCAGAATAAGGTTGAGGGTGTCATTTTCCGGTACGATCCAGAAAAAGATACCATTACCAGGATAAAAGACGTCCAAGAAGGTGACGTCCTTGCCAAAGTATCAGGATCGTGGCACGGCGAAATGTACTACACTCTAGCAGGGACGAGTGAGCCTCGCCTTCTGATTGACATCGGGCCTCTTTTTCCCGTCGCGAAGACTTTGCCGCCGGTGGATACTCAGCTTTCCAACGAATCTCGAAAATTCTGGTCAGGTGTGACCGAGGCAATATTGGACAAGAGATATAGCCAAGCCACCAAGCTGAAAATGGAAATCGAGGACCGACAACGGCAGAAGGCTGCGGAACGTCAAGAAAAGAACGAGGAGTGGAAGCCGCGCTTCTTCACCGGGACCGTCACGCCTTTGGGCAAACCGGCCTTGAGCGAGGAAGGCGTGAAGGCCCTCGAGGGTATTCGAACTCAAGAGTACTATCTAGATGAAAGCGAGATCAAAGGCGCCTAGTCCGGATTTTCAATTGGAGTATATTTACTGAGTCCCTCATATGGGCCCGATCTTTGTGCACTATGAGAGGTGCCATGATAATCGGTGTGGTTTTTGACTTAGACCGCTTACATTCTCACCTTCTTTGGCATTGCCTTTTCTCGGGCCGTACGCAGCAGGCTCATGCTGTATCTATATGTTGGCCTAAGGCCGTTCCTAATATCTTAGATTTCGAGTTGTTGTCACAAGTGGCAGGCCCTCTCTTGTACTCAAATACACCTTGGCTATGTTTCCGCCAATACTGTCGAACCCTGCAATGTACGAACTATAATCATGATGGAGGATTCATCTAACCTAACGCGCAGCATCTTTTAGCTGCTGCGCTGCAAATACCAACTGGAGAAACACGAACGAGAAATGGTTGAATTAAAGAATCACCACAATGCTATAGCCCCCTACCCAATTACAAACTCCAACACATGCTGCGCCACCGTCATCCTGAATATAAACAAACCAAATGTCCAAAGGGTAAAAAAAACGAGTAATTTGCATTCCATGATGCCGTCAGAGAAGAGCTTAGGCAGTTGCCGTGTTGATAACTTTGTTGAACCCACCAGCCACGATTTTAGCTATCTCCTCATTCTTATGCGGAAGAAGAGACAGTGTGTATGCAACATCATTCCACTGCCGTTCCGTTTCGCATCTTGGTAACCGAGCAGCTAGTTTCTCCGCTAACTGGCGGGCATGTTTTTCCTGTAGAGCAATGCATGTTAGTTTCATGTTCTTGCTTGGAAAAGCTTTATGTTCTCAAGAACATAAATAAACTTACCTTTTCAATAAAACCAATCAGGAACTTGACAATGCGCCTAAGTGCTCCTTCTTCTAGATTGCGCTCTGCACTTAGAAGACTGAACATATCAATGAAGTGGTTATAAACAGCATTGTCCTTGCCAGCCAATTCTGTGAAGAACATGCGGGACAAATCGGCTATTCTCTTGTCATCGTCTTCCAAGCATTTGGCCATTTCACCCAACTGTCCCTTGACCTTGACTTGACCAGCTAGGATGAGGAACGTGAGAGTCATCAGGCAAGTACGCTTGACGGAAGCGTCGTCGTCGTTGAGACGCCGGTAGAGGAAATCCGTGTTTTCGTCAATCAAATGATTGAAGCACACGGCCATGTCACCAAGAGCAATAACTGCATTACTCCGTACGATAGGGTCTTCGGAGCGCTCCATGATGGTGATCAAGAGAGGAAGGTTCTTTTCGCAGTATTCAGCGGAGACACACATCAGCTTGGCCATGCATATGGTTGCGGCAGCTTGAAGGTTACGGTCAGAGTAAGTGTTGTTGTTGGCGCAGATCTCTGCAACCAATGGTCCAAAATTTGACAGCAGTGAGTTTGCACCATACAGGAGTTCCCGTTCACGAATATGTGCTATTGCTTCCGTGAAATCATCTTCAGTCGTGCCGCCAATGAGGTCTAACTCATCATTCTCACCAGGCTCGTCATTTTTTTGAACTGCCATTTTGAGTGGTTTGTTCTTCTCTTGCTCTGCCTTGCGACGTTTGAAGTCAAGCTCACACAACTCTAAATGGACGATCTGTTTGATCGCAATATGACCCACAACAAATAAAAGTTGAGACAAGGCAGCTGACGAAGTCTTCTGCCCTGAGACAGATTTTTCAGTAGAAGCTGTGCCAGGGCGCTGGCCGTCTTCATTATCAGAGCTTCTTGAAGATGGCGGCCGTGTTTGTGGCTGGAATACGGACCTTGTTTTCCGCTTAACAATATCAGAACAAAGGACATCTGGATGTTTAGACAGAGCATAGATGGCGCTGATAGCTTGTTCTGCTACCCCGTACCACTCCTTACTATCCGAGACGGTTTCAACCATGGCCGCAAGCTTCGTCAGAACTGGGTGGTCGTTCGTGAGCTTGGAGATCCCAGACTCCTTCGACTTAGCCTGGCGACCAGGAACCATTCGCCTGAGTGCAATGCATGTATATTTTGCGAGGATCAGATCCGATCTGCCAAGGCTTCCAAGGCCGATCCTGAGCATTATCTCAATTTCTTTAATGACAATTTCTGGATCGGCTAGAGCAATCATGCCTAGAACGATGATGGCCCCCCGGCGCTGGGTCCTGGAGATCTCTTTCTTCTGCACGCCGTAAACTTGCCAAAGTTTAGCAATCACAGCATCGGATATATGACCCGCCCTCATCATAGTGCTAAGTAGTTGTTCAAGACATGTGAGTTCAGCGGGAGTCGCGCCAAATGTGAGACTAAGCATATTCCTGGCAATATAATTCGCAGCGTCATTAGGACTAAACGTGTCTGGCGCTTCAAAGAAGAGTCCTTTATAGCAATCGATCAAGTGAGTTTGGACTCCTTTTCCTTCGTCACTGTTGCCTTTGGTCCAAATGAGCCTCAGCATTCGCCGAATACCAGTGCGAGCAGTCTCCACTTTGTAAGCGTCCAACATGACAAAAAAATCCATTGCCTCAATGGCCTCACTTTTATTCTTTGAAGAAAGGAGCTGAGTCACAATATTAGATGCCGCGTGGAGAACCTCAATAAAACGTATTGCTTCGTTGTAATACTTTCTAGTAAGTTGCAATCGTGTAAGCAACTCCGATGTAGCGGCTTGTTCAGCGGCTTTCTTCATCGCTATCGTCTTCTCCTCTTCTGACATACGTGGCGCCTTTGACGGTGAGTCGTCCGGTAATTGCGTGGCATCATCCAGCAGTTCACTGTCGATATGCGAAGCGTCCCCAGAATCGAATCCCGGCGTCTCTGGAGGTCTCAGCGCATTGAGTTCAGCATCGACGGCATCAAGGCGCTCTGTCCATTCCTTTAAGGAGAGCTGCCCGCCATGCATGACGCTAAAAGGGTGTGTTGAGACTAATTTAGCGATTAACTTGATCGCATTCCGCCGTACATTGCTACTCTTGTCCTCCAAACTTCTGGCCGCCAGCTCTGCAGCTGCTTGCCGACGTTTCGGGAATTTCTGTTCTAGATCGCAAATCCTCATGTAGACTTGGATAGCTCGGCAACGGCAGTACGGGTTGATATCGAGAAAGCGCTCCTCAAGAACATCGAAGAACGCGTTGATTTGTGATTTGTAGTTGTCAGTTCGCTCTTCCTGTTTGCTGAGGTCGGCTATAAGGTTTCCGCATACTTCTATCACGGCGCACCGCAGAGTATATGACTAGAGGGAAGAGTTAGATAACTCTTCGACTAAATAGGTAACGGGACAGGTATATTACCTCACTATCGAGCTGTTTCGCTAAAAGCGTCATTTGCTTTATAATTAGCCTGGGAGCCAGTTCTGAAAGCTTTATGATGAAGGCAGAGACTGATTTTGGCCCTCTGGTGTCGTTCGAGTTGAATTCTTTGTTTCCGAGTTCCCTGGCGATCCATTAGTGAATAAAAATGGCGGAGATTGAGTACGGCTGGAGTACTTTAGAATCTCATCGGATAACTGCGGGTAATCATATTGCTCCGCGAGGATATGTAGAAACTCTGCCATGGGCTCTGACAGGTGTTCGAAGTATGTCAAGCTTTGCACAATTGACGTCTGAGCGCCTGGATGGAGAGTTAGGTTTGAAGTCCTAAGACTTTTCCCGCCAAAGACTTACCAAAACCATGACCGTGATGCTTCACCGCAATACAAAGGACCTTGAACGCGTGCATCCGAATCGCCATACTCTTCACTCTCTGTTCGCTCTCTAAAATGAGGTAACTTGAACGGGTAAACAGGTTGATAAAAGTGTCACGGTCCGACGTAGTCAGAAAGATTTTGCTGAGTTTCAGCTTCATGACTTTGCACATGGTTTCCATTGCAACCTGAATCTGGGCTGTTCCATCCCAGTTGCTCTCCTTGGTAGCTTTAGGTCTCCCTGACTTACCCGTTCCTCGCCGGGCGGGCAAGGCTTCTGCTGGCTTTTCGGCTGCCTTCAACTCGACAGCGGACAGCGCCCATTGAAGGACAAAACCGTACATCTCCAGAAGTTCCTTATGGGGTTGAATACTATCTTGCTCATCGGATTCGAGATCTCCATGAATAATATCCGCTTCAACCGATAATCCAGAAACTATCAGGTCAAGAAGTTTACTCAGAGACTTTGTCGGCAGAAAGTTGGAATATCTGTAATGATTCAAAAGTTCAGAATTGGGACCAAATGGGCCAACAAGGGGCTCGGGGTTGGGGGCGAAGGCGCACTTTAGAAGAAACTGCAACGAGTCAAACGAAGATGCTCTGGCCAGCGCCTCTGGGTTCTCAGCCACAGCATCCACGATGGAGTTCAAGACATTGTCAATGACTGTGCTGGGCAGCTGCTCAGGCTCGGTTTCGAAAACCAGCAGCTCCGTGTCGGCTTCAGGAGTCGGCACGGAGTTTGGGTCGCTCAAATAATACTTGAGAGATTCATTGATATCAAACTGAATCCTCTCCTCCATATTGGAGAGGGCGAGGGAAGACCTCGAAGGACTATCTGCGAGGGGTGTGCTGTTTCACGGCGACAAGTCGTGGGATCAGAGTCGAGGGCGGGAAAGTCGATGTTGGTGGTGGGTGGGCTGTCGGGTCGATTTGTTTGTATCTTTCCGCTTTAGTCGCCGTTTTCCCGCCGACCAGATTCTCCGCTGTAAGTCATGTGAACAAAAACATGATAATCAAATGGAGGCTTCCCCTGTATTTAATCTTATGATTATGTCAAAGTAGGAGATTTGTCTTCTTTAGTGGAACCAAAACCCTTACAATCATTCGTCCTTTATCCTCCCTTCTGCCACTTACAGCCCAAGAGCTTCTCACCGCGCGCCCATGCGCGAAATACACTTGTATTTCAGTGATTGCTGTAACCAAACTTGCTTATCGGGATAAATAAACAACACTAACCCATACTGTCTTTAGACATTTTACACGCTGCTATAAAGAATATTGTCAAGATTCCGCGCCTCCAAGTCATTCTGCAATGAAATCTCCAGCGAACCCTCTCTAAACCCCATACGTGCCTTCCGACCCTTCTTCTAATTGCGAGCGACATAGATTTTATATTCTATTTGATTTATTTTCATAACAGACCTTTTCCCTCCCTTCCATACGGCGGCGAAACCCATCGAGTGCAATCCGACCGCTGTGATTTCCCTCCCACCACCCGCTTTCTCCGCCGAGGCCATGTCTATGCTCGACGCGCCCTCCACCAGCATGCCCGATCTCCAACGCACCCAGACCATATCACAGCTGTCGAAATATGATCGGAAATCTAGAACAGCAGCTAATTATGGTCAACTACTAGAAAAGCCTGACCAGGAGCATGATCATGAAGAGGATGAGCAGGAGGAGGAAGTTGATGAGGTTGTCTTGGAGGATATGAAAAAACTCGAAGACAACTTTCCAGGGATTTCAGATCGCTTCCGTTTGGTGAATAGGATTGGTGAAGGTATTGTCTGCAATGCACCTTCATTTACCATACGGCACGCCCGGAACACCTGGATCGCCTGACTAAACTTATAATCTGGTTTCTAGGCACTTTCTCTACTGTATACAAGGCCGAAGATCTCCTATACGACCACTACCGAAACGACTGGGATGTATTTCAAGATACTCCGAGCGATGAATGGACAAATTCGCCGTCAAAACGTCGTCGAGTCGAAGACGAGAACGGGAATACGATACCCATTAGGCGAACGAAACCACGATATGTTGCGCTGAAAAAGATATACGTCACAAGCAGCCCACTGCGCATCCAGAATGAACTGGAACTATTACATGATCTCCGGGGATGCCGATCAGTTTGCCCTCTGATAACTGCATTCCGTCATCACGATCAAGTGGTCGCCGTTCTGCCCTTCTTCCCGCATACAGACTTTCGACTTCAGTACCGAACGTTCATGGTGGCTGATATGCGCCACTACTTTCGATCGCTGTTCACTGCATTACACTCGGTTCATAAGCACAATATACTGCACCGCGATATCAAGCCAACCAACTTTTTGTACAATCCGGACTTGCGGGAAGGCGTTTTGGTGGACTTCGGTTTAGCAGAGCGCGAAGGCTCTGAGTATACTGGGACATGTCTTTGCACAAGCACGAGCCATATACGTCGCACGCGATACACCCAGAGTTACCACTATACCCACTGTGCCTCTTCCGGCCTCGCTGTAGGCTATCCGAAAAGTGACTCTCGGCCGTCAAGGCGTGCCAATCGTGCCGGGACGCGAGGGTTTCGTGCACCTGAGGTCCTGTTCAAGTGCACCTCGCAAACAACCAAAATAGACATGTGGTCTGCCGGCGTGATTCTACTAACATTACTTGGTCGTCGGTTTCCATTCTTCAACTCAGCCGACGATGTCGACGCACTGATAGAAATGGCGAGCATATTCGGCACCCGCCGCATGAAAAATGCCGCTGCCATGCACGGACAGATATTTGAAACCAATATTCCGACAATCGGAGAAAAAGGTTATAGTTGGGAAAAGCTTGTGAAATGGTCTAGCTGTGTAGAAGAGCTGACAGAGAGCGAGAAACAAGCTACCCGACTGCTAGCAGGATTGATGGAACTGGATCCATCCAAACGTCTAAGTGCTAAAGAGGCTATGCAGCACGAATTTTTCACTAACCCTATTGATCATGATGTTGAATGGGGGGGGCCTGAAGACAGCGCAGATAGCGGTAGGGAAGATGAAGGCGACAAAGGAGACGATGATGGAGACGACGATGAAGTGGATATGGTATAGATCTCTTAATGATAATGCAAAGCAATGATGTCTTACACGAACGGCCTTTTTGTACCGCTGGACACGAGCCAGAATTTAATGGAGGGATGGCGATAGAGCATATCGCTAGACGGTTCATGCGTAGTGAGACGTATTTACAACTGGTGGATCAAAATTTTATAGCCGTACCTGGCAGACGCTGGCTTAATGGGGGCAGCTCTTGATTGCTCACTTTAGCTCACCTGGCTGAAATCTCTATGCCCGGTTTGCGTAGTATGACCCTTTGCACCCTGCTGTCCGACGAGAATAGCACCACAGTCGTTACAATGGAGGCGGAATGCAGCCACATCAGTATAATAATTCCTCTCTTGTAAAAGCTTGCAAACGGCCAACGCTTTCTCGAGCGCCAGTGAATCTGATGCATTGAACACGGTAGTGTCAAATTCCGGCGGGACATTCTCTCCAGGCGACAAAGTAATGGTGTCATAATGAATGCCAGAATAGACCAAGAAGCATCGTCTACTCTGACCCTCGTTAAATCGGTCTACACGGAGATTTCCAAGATCAATAGAGCAGATCTCAACATCAAAATGCTTGCTCAATATGCTTATTTCGATTGCACCACCCCACGATGTCTCATTCTTGATCCAACGACAATAGTCATCCGGTGGCTGCTCCAAAACTGCGGAGGAGTATTCGTCGGGGTTGTTCTGGATCGTTTCGGCTACCGCCGATCGAAGTTCAACCATGGTGTCCTCGCCTGGCAGGAGTGCAGTGCTTATTGCGCGAAACAGGCACGAGTTGTCATCGGGCATGACACGTAGAACGAATAGACCACCATGCTCCGGCGAGGGGACTTTTGGTGTATCTTCGGCAACGGGATTTTGTTTGCGTGATAAAGAGAGTTTCGGAGATGATTGCCCGGCATAAGAGGAAGTGTCTTCCTTCTTTCCTGACGGTCCAGGTGGTCCATCTTTGGGGGAGATAATGAGCTGCTCCCGGTCCAACTGAATCCCAAGCTCGACAAGTTTCTGGTCTGTTTCTGCATGTTCCAACGATATCGGTTTCGGCGGATAGCCGTACTTCACGTCATAAGCAGTCAATCCTGTCTTCTCAATGATCGTGTTTCGGAGGTCTCCAACTGTTGCGTCCTCAGCAAGGGTAATAGCAAATTGCCCAGAGGGACCTCGTATTCGTATTCTCATTTTTTATAGATTTGTGCAAGTATAAGTGAACACAGAGATGAAGGATAAAAGAACGATTGATGAAACTACCGCGCCACGGCGGAAGATCAGTGACGCAGGTCGGGTGGTGGGGCAGAAGATGCCAGCAGTTGCCAGTTGTGAGAATCCAGAGCTAAGAGTTCTGGGATAGCTTACAGCTGTAGTCGCCCTTGGACGTTGAGTGCCGTTGGACGCCACTGGTCATCAGGGTGCCTGGCGTGTTCCAGTGAGTGGAAGGGCGCCAGCTTGCGAGCTTTTGCTTTTGTAAACAAGTAGTTGAGGGTGATAAGAGTGGGAGTGCGGGGAATTTCCAGCAATTCTCCGCATTTGGCTATGGCCATCCGCAAAGACCTCTCCGTCATACAGCTGCTGCCAGGGTTACCAATCTGTCTGCTTTGATGCCAGGCGAATTGATGACTCTGGAGGACCCGTTGAGGGAAAGCCCAGAATCTGAGTACCAAACTGACCCAAGTAGTCCGCACCAAAAGCCATTCCAAGGCCATCCCTACATAATGAACATACCTGAGACAAAGAGATCAGTAACTGGTTCATCAAGCACCGTCCTTCTTTAAAGGTCGCTCATCTAGAATATCTATATCTACTGAGACTTGAACTCTCTACTAAAGCGCCAGACTGCAGAAGTATGAAGGGCACTATGAAGGTATCCACAGCTATACATGTTGGCGGTATCATGCAGGGGTCCACGCAGGGAGTTTTGTTTTCTACTACTAATTACCCTGCCCTTAACACGAATCAACAGCAAGAGCATGGCAAATCATATCTAGTTCTGTTGGCTGAGCAGTTCATTCTCAGTTATTGTACAAACTAGAGAGCGTAAGCATACGGTACAGATACAGCCTGGTACCTTACAGTATCGAATTCAAACCTTAGTCAGCATACTCACTGGAAGAACCTCTGCCTGTTGCTGTTGCGTGCTTCTGGACGTTCGGATACTCTTCAAGTAAAAAGAATCAATTGAAAAGACACTACCAGCACTTTTAACGGTTCCTCTCTGACTTGCGCTGCTGTCTCCGTGCTCGTGGTGGCCAATACGATGGAGAAAGCCTCCGAACCGTCGCAAGCGCAGCCAACTCCTGAGGAGCCCGTCCAGTCGATTGAGGACGATGGCAAGCAGAGCGGTGTCACCAGTACCGTTACTGAGGAACAATGGAAACATATGATGGATGTTGTCCTTGCGATCTATGAGGTTCGAGAAGCAGAGTAAGTGGTTGTCAGACTGATCGCGCGACAGCCCAAAGCGCGATTGCTCCTGGGTTGTGCCGTCGCAAAAATAAACCTGTGCTGACACCTTTTCATCTCTCAGTGGCCATGACCCGTCGAGACTTTTCCATCGCAGCGTCAACAAGCGTAATGTTCCCGATTATTACGATATCATCAAGGAGCCGATGGCGCTTAGTATCCTGAAGCAGAAGATCAACAAGCGGGAGTACAAAAGCGTCTCTGAGTTCGTGCGGGATTGCGCCCTGGTAAGCTAGCAGTCTAGAACATTATCATGCTCGTCGCTGTCACGATGTGCGTCTGACATCACCTCCGATACAGATCCCTCACAATGCGCAAACCTACAACCGGCCGAATTCCCAGGCATACGAGGATTCGCTCGTGATCAAGGATGCCTTTGTTACCGAACTCCAGAAATTAGTTCAAGCGGGAATCATCACTGCCGAGGAAGCTGAACTTCCAGATCTTGGTGAAATTCCGGAGCCAGATCCTCTACCAGAGGAAGATGACGACGAGGACGAAGATGACGAGGATGATGACGACGATGAGGACTCCGATGACGAAGGCCGCAGGAGAAAGAAGCGCGGCCCTCGCACGGGTTTCAAACGGGATGGTGCAAAAGATGATGCGAGTAAATCTGCGGATCCTGAGCAGAGAAAAAAGCGAGGCCGCCCTCCGCGCGTTGATACCCCGATGGAAGCAAGAATTAAAGCAGTCCTAAAGGGGATCCGGAAACTGAAAGGCCCCGGTAATCAACTCAAAGTTCGGCATTTTGAGCGGCTACCTGACAAAGGTGTGTATCCGGATTACTACGTCGAAATCAAGGATCCTATTGCGATTGATATCATCAAGCGAAAGTCGAAGCGGAAGAAGTACAATTCAGTAGACCACTTCATGAAGGATATGGATCTAATGTTCAACAATGCGAAAGCCTACAATCAACCAGAGAGTCAGATCTACAAGGACGCGGTGGACCTTCAAATGGAGGCAAGAAGGCTTGCAGATCTAGAGAAGAAGAAACCAGACAGCGATTATCTAATGGAAGACGGCCGTCTACCGCTTCCGGATGGCATTCTTCATAAGGGCGAGTTGTGGAAGGTTGGAGACTGGGTGCATATCCAGAACCCCAACGATGTGACCAAGCCAATCGTGGCGCAAATATACCGGACTTGGCAGGACTCTGAGGGCGAGAAATGGATCAATGCCTGTTGGTACTATCGCCCGGAGCAAACTGTCCATCATTTCGAAAAGCACTTCTACCCTAACGAGGTGGTTAAGACTGGTCAATATCGTGATCATCGGATCAACGAGATAGTTGACCGGTGCTTCGTGATGTTCTTCACGCGGTATAACCGTGGAAGGCCCAGAGACTTCCCTCTCGACAAGGAGATCTACGTGTGCGAGGCTCGGTACAATGAGGAAAAACATAAACTCAACAAGATCAAAACCTGGGCCAGTTGCCTTCCCGACGAAGTACGAGAGAAGGATTATGAGATGGATTTATATGATGTTCCACGCAGAATAAAGAAGATACCCAGTCCGATCAAGCATCTGCTCAAAAGTGATGCAAAAGAGACAGACGACCTACCAAAACCATCCTGGGGGGCAGAAAATGCACCGCCAGTGGTAGGTGCAGTTCATTGTCGTCCGCGCGATGAAAATGTAAGTGATACTTCATCCATTTTTGCTTTACTGCTTAGCCCGCTCTGACATTATTCTGCAGGAATCACCGCCTCCGGAGCCCACTCCATCACCACCTCCTCCGGCCATTCCTCCATCGGCTCTTCCGTCAGTTCCTCGACAAGCGTCAATGAGCCAAGCACCCACGCAGCCCGTTATGAACAGCCCGGCCGCACTTCTGGCCGCAGCAAGCCCTGTTCCGGTGCGTTCGCCGGCCGCGCATGTCGTACCTGCTCAGCATTCGCCAGCCCCAGCTCCTCCAATTCCGTATCACCAGCCTCAGGTTCCCTACCAGACAGCCATACAACAGAGACGTTCTAGTGGCTTTGTGACTCAGAACATCATACCAGGCACTTACCAAGGGCCAACCCCTCCTCTTCCATATGCCGTCCCTCAGGGCCCACATTATACACCATATCAAATAAGCCGTGCGCAAGGAGCACCAACTTTGTACAATTCCAACGCTCCCCGGCCAGTTGAAGTGTTTCACTTAAGTGACACTGCAAATGCGGCCATTCCAGCAGACATCCGCGAGCAATTCCACTGTGATGACCAAGGTCATGTGCTTTTCTTCTCTTGCGCACCTCTGGATATTGGGTCGGCAGTTCAGCAAAAACTAGGGCACTCGCTAAAATATCTCGCCGCCAAGGAAGAACGCCGAAAACTCGTTGAGGCTAAGAAGCGCAAAGAAAGTTCTGAACGAGAGGAACGCGAGCGAGCCAATAAACGGCAGTGTGCTGATAAGCAAACAGCTCTCGCGGCGCAGGTAGAAGCCGTAGCAGAAAAGGCTGTTGAAATCATGACAAACGAGATCGTTAAAGGCACGGATAAGATTTATGAGGCATTGTATCAGGACCAAGCCGAGACTGCTCGGGAAGCGGATACAAAGGCTCGTGAGGAACGAATTTTGAAAGCTCGTGCCATCCAAGCAAAGACAGCGCAGATCCAGGGGAAGTCAACTAAGCCAACGTTCGTCAGTCTTAAAGGGAGTGGGATGTACTTGGACGAGATTGACCCCGCTGCATAATCGCGCAGCTCTTCGCCCTCATAGGCTTCAACCTACCCGCGGTTTATTGGGCTTCTGTTAGCGGGGGTATTATCTTTGCTGTTCACTCGGTTTGGCGCAGGCGGAAGGGGTGTTACAAGGTTTGAATCAGTCCAACACTAGAAAACATTCATTAGGCTCACCTATATTCCCTTCGTGTATAATAGCGTCATTCTAACGTCTTAACGCAGTCTGTAGCTTTACAGCCATTAACATAGTTTCTTGTCGCTGAATGGGGATGGGCTAGGTTAGGGCTAACTACGGCATCGGCGCTTGAAGCTTGAAGAGCGTGCAGCGTAAGATTAAAATGATAATATCCTTGATTGAAGTTATCATATACCAAAAACGACTCAACAACCTCCGTGGATCACGATAGTCAATTCATCAAATTGTCTGACATTAACCACTGCGCAATGCCTCCGCGTAATCCTTTCTTTCCAAGCTGTAAATTGTAGCGCAAATTATAGACTCATGAATGTGGTTAATTATTTATTGCAGGTCTTGGTCCAACCGTCAGGGCTGACCAAATAGATTTTGCATGCTGCTTGCATGTGAGGTGACCCATCGCCTTCTTCAGCACCATCCATACAGTGAATTTAGTGAGAGATCATGAATGAAACATCAATCGTTGACTCATGAGTTGCGTACATACAAACTGAAACCCAAAAATAGAGAAGAGCATGTACAGTAACAATGCAAAGAGGGAGATTAGACAAGGTAAAGTAGGACAGGATGAGAGTAGGGCCAGATCGTAGGACACGAGATGGGAATAAAAGCAGGGTCATAGTTGTGACAGGTCAGATGGCAACAAGATAAAAGGAAAATTATTTTCAGCCTTGATCAACCATGAGAGATATTGACAAAAAAGAGATGATAGGAGAGAAGATGCCCGGTTAAATGCAGAGACAAAACCCGTTTTTAGAAACCCAGCATAGCAAGCATCTTACCATCCATCTGGAACGCCTTTTAACTGAAATAAACGCCATGATTTGTCTAGTCGGCGGTGATGGTACGCGAAGTTGCGAATATGATGATAGGAACGGAGGGTAGGTGCGATATAAAGTGGCACCGTGTTTCGAACTCAGAAATCGCTTAAACCGTTCTATGCAGAATTTCCCTCCGATGGCAAGTATAGCGGATGATGATTCTTTGTGGATAGATGTTATGATAGACGTTGAGGTGGAACCGAAAATGATATCCTTTTATGGTGTAATCCGTGCTAAGTTCTGTGCCTTATCAGAACTAAAAGATGACTCGCCGCTCTCATACTTGTAAGCTAGACGACTTTCCAGTCGGCGTCGTATCTTCGTTGCTGTTTCGTTTACTGCTGTCTTCTTCCTCCATAGAGAAAACAAGATCGCCCTCACCCTGCTCCTGTTCTTCTTCAATTTTGCTGGTGCTAACGGGAGATGGCACAGTGCGGTCGAGGCGGCTGCTTGCACTGATTGACGGAGTATGACGAGTCGAAGGTGGATGGAGTGATAGACCGCTAAGCTGCTGGGATATCATGGAGGCCGACGAGGTCCGTGGTGGACTGCCGATAGGGCCGAGACTGGGGCTTCCACCAAATTGCAAGGATGACTCCCGCAGAGGAGACCCAATATGCGTAAGCGATCCATGATGAGCCTCTTCCTCTTTCTTTTGCTGTCGCTGCTTGGCGAACAGCGCCCCAAATCGAGACGGACTGGAGGCAAGAGGAGAACTAACTTTCGAAAAGCTGGTGCTCATACCCAAACCGCTGAGGTCGCGGTGGCTAGAGCTTAGCTCATTGTCCGTGCGAGATAAACGGCGGAGCCTTTCCTGGGGCGTTAAGACATCGTCGTGTAGGTTCATTGGCAGATAATCCTCTTCCATTGGGAAGTTGCTCTCCTCCCAATCATCCATAACATTGGGTCGAGGAACACTTGCAGATAGCATTCGCGGTTTCAGAGCTCGCTGAGAGTGTAGGAATCGCGGCCCAATTCCGTCCTCAAGCGTACCAGGGGGCGACGAACCGATGAAAGGGGACGATGGCTTCTTCACGTCAGCACCCCAGGGATCGCGGAAAGTTCGAGGCGGATTCGTTCTCTGCGCAGGAGGGGAGGCTAGATCTAATCCAAATCTGGATGGCACCGAGGCGGCAACGGGTCCATAACGAGCGGCATGGGAGATCCCTTGACTATCGAACGAAGCAGGAAGGGGCGCATCAAGGGCAGTGAGATACTGATTGTGATTTGGAGACATGGGAAATCGTAGTTCCTCAACGGGTGAGCCGTACTTGGAGCCGGCATCAGAAGCTAGCCCCGTGTCGATTGAAGGTATGGTGTCATAAGGTTGCGGCTGCTGCTGAGGATGAAGGGCGGCAAACTCTTCTTGCGAAGGAAGTTGGGAGACATATCTAGGGTCATGACCATTCATCCGTTGCTGCGAGAGTACGGAATTGGTCAGTGCGGAGTCTTGGTTGACATACGCCTGAGGATTGACCCGGCCGCCGAGATTAAGATGACTGCTACCCATTCCCATTCCCATCCCCCCACCACTAGGCCTGTTCACTCGTCGGCCATCAGGCAGAATATGAGCAAGGGCACACTTTGCCCCAAATTTGCAATTGCCCTATCCCCGCAAAGACCAACACAGTCAGCGATACAACTCACCAAGCCGGAACCTCCGGAGACCGAAAGCACATACCTTAGTAAAGTATTTGCAGGGCGCATACTCGATCGCGGCATCTGTAGAGTGGAGAAAAGGGCAAGCAGGTCCAGCCTGACAGGCTCCTTGACGGAAGAACTTGCACGGCACATGCTTCGTGTCTGCTCACAGGCAGTGATGAGTTAGCTCAAGTCACAGCAATAAAGGTGGTGGGAAGTTTAAATGAGAAGTATGCCGCATCTGTAGAATTCTGGAAGGCGGGACAAGTAATGAGAGCTTACTGCTTTGATTTGGAGGACTCCGGGCAGCCATGTCGTAGCCCGAGGGATTGCGCGAGTGACCGTTCTGGAGATGCTGAGGTCCTGAGGGAACCGGTAGGGGTGCGCGACCTTTCATATCCGTCAAGAGCCGGTTCCGAGAGCGAGTAGTGTGGTCAGTGGAAGGTTGAGTCGGAAGATCGCGAGAAGCCGACATCTGCATTTCCAGGGCGTACGGAGAGGCAATTGACGCAAAAATTGGAGGGGTTTATCGAACGGAGGCGACCTGCGAGTGGGGGACCGTTGGCGGTGTGCGTTCTACTGTCAAGGCCCGATCAAGGTCCGTGATGAACTGTTAACACAACCGATACAGTTAATATAATAACAGGAATTAGGAAGACGGTAAGGGCCTATTCGCACAGCTGGTGATCTGTGGATAAGACTCGATTCACTACCGTAGATGTTGATTGATGCTTACTCCGGGCTCGTGCTATCCGCTTCCCAATACTTCAATTCGACGAGAAATGGGACCGGGACTTTGAGCCGGCGCGATCACAAGTATAGCAATCAGAGCCCCGACGCCAAACTTTTTCTGAACGGGAATCGTCAGATGAACGTTGGGGATGACAACCATTAAGAGCAATAAATCTTGCCGACATGACGCCACCCAAGTGTTCATCTGGCGACATCATGCGCCCCTGCTTCGACCTGCTCTGCAAAGCCAGGTACAGCTGGGACTTGGACCCGGCTGCAGACTCCATATCCCAACTGAGCTGTTTCTTGCACTTCCAGGGGCATACAAGCAAAGTAGCCGCAGGCCCTCGAACTACTGCAGCCGACAAATCAGCTCAAGACCACGATCTGCCTAGCTTGACGAGAGGCTGCCGATCGCAGGTTATCTGTCCTCTTTTAAGTGTAACCTGCTCCCCACACTTTCATGCTGGCGGAACTCTGCGCAAGGAGCAACATGTCGGTAGAACAATAATCTGATTGCCATTGCGCACATTATAACTCCTTTCTGACCTGTGAAACGTACGAGTTGGAGGACATTAAGTCTAGCCCCGCACATAAAGACATAAACGACCATTTTGCTGCTACATAGGAGTCCCCTCAAGACCCAAACTCTCCTGCAAAGGGCGTCAGCACAAGGATACGTATCATTTACAAAAGCACTCTCATACCCAAAGTTCCTCCGGCGTCATACCTTCCGGAAGCGTTTCAGAACACTTGCGCCAGAGGTCGCGGCATATCTTAGCCCGAACGCTTTCCTGGTTCTGCCATATCTTCCAGTCCTTTCTCACCTTTTCCTTCTCTTGAGGGGACACCTCAGCCGAGGCATCGCCACATACCTTGATCAAACGAGCAGCAAGTGATTCCTTCTCTTTCTCGAGCTCCGTGATCTCAGTGCGAAGTTCGGAGAGCAGAGGCATTGCGTTGAGAGAGTTCAGCTCCCATTGTACTCTCTTCTCGTTCTCCTTGAGACTGGAGAGTTGTTCCTGTAGACTTTCAATCTCTTCGTCCATGGCAGCTATCGCATCGTGGCCGGCTTCGTTGATTTCTTCCTGCAACGCATGGTAGACTGTTTGTTTTCCTAGGCATCGAGACAGGTTACTTTTCGCTCGTCACCCGTTATTGTGGAAGAGCTCACCAGCTACACGGCACTCGATCTCCTTCTTCTGGTGTAGCTCACGTAGAGCTTTTATTGTATACGCTGCATACACTCTTATGTTAGCACATGAGCCGCGGCAACAAAGGTATACTTGCTTTTGGTGACCCTGTTATGCAGATTTGTCGAGATGTCGAGAGCCGAATAAGGGCGACTATCCCTCAACCATTACCTCTGTTACGCGAACACAAGCCCAGGAAAGACTTTACTTCTGTTTCACTGTTTCCAAAACCAGGATAAGTATGCAAATTTGTATGACGGTTGACTTGAGAGAATCAGAAATATAACTCACTCAGATAATCGAGGATCAGTGCAGAGCCCTCGAGGGAAGCTAACGGAA
This sequence comes from Aspergillus quadrilineatus, assembly GCA_013305525.1. Classification (NCBI taxonomy): domain Eukaryota; kingdom Fungi; phylum Ascomycota; class Eurotiomycetes; order Eurotiales; family Aspergillaceae; genus Aspergillus; species Aspergillus quadrilineatus. The sequence continues at coordinate 107,166 of JAAXYA010000015.1, forward strand.
GTCAATCTTCTCGCAAGTTGCTAATCTAAACATTTCTATATCTCACCATCTTTTGCTGTTTTATCAGTTTTTCCTTTCTTCTGAGCCATGATTAGACTAGACATATATTGTGAGTGGCGATGTGAATTGAGAGGGAAGTGGGAAAATGTGATGGTGAACCAGGAAGACAGTGGGTGAAAGACGGCTCTGTAAGGTTTAGGCAGAGGAGATCCTACATTATCAATGCTCACTCCCACAAGCAGGATAGACGAGCTTTGCATGATCCATGTGGACTAAAGCTCGGCCAATAACCAGACGCAAGATAATAGCAAGGACTGAAGAACAGAAATCACGCTTTATTGAGCAACTGCTATTATTTCATCTCATAGATTCCTATCCACCGAAAGAAGACCTAGGCTACCACAATAACAAAGACCAGGCCCATTTATTCCACAATTTTTACACGAAACAAATAGACGCGAATGTAAATACAGATAGATATTGGGTATCACATGACGATCTGATAAAGAACATTAGAGAGACCAGTGGAGATATGCCAGAGGAAGTACTTACGCAATCGCTCTCCTTCGGAGCTTGGGGAACACCCATTTCCTCGAAAGTTTTCGGGCCTTTGCCTGGTAGACGACCAGGTGTCGCTGGTTTCTGAGTGGCAGGAGCCGCTGGCGCAGCCGACGGTGGAGCGGACCCGGGCTTTGGCGTGGCGGAAGGAGATTGCACTGAATCGGCACGTGGAGGAAAGTTTGCGGAAGAAGGGGAAGGCCGCGGGGAGGGCATGGCACCTGGAACGGGCGTCCGTGCGGGCTTCCGGTCTGGGACATTGTCTAAGCGTTGAGGGCGTCTCCGCATATCCTGTCTCTGAGGTTCAATGGGCGCCGAGTAGCCGATGTCTAATTTCGGTGCGGTCGACATTGGAGGTGCTGAACCACCTGGTGGTGTTGCAGAGCCTGGTGGGCGGTAACCCATTGGCCCTGGCCCGTATGAAGCGGCACGGTTGTACTGAGCAACATTGGGGCGGATGTTTGGGTTGATACCAAAGGCTGAACTGGGCCGAGCATCGGAGGGATAACCCGGATGGCCATGGGGCCCCTGTCGGTCGGGGTAGGGAGCTGCGGGGGCCGTGCTGGGATCTGAAAGGCTCATCCTAGACGGGTCAGGCATCTCGAGGTTCTCGGTGACTGGTTGCATTGCACTTGCGTTAGAAGCTCCTCGTTGATGATTCCCGTAGCGGGTGGATTTAATTCGAGCAATAGCAACATTCTCATGATCTCGGCGCGACAAGGTCTTCGATCGCGAGATGCTATCGATCCGACCGGTAGCATCTTTGTTTCCGCTCGCTGCAGCTTTAGCATACCAGCTTTTAGCTTCTTTGATGTCAACAGGAACATAAATTCCGACTTCATAGAAGTAACCCAGGGCGAATTCCGCTGTGGGTAGGCCGCTTTGAGCCGCCCGTTGGGCGTATGTGAACGCCAGTTCATCATTTTTCTCGAAAACGCCTTCGTGCCCACACAGAAACCATTTACTAATAGCCATCTCGGCCTCAGGCTCGCCCTGGCGTGCAGCAAGTGCATTGTAATGCAAGGATAATGCCGGGTTGAAATCACAGCCAAGCTGGCCCAGTTCATATGCGGCTCCCATCTTCACCTGGGCCTTGGCGAATCCGTGATAGGCGGCCTTTTCGATGTTGATGCGCGCAGCGTTGAGATCCAGAGGAAGGTAGCTTTCTGGAACGTTGACCTGGGGCAATTCTCGGGCTAGAAGCATGCCATAGACCTGTTTTTGAAAGCCGTTAGATTGGTGAATATGAGATCTCACAGGGACCACTCACATAGGCACCCTGAGGGGCATTCTCGTCGCAGGACTGCGCAGCAAGACTGATGTACTCGAGACCCAAGCGGTAGTCCTGACGTTGTCCATGCTGTCCAAGCAGTATCATCATTCCCAAGCGCTATATGGGGCCGATTAGCGTGTGATACACTGCCTTGTCAGGTTTTGACAGCGGACGTACATAGTAAGAGGCAGAATCCTTCATCGCGACACCCTTCTCGTAGTGCCTGATCGCCTTCTCTGGCTCTCCAGAGCTTTCAAATTGCATTCCGATGCGATATTCTGCCCGTGCATAACCCTTTTCTGCAGCTCTCGAGTAGCAGCGGAAGGCCTCTTTCTTGTCCACGCGGTATCCGAACTTGCCGAACTCTAGCCACATACCCTTGATAAATTCCGCCTTCGGATGATACTGTTCAGCCAAGAAGTTGACGATATTTAATGCGTCGTTCCGCAGCTGCCGCTCAACAGAAGGGGTTTGCGGACGCGGCGGCTGAATAACAGACAAACGGGCCTCGTTCTGCATAGCGACCTCCACATGTGCGAGCACATCTTGGGCCCATGCCAGTTGCATTTCCGGGTCGTTCGAGGACAGCACGGGTAAGCGAGCCTTCTCTAAGTTCGCTTCTCTTTGTTCATCGGTGGGAGGAACGTTTGGCGGCGGGTTTCGCAGCACCGGGAAGGGAGAGAAGTTTGGCGCGTCCATTACGTCGTATACAGCTGCAGATTGTTCGTAGTGGGCTGCCTCATAGCCAGAGTGTAGAGGCTGACCTTGGACAACGGTGGCGGAAGAAGATCGCTCTGGGAACCGTGAGCGCTCATACTGGGCCTGACCATATTGCATGCGGTTGGGGCTGCGAGCCTGATGTTCAAGCTGCGCGATGTTGTCTTGCATATTCTCCGGAACTTCTGGCATGACTCTGCTAGTTGACAAATGGTTTTCTGCAATCAGCAAACATCACACAAAGGAGTACTAGTGGGAAATTAATATATACGTGGTTGTGCGGTGTGTTGCTGAGGGGCCGAACTTTTGGACTAGGAGGAACGCGGTCGCACCTTTGAGGAGAGGGAGAAATTACTTCCGGAATGAAGTACTGGTCATCGCCTCCTGGCATCCAGGTAGCACCGAGACCTCCCTGGCCACGGCCTTGTGGTGGTCGATTCATTGTTCACGAGAATAGGCCGCGTTTGGTGCCTAGATTTGGTTTCTTTCTTTGCTTTTCTCCTTTCTAGCGCCTGCGGAGTCCACTCCTGCCAATAAATTGCTGGGTTGTGGGAGTCAGACGAGAGCTATATTGCTTAGGATCTTGGACCTGGCTGGTTCATTGCATCCCAAACATAAAAAGGAGGGGTGGAGCGGAAGAGAATAATATGACGAGATGGAGAAGCGCTCGTAAGGCTCAAAGACTCAGCAAGAGGAAAGACTCAGGAAAAGGAAGGGATTTGCAGTGTCTACCAGGCTAGGTACCAGCCGGGGAGGGAACTCAGTCTGACGGTCGACCCCGCTATAACAAACAGGGTGCCTGAACGCGATGGGGTTGTGGAACTGGTTATTTGATACGTAGGAGTTGGAGACATTGAATTACAATCCAGCACTCTGAAGCGATAGAAACTCTGAAGTGTGCTTCATTTACTATAAGATAAGAATAACATGGTATACATCGACAGCTTCCAAGGGTTGTTCTTATGGATAGCGGGGTGCGTGCGCTGGTTTATTCTCGACTGTGTACTCGGCATCAGCAGCCATCCAAGCTTTCAGATACGCTGCGCAGCCTGTAAAATTCTTCCGTTTCCCATCGCTGTTGCTATTATCTTCGCCGCCTGAGCTCCACTTAAAAGGGGTGCACCTTATTATAGGAATTCATCCGCACTTGAAGACTTCACGACCAGTCGTATCTGCTTACTTTTCCAAGAGACTATTTTTATCTGGCTTAGCCGCTGGCCCGCAGTGCCGTTTGTTCCAGAAAATTTAGCATCACCTAGGTGGCTGAGCCCACCATTCATGCAGGGGCACTTATTGAGTGTTACTCAGCTCTTACTTTTTGGTATTGTTGGATGGACAGTGTCAATGCGTGCGCTTGAGCGAACATTATCATTAGGAATGACTTCATGAAATCTCATACTCTGTTTTCAAGGTATGCCCCCAGTGTGCCTGTACACCTGCGCAGTCCCATACACATTTTTAAGGGATTTTGACACTTAATGCCGGGTCTTGTTCTAAGTATATGTATATAGACAATTTTCTTCCCAACCCCTCTTGGGGATAATTCCATTCATTCCTTGTCTTGTATTATCCCTTGCCTTGAGGTCATCAGCTTCCTTGAACTGAGAGAAAGAGAATTTAAACATGAACAAGGATACTCTGTCAAACATGGAGCCTCCTAAACCCCAGACATTCAACCATCCCTATTCACCATACGACATTCAGGTTCGGTTCATGCAGTCGTTGTATGAATGTCTTGAAGAGGGTAAAGTTGCTATATTCGAGTCGCCTACTGGTAGCGCCCCCCGAATTCAGATCATCGAGCTTTCATGTACTGACTGAACCAGGAACCGTAAGCTGTCTTAAACCAGTCCAACTCGTGACCTACGGTACTGACTATTCAGGGAAAATCTCTGAGCCTGATATGTGGCTCGTTGACATGGCTCCGTGACCACAAACGCAACAGGTTCTTAGACGCAGTGCAGAACACTACCTGTATGCTACCATTCTATCGCCTTCTAAGACGTGTCGTGTATTGAGACTTCTAGGTGATGACGATGAGCCCGAGTGGATGGTGGAATTCGCGAAGCGCGAGGCAAGCCGTGCTATTACTGAGAAGCGAATAGAGTTCGAATCGCGATTGGCAAGAATCAAACGAGAGGAAGAGCAACAGAGGGCAGCACTCGAGAGTTCAGAGGGCTCTAGAAAGCGACAGGTATGGCGAGTGTTTCATTGCAAGGGAGCAACTAACTAACTCTTTTTTCGCGATGTAGAGGGTTAGCGTCGTGTCGAGGGAACAAGATACTGAAAATGATGACCAATTTGCTCTGGACGATTACGATAGCGAGAACGACGAGACTAGTTCTATTCCGAAAGGCTCTACTACTGCCACTGGGCTCTCTTCCAGCACTCTTGAACTATTGGAGCGTCTAAGAAAGCATGGTTCGAAGACTAAGCCTGAAGAAGACGATGAAAATGACATCAAATTATTCTATTGCTCGAGGACGCACTCGCAGCTGATGCAGTTTGCCAGCGAGCTGAGGCGCGTCACGATGCCATCGACCTTACCGGAAAGCTTAAGGCAAGGTCTTACTGACGAAGAGGAGCAAGGGGAACGCATCAAACATATCTCACTTGGGTCTCGGAAAAACTTGTGTATCAATTCTAGGGTGGCTGCTTTGGGTAATCCAACGGCAATTAATGAACGTTGCCTGGAATTACAGCAACCGAACACACCAGCACCGCTTCGGTGTTCATATTTGCCGACCGAAGAGGATGAAGCGAAAACTTTGTCCTTTCGAGACCATGCTTTAGCAACCGTGAAAGACATCGAGGACCTGGGAAAACTTGGTAAAAAGCTGGGCCTATGCCCTTATTACGCATCCCGCGGAGTTGTCAGTCATAGTGAGGTAGGCCTTTTTTATATGTCTCTTGTGACTCGGAGCTAACGCAAGGCAGATTGTAACTCTTCCGTATCCTTTGCTTTTACAGAGGTCAGCTCGAGATGCCCTGAATCTCTCGATCAAAGGCCATGTGGTCATTATAGACGAGGCCCACAATCTTATGGATGCGATATCCAACATCCATTCAGTAACTGTTACTCTTTCTCAGTTACGAACTTCGATCTTCCAGTTGACTACGTATGCTCGAAAGTTCAAAACCCGCTTGAAAGGAAAGAACCGCAATTACATTGCTCAAGTCATCCGCTTGATCAGCTCTATAGCAGATCACCTCCAATCTCTTTTAGATAATAAACAAGCAAGTGAAGGCTCTGTTCTCTCATCTGACTTGATGGCAGGGAAGGGGGCTGATCAGATTAATCCGTACAAACTTTGCCGATATCTGAATGAGAGCAAACTAGCAAGGAAAGTCGACGGGTATATTGATTTTTCACAAAACAAAGCGAACACCCAAGCGGAGCCCAAGTCTACGATTCCTGTTCTTTTTCATATACAAAGCTTTCTACTGCCATTAATGAATCTTTCTTCTGAAGGGAGACTGTTCTTCACGAAGACCCCCGAGGATATTCAACTTCATTATATGCTTCTTGACCCAACAAATCATTTTCGGGAGATCGTCGAGGATGCGAGGGCTGTCATACTGGCCGGAGGGACCATGTCTCCTGTAAGATTCTTGTGTGCCTTTGCTTGACAACGTTCGTTCTCTGACGGCCTTACAGATGTCTGACTACTTAAACCATTTATTCTCCTATGTCCCAAAGGATCGTCTAAATACTTTCAGTTATGGCCATGTCATTCCATCGGAGAACCTGACTGCGCACACTCTGGCTCGGGGCGTTACAGGTTGTGAGTTTGACTTTACGTATGCCGGTCGTGATGCAGAGAAGATGGTATGGACCCCCTGGCCTTCCCTGCAAAATGCCAATATAATTTTTAACTTCGGTATTAGATACTTGACCTCGGACGGACAATCACTCAGTTATGTCGTGCAATACCAGACGGCGTTGTTGCTTTCTTCCCGAGCTACGAGTATCTAAGCCGGGTGCTGAACATATGGAAGAACGCAGTTGTTCGTGAAAATAAGCAAACGCTCTATGAAACCATCGAAAAAGAGAAACAAATACTTTACGAGTCACGCGAAACGGAGCTCACAACAGATGACCTTCTTAACAACTATGCTAACACTATCAATAAAGGCAGGGGAGCATTGCTCTTGTCCGTGGTTGGCGGCAAGTTGTCCGAGGGTATCAACTTCTCAGACAAATTAGGGAGAGGTGTCTTAATCGTCGGTCTCCCGTTTCCCAATATACGTAGCCCGGTTTGGCAAGCCAAAATCAAATACATTGAGCAAAAGGCTTACCGAAACGTCGGATCTGGCTCCGAAGAAAGTCGGCGATTGTCTGCCAAAGCCGCGGGGAGAGATTTTTACGAGAATGCTTGTATGCGGGCTGTGAACCAATGTATTGGGCGGGCTATTAGGCACCGCAACGACTATGCGGCCATCGTCCTTATTGACAAGCGATATGGGAAAGCTAGCATCGAAGCCAAGCTGCCCGGATGGATCAAACAGAGCCTAGTGAAAGACTCCGCTCTTTTGCCAGCAGCGGCAACGTTAGATGGGCTTGCGTGTTTCTTCCGCAGCAAAAACCACTGCGGGTAGAATCATCATGAGAGGGAAAAGTGGAATTTTTACACGGGTATCTCCTTGGCTATATAATATCCATCTGTTCCCCATCACATAGTCTAGAATCTAGATCGACGTTACGGAGATGGCTATCAAGTATCACGTGACAGTGCCGAGCATTTTCAGGGCTAACTCGCTTGCTTGCCCTTAGCGCACACTCTAGCCGGGGAAAGCCCTTGAATTCACCTCCGAGCCAGAGGAACACTCCGACCGCATCCCTATCGCCAACCGCCAACACTTGTCGAACACAGCACCGTCGACAAGATGCCTACCCGTCTCTCTAAGACAAGGAAGCAGTGAGTCGCCAGCTCCCTATTTTTCTTTTGCCCTTTTCGAATTGGTCCGACGATACGGCGAGAAGTGGAAATCGATGAAATTCGCGACAAGTCTCCACTGGAATCACGAACATTACCGCCAGAATGAACACAGGGACTGACATATATCGTTTTTTCTTAGCCGCGGTCATGTATCCGCCGGTTACGGTCGTATCGGAAAGCACCGTAAGCACCCCGGTGGTCGTGGTATGGCCGGTGGTCAGCACCACCATCGCACCAACCTCGACAAGTACCACCCCGGTTACTTCGGTAAGGTCGGTATGAGGTACTTCCACAAGACCCAGCAACAGTTCTGGAAGCCCACAATCAACGTCGACAAGGTACGTTCTGGCAGCACATGAAATGGAGTATCGGTAGCCGCGGATGGAATTTGCAGAAAACTTGGACGGTGAATCTTTACGAGGTTCTATCGTTGGATGGGTTCACGCATCGTCCAAAAGCGGCTCCGAACCGCGTCACTTGGTGTTCAAAGCTGATGGTCCTACTCTTTTAGCTGTGGTCCCTCGTTCCCGCCGAGCAGCGTGACGCCTACATTAGCGGCCAGAAGACCGACACTGCCCCCGTCATTGACCTTCTCTCCCTCGGTTACTCCAAGGTCCTCGGCAAGGGCCGTCTTCCTGAAGTCCCCATCGTCGTTCGCGCCCGGTACGTCAGCCGTGATGCTGAGCAGAAGATCAAGGAAGCTGGTGGTGTTGTCGAGCTAGTTGCATAGATTATCATGAAGGGAAAACGTCTTTTTTTGTCTTGGAGGCGCAACGCAAAAGCCGAAGCCGGTGCTGCGCTGATAATGGGCCGGCGAAGATAGACGAGTGTCATATTAAGGCCTCGACTATGGGAGCCGCGGATCGGTCAGACGGATCCGTGTATCTACAAAACAAGGGTTCAATTTTTTTTTCTCTTTGTGTTTGTGATGATCATAACCTCCGGACGCTCTTAACGATCGCATTTACCAATAAAATACCTTGAGGAGAACTTATATTAGTTTCTCACGCAGCCACTCAACGCCCTCTAGCTGGGTGCTTGGCTATCAAAAAAAATGCTAGCAATCAAGTTTTAAGATTGTTTCGGCCAACAAACATCTTTTCGTACTATTCCATATTCGGAATTGATAATCTCTAAAGTAGAGGTACACTGGAGTCTCTTGAGTTGCCTGGAATTACGTACTGTGGGTGCGGAAGGCTGATGGGGGGTAACTTCATCCTCGGCAGATGCGTCGTAGGATCTCGGCCAACCTCCACTCACTACTACCGAGAGCCCGTGCAAGTACATATGAAAATGTCCGGTAAGTCCCCATGTGGCACCGTGAAAGCTTCCCTGCTTAGTATTTGTTCTTGCTTTTCTTTATCTATTGTGTCCCTCCCCCAGTAGTGTGAGAACCACAATGACGGATCCGTTGATGACGCTAGAAAGCGAACCGCGCTACCGCGAGACCAACATCTCTCGTAAGGTCTTTTCAATTGCGGGGATCCAGACAACAGTGTTTGGACTTGATGAGCTTCCTTCTCAGGCGTCAGAGATTGGGTGTCTCTGGCTCTTGCACCCGCGACTTGCAACCCTAGAGCGCATGGTCCCAATCGCTACCGCAGTGATTAACGACTGGAACAAGCGAATCCAGGAAGGTCGTGCAGGCCCAAAGTCCGTAAAGGGCTTGATTGCCGTGGCTTTCGACCAGAGAAATCATGGCACGAGATTAGTCGATCCTCTCTGCAATGAGTCTTGGAAGAAGGGGAATCCACGTCATGCTCAGGATATGTTTTCTGTCTTCCGTGAGTTACCCTCACAGATCAGACCAACGACTACATGATACCGAGCAATTTGACTAACGAGTTCAACTTGAACTTGGGTTAAGAGGGCACCGCACGAGACACCTCCCTCCTGATTGACTATTTGCCCGCCTTCGTTTTCCCTAAGACAGACCGCCGAATCATTGAGAATCTTGTTCTCGGGGTATCACTCGGTGGTCATGCAGCTTGGAGCTGCATTTTGCACGAACCTCGCATCTCCGCTGGCGTCGTAATTATTGGCTGCCCCGACTACGCGAACTTGATGGCAGATCGTGCCCGTCTGTCCAAACTCCCCTCATGGAAAGACACAACTCCACCTGGCGCAAAGTTTCTGGGGTCAGAGGACTTTCCTTCCACGCTTTTGGACGCAGTCCGCAAATGGGACCCTGCCGGTTTATTCTTAAGCCATCTAGACCTCAGTCCGGATATGGAACCCATTCGCAGTGCGCCGATCCCAGAACCCACGGAGAGTCAGAAAGCTGCTTTGCGGCCGCTGCTCACCCGCTGTTTGGCCGGAAAGAAGATCCTCAACCTATCTGGAGGTATAGACAAGCTGGTGCCGTTCAGTAAAGGTGAGGCTTTCTTGGCTTGGCTTAAACAGGCGATTAGACCCAATGGCTGGTTTGCGGACGGAGCTGTTACGCTCGAGGATATTATTGATCAGAACGCGGGACACGAGGTAACGCCCAAGATGGTTGATGAGGCGGTTAGATTCATTGGGGACGCGCTCTCTTGTGACAAGGACGAGGATAAAAAGGCTTCTGTAAGGGATTCTAAGATTTAGAGATTTCGATAGTGGGCCTCATAAGATTGTCTACATACATAGACAAGTATATTTATTTGGGTCGCTCCCAGCGGACGTGGAACTCAAGCTACTCCGTAGATACACCCGCAAACCCGCCGATTTTCATGTTTTCGCTGCCGAAGTTACGGAGTACTGAGCCGTAATAAGATATTTCATTGTTCCTGGTCCAAACTTCAGAACAGCAGGCTGCACCATATTGTGTGATTCACCAATAGTCGGGCGCAAAGATTGAAAGAATCGGTGCCCCTTTCCAAGGGAGAGGGACCATGGACCAACGGTGCTGTTCTGAGTTGATGGGGCTGGCTCCACTGCGGCTCGGCGTCGTTGTTCCTCCATGCGTTTCAACTTGTTTGGCTTCTAATGCTAGCTACCATCCTCGTCCTGGCTGACTTGTTCAACCAGTCTCCTGAGCAGCCGGACACAGTTTCTTGCATTGAATTGCACCAGTGACAAAGACTATGTCTGCATTGGGAGCCGCAATTTGACCACTATCAACGGGATTTCTTCTGACCCGCACCCACCTGCAACCACCGGGACCGGTCCTCCTTACTCTGCACAAGCTATCATGGCCGATTCCTCGGCCAACGCCCCAGAGGTGAAGGATAGTGAGCATACTTCAGAACGATTCTATACGAAACGGCCTCAGCCTCTACCGATATCCCAGACTCCGAAACTGTCCTCCCCCTTTCCATCGCCCACCGGAAGCAAGCACGCTACCGAGGAGCAGGCGAGCAATGGCGGACATATACGCGATGAAGAAAACTCGTACAACAGTAAGGGGAAACTTCGTGCCGGGGTTATCAGCGGGACGTCCGAGTCATGGGATACAGAGAACCACGCTACGTTAAGCGTTCGACGACCGAATGAGTCGGTAGAGAGCACCAATAGACAAGGTCTTAATCAGCAGAAAACACCAAATTCAGTCCCAGCCTCCATTGCATCACCTCCTCGTGCAAGCGTGCAATTTTCCAGACAGGGTTCTGAGATAGAACCTCCTGTCGAGACTTCTCAGTCCCGCCCCCCCTCCGTCGCAGGCGACGATAACGATCCAGCGAGGAGGCAGTCGCTCTTCACAAAGTTGAAAGCACTTGCGACTGCCCCGCCCTTTTCATCCCACACTCGCTCAGTCAGTAATGCAACGATTCCAGACGCCAGGTTTGCCAGCAATGGTCCGTCCACCCCGGCCTCCGAGAGGGGAGAATTTAGGTTCCCGAACACACTTGAAGAGGAAGGAAGTGATATAGATGCGGATGCAGAGGAGAGTGCGGGTGAACAGCGTCCTCGTGAGCCCCGGAAGAAACGACGATTCCGCCGAGGACAAGAAAATGATTCCGCCCCGCAAACGGAGCCGAATACACCAAAAACGAGCCGCCCGTCATTCCATTTGTATGGCTCGTTTGCTCCGTTTGACAATTACCGGCCTAGTTTTCTCCAGCGGAGAGAAAGCGCGAATGATATACATCAACAGCGCGAGGGCGTGTCGGAAGACGAGGGCCGTGATCGCCTAAGCAGGGATGCTGCGTGGCGACGACGAAGCGCCTGGCTCATAAATTCACGTGGCCTAACTTACGGTGGTCGACAGTCAGATAACCAAACAAACCAAGAAGACAAACGACCCAGCAACCTCCGCCGCATAACTGGTATAGGGGGACCCTCAGAGGGCGGGGAAGGGCTGCCTGCGCCCTGGAGGCGTCACCGGGCTGATCGTGGCTCTAGCCTGAGCGCCCAAAAATGGAAACAAATCAAGGCTGGGTTGAAGCTCATCGGACAGCGACGCAAGCCCGACAGCACCGTTGACCATGCCAAATCCGCGGAATTACTGGCAGAACTGGCGTCCGGTATTCCAGCGGCCTTACTTCTAGCTAGCATGTTTCAAAGGGACGAGCATGGAAGCAAGCGGATTCCTATCCTTCTTGAACAACTCAAGGTTCGAGTTACGGACAGCAAAATCGACTCACACTCCGGAGACCGTCATCTCGTCTTTCGCATCGAGCTAGAGTATGGAAGTGGCATGACCCGGATGAAATGGATTATACATAGAACGTTACGTGACTTCGCAAATCTCCATCTGAAATACAAACTTCATTTTGGGACACAGAAGTACATCCAATTGCGGACCCCTGAGAGCGGTCAAAATCTTCCGCGCTTTCCCAGGAGTGCGTTTCCATATCTGCGAGGTGTTCGTGGATTGGAGAGTGAGGGAGAAGACGAGGAGGATGAGGCTGGGTATGAAACAGCAGCCGATGCGACTAGTGGCAATGAAAGGGCTGGGAGAAGGCAGCTACCAGCCTATGGGCGGCGGCGGTCTTCTGTCGGTATCACTCGAAGATTGTCCAGTTTGACTGGTGCCGAGGGAGAGACCGGTGCAGGAACTGCTGGGGAGGGCGGTCCGCCCACCAAGAGGGATACCTACCCGGAGAGGCAGCGGAAGAAGTTGGAAGCATACCTCCAGAAATTGATTCGATTCTTGATCTTCAAGCCTGATAGTAACCGTTTGTGCAAGTTCCTGGAGCTCTCTGCGCTAGGCGTCCGCCTTGCTGCTGAGGGCAGCTATCACGGCAAAGAAGGATACTTGATGATTCAATCTTCGAAAGGGCTTGACTTTCGGAGAGCTTTTAACCCCGGGATGATGAAGCGGCGACATTCGCCCAAATGGTTCCTTGTCAGACACAGCTATGTTGTCTGCGTCGACTCACCCGAAGAGATGAATATTTACGATGTGTTCTTGGTTGATCCATTCTTCAAACTTCAAACTCAAAAGGTCAGCTTGCGCCATCAGAAAGCGAAGGAACTCGCGAAGTCTGCCACAGAATCAGCGCGGCATCCACAGCACCACACGCTGAGACTTGAGAATTCTGAGCGGAAACTTAGACTGCTGGCTAGGAATGAGCGTCAGCTTCACCAATTTGAAGATTCTATTCGATTTATGGTTAGCAATACCCCGTGGTCAAAACCAAACCGTTTCGATAGCTTCGCTCCAGTTCGCCAGCACTGTTTCGCTCAGTGGTTAGTGGATGGACGTGATCATATGTGGGTCGTATCCAGAGCGATAAACCAGGCCAAGGATGTGATATATATACATGACTGGTGGCTGAGTCCTGAGTTGTATATGCGGCGACCAGCGGCGATCAGCCAGAAATGGCGACTTGATCGTCTTCTTCAGCGCAAGGCCCGTGAGGGTGTGAAGGTTTTCGTCATCATGTACCGCAACATCAACTCAGCCATTCCAATAGACTCGGAATATTCCAAGTTCTCTCTGCTTGACTTGCACCCAAACATATTCGTTCAACGATCTCCTAATCAATTTCGACAAAATACATTCTTCTGGGCACACCACGAGAAACTTTGCATCATTGACCATACATTGGCTTTCGTTGGTGGGATTGATTTGTGCTTCGGGCGATGGGACACACCGCAGCATCTTCTGACTGACGACAAACCAACCGGATTCGAAACTCCCGGCGGCCCAAAAGATACAGATAACTGCCAACTCTGGCCAGGGAAGGACTACTCCAATCCGCGAATACAAGACTTCTACGACTTGGATAAGCCGTACGAGGAAATGTACGACCGCAATGTTGTCCCTAGGATGCCTTGGCATGATATCTCCATGCATGTAGTTGGCCAACCAGCTAGAGATCTTACTCGTCATTTTGTCCAGCGCTGGAATTATATCCTGCGACAACGCAAGCCGACACGCCCGACGCCTTTCCTACTACCGCCGCCGGATTTTGAGCCAGCGGATTTAGAAGCTCTCGGTCTCGACGGAACATGTGAGGTCCAGATATTGCGCTCGAGCAGTGTATGGTCTACTGGCACGCCAGAGGTCACTGAACACAGTATTATGAACGCATATGTAAAGCTGATCGAAGAGTCTGAACACTTTGTTTACATCGAGAACCAGTTTTTTGTCAGCACTTGCGAGATCGATGGTCGAAAAATTGAGAACTTGATTGGCGACGCATTAGTGGAGCGGATAACCAGAGCAGCAAAGAACAAGGAGGCATGGCGTGCTGTCATTATTATTCCACTAATACCAGGGTTTCAGAATACCGTCGATAGCGAAGGTGGAACGAGTGTTCGCCTAATCATGATGTGCCAATACCGCAGTATTTGCCGTGGTGAGACGTCAATATTTGGGCGATTGCGGGCCCTGGGTATCGATCCCGAGGATTACATACAATTCTTCAGTCTTCGGTCCTGGGGTAAGATCGGTCCTCAGAAACAGCTTGTCACTGAGCAACTCTACATTCACGCGAAATGTATGATCGTGGATGACCGGGCAGCAATAATTGGATCCGCCAATATCAATGAGAGATCTATGCTAGGGTCGCGAGACTCAGAGGTCGCATCAGTAGTGCGCGACACGGATATGATCTGGTCTACCATGAATGGCCGGCCTTACCTCGTCGGAAGATTCCCACACACGCTTCGCATGCGTCTAATGAGGGAGCACCTTGGAATTGATGTCGACGAATTAATGGAGCACTCTTTAGCTACAGAGGAAGAACTGCGAAAGATTCAGATCGACGAAGAGGAAGCCAAGCCGTCTCGAACGGCTCATGTCGACTCTGAGTCCTTGATGCTAGAGAAACAAGACGAAAGGGAAATGATTGAACGTCGTCATCGTATACAGGATGAGTTCCTATCACGGTCCGAAGACCTACACAGTTTCAATCACGACGTCGATTGGGAACAGGGCAACAATCCAAACCTCAAATCAAATAGAAAACTCACTGCTGATGCAAGAGTAACCTCCAACCAGGAACATAAAAAGGATGTGGACGGGTTCGGTGCCGACAATTTCAAAGTTGCCGAGCAACATGGGCTAGGCAATTCTCGTGATTCGGAAATTCTTGATAACAGATGCGAAGTGCTCGTTTCCCCTGTTGCTAGCGAGGGCAAGGGCACAGTCCTGCAGCCAAAAGCAGCCTCAAGGAAGAACTCACAGCCAAATACTAGCTTGGACAGTCAAGAGCCCAAGACCGCATCTTCTGCTCTAACCTCTGAAGATGGAGAAGCCTCCCAGCTTGTGGAAGGAATGCCAATAGCCCATAACCCATCCCTAGCTCTTTCACAAGACGGCAGCTTACTCTCAGCTATCACTAGAGACAAAATAGATGCGCCCACGCTCGCGATCCCTGGTGGGCAGGAGTTGAAACACATTTTCGTCGACAAAGATTGCATGAGGGATCCTGTCGTGGATGTGTTCTACCTGGACACTTGGCTTGCTGTGGCCGAAAAGAATACCAACATTTTCCGGAATGTCTTTCGCTGCATGCCTGACAGCGAAGTCCGATCCTGGAAAGAGTACAAAGAGTATACTGCTTACGCAGAGCGGTTTTCCGAGATGCAGAGCCATCACACCGCGAAGGCGTTCAACCCACCTCATCAACGACAGACAGGTCCTCCCGGCGCAGGCACTACATGGGCTACGCAGCTCAAACCCAACATCTCACTGCCTTTGCATCGTTCAGGAAGTCATTGTAGCGAACGGAAAAATCAGATGCCAATAGACGAAAAGTCCGAACGACCAAATTCAAACGGAAGACCACAGTCTGGGCAAGCCAACCAGGAAACATCCCAAGAACTCAGTTTGCCGGTGAACGAGAAGTCTTCTCTGAAACCAACCGACATACCTGGAACTGGTTATGAGCGCCATTCGCGATATGAGGATGCCGTCTCTTCTGGGGATGACCTCGATAAGCAGCGTTCAGAAGCACCTCAAGTCGACTACTCTGAAGCCTTGAACCGGAACGCGACTAACCGCTCACGGCACCGCAGACGTAGAGCCACAACATTGGGCTCAAAACGTGATTTTACAACTGACGAGGTTATGGACAAGCAGACAGCTGAGGATCTCCTCAACCAGGTCCAAGGGCACCTCATCCTCTGGCCTTATGATTGGTACGTGGTCTATCATCATCGTTCTATTTAAAAGTGTACTTACGGAGAATATAGGCTCGAGAAGGAAGAACAGGGTGGAAACTGGCTTTACACCCTTGACCAAATTTCTCCTCTGGAAATATAGTAAGTTGCTGCAAACGCTGATCCTCGCGTTCTGATACTAACGATCTGCCAGCAACTAATATACCACCCATCCCTAATTCACATTCTTTTGCCTTGAAAACTTGCTATTATTATCTATCCGTTTTCGACTCTAAGTGCGGCGACTCCATATGTCTTCCGTTTTGCATTGATTCAACCCACCTGAATCATTGGTGTGATTCCATTTCTCTCCCTTCATCACTTCGGTATTTCTCATGGCTTCTCTCTTCTGTCTACTGTATTGTTTGTATAAATGTTTCACATACGCAGGCGTGACTGTGATTGATGTGAGTATATTTTGTAACCATCACCTCAAGCGGGCGTTGTCATCTTGCTCTTTCTCTTTATACATACACATCAGCACTTCCGGCGAGGCTTCTCTTAGGCGGCAGCCCTGATTGGTAATCAGACTAGAGGGAAAAAATCTGAGATTCAGTCACAGTCCATCGAACAAGGGACTTGATACAGGTAGCTTTCTATATGCTAATAAATATAGGTTGGTTCATAATGGTGAGAACTTAGGGCGGACTGGCATTGGACGAAGTAAGACAAATATGTATCTGTAACCGCCTATAGTTTATTCATACTGGGTTTGTGCGCCGCAGAAACGACACTTCGAGTGATTTATCAGGTTTGTTTGTCTATAATTTGACACTGCTGCCAAGTATAGCCGCTCTCCGATCCTCAAAGTCATCAAAGTTTGCACGCAAAGCAGAATTGAGAATGCTGTTGAATGGCCGAACATGTCGAGGTACCCAGGATTCAAGAGCAAATTTGAGACGCAAATAAGCCTCCAGAAAAACGGGCTGTAATTCTATCGTTCTTGAGCAGGTCCCAGGCGCATGTCTCATGTAATTTGCTGGGTCCTGTATCAAGAGCTTTAAGCCAACGTGCTCGTTGCCCCATTTCATGGCGTTTGTCTTCGTTTTAATGAGCGAGCTTTGGCCGCGGAGAAAAGCAGGTATATCACCAGGATCGTACATTGTGCATGCACTTGCTACGGACTCCGCAGTGAAGAAACCCGGAGGATCGACGGCTACACCGGTTGAGGTGAGGTCTACCTGCATGCCGAAAGTGTATAGAAATGCGAGCAATGATTCGCCACGAAGGGCATCCCGTCGGAAGCGGCCGTGATTCATTTTGAGGAAGGCGGCAATGAGTAATTGCAGTTCAGTGTTGTCCATAGAATTCTGAGTGCTGGCGAAAAGTCCTCTGACTTCAAGAATTAATCGTATGACCATATATAGGGAGCTGAGAGTCGGGTACTCTGCGTGGAAGTCTCGAAGATATTCGAGGGTTGCGGGTTTATCCGGGGCGCAGATAATCCGAAGCAAGAGACCAGTGGGCTTATGAAGTACCATAAGTTTCCTCTGCCGTTTATTGAGCAGTAGTTCATAGGTAGAAGACTGTCTAAGGGCACGGCGGGCGAGTTCTAGAAACTCCTTTTGCCTGCGTTTCTTGTTTACGTAACCCTCATATGGCTCTCTGTTACTGCCCGTTGACTTGTCTTGATCCACGAATGAAATCATCAAGTCGAGAGCCGAATGGCTCATTGTGAAGCCCGTGCGAGTGATATGAATTGATTGATCAAGCTTTGCATCGCTTGAAAGGAGATCGGTGACGTCGGACGCGATCCGATCTGCCACTTCTCTCTCCTGGGCACTTGGAGTCAAGTATCTTTCGAGAGCCTCAACCTCTGCGCTAAGCTGCGCGAGGCCGTCTGAAAAAGGCGTGGGAGGGTTTAGTCCATCAAGCCATGGGTACTGTCTTGGTTTATCTGCAGTGGCTTTCCAGTCAACTGGCGGAGATAAGGTCTGCATTAAAAGCCTAGACCTTGGTTTGTCTTTCGTCATCCTCCGTTTGGTAACGGGCCCGTAACCATGAAGAACGGTAGGTGGTTGTTCCTCCGTCCTCCATGGCTGGCCTTGTGATTCAGACGACTGGGACGAGTCAGAGTCGACAGTTTTCTCCGCAGAATAGTAAGGGTCATCAGACTGATCCGAGTCAAACTGGACGTAGACCTTGCGAATTAGACGGCTACGATTCAACGCTCTGTGCTCTTCGAGGGTCTTCTGAAGACTGTTCTCATAAATGGTCGGAGCATCGGCCAGCCCAGGAACATGGTGGAAGCTTCGATGGCGTACAAGAGGAAAGGAGGCTGATAAGCAACGGCCTAGGCGAAAGCGCATTGCTCCGCAACATCAGGGATAAGCTTGGTGGAATCAGCGATACATTGCCAGCATTGTCTGTTGATCAGGGAAATGCGAAGAGTGAGTTGAACGGAAGAAAAGGATCAATATCACGTGCGCGATAATTACTGCCTGAGGCACGAAGAAATATAAGCATCTCTGTGACGAGTAGTTCACATGATTCTTACAACCCTAAAGGGCCAGGTGACATGTATTCTGATTCTGAGAGGAGAATATTTGAGTCTACTCAAAGTACTGTTCATTCTGTTCCATGAGGGGGACTCATGTTAGACAAAAGCGAATGTTGACAACTAGCAGCTTGGCCCAAGTTCGTGAACCGCTGTGTCCAGGGCAAACGGGGATGAATGACGTCGCCCTTCTCCACGCCCGAGTCCAGCCTGGATTCTGGATGCTTCCTCCCCAAAGCCACGCCCAGACATCACGAATTACGCCGTCATCTATTATTACTAACTTGCGCATTGCCTTGATTGCAAGCGGAAGGTTCCTTTTGCATGATGTATTTCAATTTCTTGTAGTCCTCGGTGCCGCGCTACTCTTTTCTTTTCAGTGACTTTCTTGACTGTGTCGACTTCGACTTTCCCTACGTCGATCACCCGCTTGACCCCAACCCTTTTGGTCGATTCCTACTTTGCTCGAAGCCCGCGAAGAAAGTGGATTTAGCTTTCTGGCTATCGCAAGCATAACATCATCCCTGCTCGTGGTGAATTACTCACAACTTCTCCCAAGTCTTTCAACCGTTTCGTTTAACCGGTCTTCTTCACCGCCCCGTTGCCCCTCCGATAACCATCGTACCCCTCGCCCCCAAGGATCAACCTCGCAGGACTTTGCTTTTCCTTATCACATTGGCCTTTCCTGCACGCTGCATGGCCTAGCCTGCCATAATTCTTAGCTGTTCCACTACCTCAGCTTTCCTCAGTCCGGAGCAGTCGTCCTGCTCGGTGTGTACTCTTTCAGAATACGAAACCGGACAATGAACACTAATACTTATTACGATCTTAAGGACAAAAGCCATTACACTTATCCTACCTCCTTTCTCTCGAGCCTGCTCCCAAGCTCTCTTTAGCTCGTTCGCCGACTATGTCTCTACAGCAAGACCCTTCCAAGCCTGATGGGAGGCCAGGAGAGGTCCGATTCGATTCCTTCACAGACGCTTCCGCTCCAAATGTCTCATCGGACTCTAGCAATGCCTCAAAGACCGCGTCCGCTCCACCAGAAGCCGCTAAAGGTACCCAATCCGGGAGCGATTTGCTGCATCGCCTGAGCTTAAAGGAGATTCTCGCAATGCGAGCACCCGATTTCCAGAAGCAGTATCAGGGCTTGAACCTCTCTGGTCGAATCATCAGTGCTGCTTTCTGTATCCCACACAAGTTATACTTCCGGGCTGGCCGTGATTGGGTATGAATTCCCGCATCATCAAAGATAAAAGAATTAGCTCTAACCTACGGCTGTGTAGGAGTTGAAACCTCGGCCTGGATCTTCTGCTTTGTTCGATTCATTTGCATATTTAGCCTCCGAGAAATCGGGCTGGAGTCATACACTTGTCGGGTGGACCGGTGAAGTGGAACCACTCAACGAGGGGAGCAATCCTTTGCAGGCACTTCACTCCAACGTGAATACAAACTTGCCTGCAGCTCTTGACAACACTTCGCGATCTCTCAGTAAAGGATCAACTCCTGTGGTGCCCGATATAAGTTCGCTGCAATCAAATAATTCCGTTGCGGAAACCTCGACTGTGGGACCTGATGATCGGAAAAGGTTGGAGGATCAATTGAGTTCAAGTCGCCACGGCAAGGTTGTTCCGGTATGGCTGTCAGATGAATCCGATGTGCCCGAGGACACAATAATTCTTGGGGATCAAAGCAGATGGAGGCGCTATGCGGAGAAAGAGCTCTATGCTCTTCTGCACTATAAACAAAATGGACCAACTGACGGCAGGTTCGAGCGCGATTCTTGGACGGACTACGTGAGAATGAACCAGCTCTTTGCAGAGCGTATACTCCAGGAATACAAGGAGGGGGATATTGTTTGGATTCATGATTACCACTTATTTTTGCTCCCAAGCATTCTGCGGCAGCATGTCCCGAATATCTACATTGGCTTCTATCTGCACTCGCCGTTCCCTAGCAGCGAATACATGCGGTGCCTAGCCAAAAGAAAGGAGATTCTCACAGGCGTGCTTGGTGCAAACATGATTGGCTTCCAGACGTTCTCCTACTCGCGTCACTTCTCGTCCTGCTGTACTCGCGTACTAGGATTTGAGTCCGACTCGGCTGGCGTCGATGCATATGGTGCTCACGTGGCTGTGGATGTCTTTCCTATCGGTATCGATGCTGAAGCAATACAGAAGATTGCGTTTGAGAACGCAGACACGGAGAAGGCTGTAGAAGGGTTGCGACAGTTATACGCTGGGAAAAAAATCATTGTTGGCCGTGATCGCCTAGACAGTGCCCGCGGGGTCGCCCAGAAGCTCCAAGCTTTCGAGACGTTCCTCGAACGATTCCCTGAGTGGCGTGACAAGGTCGTACTCATCCAGGTCACCAGTCCGACAAGCGTCGAAGAGGAGAAAGAAGAACAAAAGATTGCCAGCCGCATCTCTAATTTAGTCAGTACAATCAACGGCCGTTTCGGGTCGCTGAGTTTTTCTCCTGTCAAATATTATCCTCAATATCTCTCGCCGCACGAGTACTTCGCGTTGTTGCGGGTGGCCGATGTCGGCCTTATTACAACAGTCCGCGACGGTATGAACACGACGAGTTTGGAGTACATACTTTGCCAGCAGGATAACCATAGTCCGCTCATTCTTTCTGAATTCTCCGGAACGGCCGGCGCATTATCGAGCGCGATTCACATTAACCCATGGGACACTATCGGCGTCTCAGAAGCAATCAACAAAGCCCTAACAGAACCTGTCGCTGACAAAAAGGAGCAGCACTTAAAACTCTACAAGCATGTCACGACCAATACGGTCTCAGCATGGTCTAACCAGTTCATCTCGCGCCTGCTCGCAAATCTCTCCTCTTTCGATCAGTCTATGGCGACTCCGGCCCTAGACAGAACAAAACTGTTGAAGCAGTATCGCAAATCCCGAAAGAGGCTCTTCATGTTTGACTACGACGGCACCCTTACCCCGATCGTGAAGGACCCCCAATCCGCTATTCCGTCAGACCGTGTTTTGCGGACTCTGAAAACTTTGGCTGCAGATCCTCGAAATGCGGTCTGGATCATTAGTGGCCGCGACCAGGCCTTCTTGGACGAGTGGATGGGCCACATCCCTGAGCTTGGACTGAGCGCAGAGCATGGTTGTTTCATCCGAATGCCACGGTCCGACAATTGGCAAAACTTGGCAGAGACAACCGACATGGGCTGGCAGAAGGAAGTTATGGAGATATATCAACACTTTACTGAGCGCACGCAAGGGTCTTTCATCGAGAGAAAGAAGGTCGCTCTAACGTGGCACTACCGACGGGCTGACCCGGAATATGGTGCATTCCAGGCGCGAGAATGTCGGAAGCAGCTGGAAGAGCATGTATCCAAAACCTGGGATGTGGAAGTCATGGCCGGCAAAGCCAATCTCGAGGTTCGGCCAAGGTTCGTAAACAAAGGCTTTATTGCGACGCGGCTTGTGCAGGCATACGAGGACGGGAAAGTTCCTGAATTTATCTTGTGTTCCGGAGACGACTTTACAGATGAGGGTATGCTCTTTCCCTCTCTTGCTACCCCCAAGCTTCGCCATGAATTGCTTCTAATGCGTCTTAGATATGTTCCGTGCCTTGAAGAAATTTGAATTACCGGGCGATCATGTGTACACAGTCACTGTTGGTGCAAGTTCAAAGCAGACAGAGGCGAGCTGGCATCTCCTGGAACCCAGTGATGTTATCGAGACGATCACGATGCTCAATAACAGTGCTTCAGGGCAGGATTATTAGGCCATTCTCTGACAGTATAGAAGTTGATAAAAAGGCGGCTTACCTCCAGCTATATTATATACAACGGTGTTATAGAATTGTCAGTATACTTTAGACAGCATAGACCGGTTATAATTTGCCTACATGTTCCTACTTTCATCCTTTCCCCACAGAGTATCGGATGCAATCTCCCCACGTGTGAGAGGTGGCCTCCCACCAACTCCAGTACCTCAATCAATTCTCATTTAGGAAGCGATTTTTACATTCCCGGGATTAAGAGGAACTGTCCTGTCAGCTTCCGTGACCCAAACGTCCATTCCATGTAAAAAATGGTCTTTTAAAGAGCATGCCTTGTTTTTGAAGGGCGCGACGAACCTGGGCAATGATATGCCTTGAAGTCTGGCCTAATCATCGCTGCGACTCTCTGAGCATCTTATTTGCGGATTTTCCAGTCTAGTAGTGCCGATGAACCGAGTGACCCTATAAATCCCTACTTGTACTCCAAGTACAATCTCGCCTCGGCATTCTATGCGAGCATGCCTCTCTCGACTCCACTGTCCAGTCTCCACGCGGGCTTTGCGCCCTTTGCTTGCCCAGTTTCACCAAGTCCTTGTCCCCGCACTCTCCGCTGCCCCCGAATTCATGTACAGAAAAAAAAAAAAGTCTCTGGCGAGATCCACCTGTTGCTGCCTTACCCCCAGGGTTTTAAAAAATGACAAACCTAGAGAATCGGAGACCCTTTTGAGTCATACTTTGACTCGGCCCTACCTGACTTCTTCAAACCAGGACTCCGATAGTCTGAAACCTCTACGCCAATAGCCCTGGTCCAAGCGATATCCTCTGTACGTGCAAAGACTCGTTCGTTGCTCACCGTGCCTGCTGCCCGTGTGACTTGTTCCGTTGCAATAAACTCCTCAGCTACCAACCAAAGTACTCTGGCGCATTCCCGAGGACTGTCCTGTATTGTTGAATCGACGCCGCATGCAGCCCATTGTTCGCTTCATACCTATATCATAGAACGTTCTTGAGTGATCCAATTCTTATACCAGTGGGCGATGGGTGCGGACGAGCCTCATGCTTGTCAAACGAGCTACCCATCTATGAACGAGAAACCCCAAACCCCCGGACTGGTAGGCGAGAGCTCCAGCGAGGATGTGAGTTCCCTGAGAGATTCACCGGGCGACGAGGAGTCAGGGGTGGGACACGGTCAGGGCAAGGACCTCACGAAGACTGCTACGAACGTGAGCCATGTTGGCGCATTCGCAGTCAGGGCTCTTTCGACCGTCCGTACCAGAGAGTCCGGACGAGACATTGGCCCTCCTCCGGATGGTGGTTTTCTTGCCTGGTCCCAGGTAGCATTGGCCCATTTTGTCATTTTCAACACCTGGGGCTATATAAACTCATTTGGCGTGTTCCAGACGTACTATACTGAGACTCTAGGGCAATCACCGTCCGCCATCTCATGGGTTGGAAGTATTCAGATTTTCCTGCTTTTCTTCATCGGCACATTCTCAGGCCGTGCGACGGACGCTGGCTATTTCAAGCTCACCCTGACGACAGGGGCAGTTCTGGAATTGTTTTGCATCTTTATGACTTCCCTCTGTACTGAGTACTGGCAGCTTTTCCTCGCGCAGGGTGTAGGACAGGGTATAGGCTGTGGTCTGATGTTTTGTCCTACAATCGCTCTGACAACCACATACTTCAGCAAGAACCGGTCTATCGCCATTGGAATCGTTGCCTCCGGGTCTGCAACAGGAGGTCTCGTCTTTCCGGCTGTTGTTATGCGCCTGCTCCCGCGGGTTGGATATGGTTGGACGATGCGAACTCTGGGGTTCATATCTTTAGCAACAATAACACCCTGCCTATTCTTCCTGAAACAACGGCTACCACCGCGTAAGAGCGGTCCGCTTGTGGAATGGGCCGCATTCAAAGAAGCATCCTACTCGTTCTTCGCCATCGGCATGTTTCTCAATTTCTGGGGACTATATATTGGGTTCTTTTATATTGGAAGCTTTGCCAGGGAAGTCATCGGCGCGTCTACGACGACCTCAATCAACGTTCTCCTTCTGATGAACGGCATCGGTCTTCTAGGTCGTCTCGGCCCTAATCTCACGGCTGACCGGTACACCGGACCATTGAACATGCTGATCCCGTTCAGCTTCGCGACCGGTCTAGTCGCCTTTTGCTGGGCGGGCGTGCGTAATCTTGGCGGGGTGTATGGCTTTGCTGCATTTTATGGCTTGGCCGCCGCGGGAATCCAGTCGCTCTTTCCAGCGACGTTAAGCACACTTACAGCGGATCTCAAGAAGATGGGAGCGCGTATGGGGATGGTTATGTCGGTCGTCGGGGTTGCGGCGCTGATTGGGTCTCCAATCGCTGGGGCGTTGGTCCAACGAGGGGACGGCGATTACTTGTACGCTCAGATGTTCATGGGCAGTGTCATTATCGCTGGAACTCTGAATTTGATTGCAGCCCGAGCAGCTAAGATTGGGTTTGTCTGGCAGCGAGCATAGAGCAGAGATCGAGCACTGTACAGAATACATACATGGATAGTCTCGTATTCAGGAAATAATATTGATGGCTCATTTGCTGGGCAAGCTCACTCATAGAACAAGTGGATAAATAAGGGTTCCCCGCCTCAAAATTGGAGGGGCTCGACATTTGACACCGCCAAAACTGGCGTCTGATTTACGTTACCCGACTCTAGATATCCTGCAATAGTCGCCTTTGGTGGCCAAATACATTATCGGCAAAGTAAGCCAGTTCTTCTCTTTGTTCAGGCTTTATAGTTGTCAAGAACAGAAGGCAGGTCTCCGTTTTGACTCCACCTACACTGCAGCCCAAAGACGAGAGTGGTAAGTGGGCACATGGCCCTGTCAACTCGGCCTCTTCACCATAACAGTCTGAGAGCTAACTTCATACAGTTGCAGGACCATTGAGCGTCTGACTATTATCCGCTTGGACTGGGGTCAAATCGTTCTACCAACCCGCATTACCTGCCCACCGACGACGACAAAACGTCAAAGTAACAACATGGCACCCCGCGGCCGTGGAGGAAAGTTCTCTAAACCAAGTCGAGGAGGTACTATGCCCACCCATCTTTCCGTATTACCTGCAGCAGAATAAGAAATAGGAGAAAAGCGACAGCTAACAAGTCCGCGTTAGGTGGAAAACACTTCAGCCGCGACATCCAAACAGTCGACAAAGATGGCAACCCTGTTAGTATGTGGCGGGTATGTTTTTAATCTTCTTTATTTATGCCAATTTCGACGAAGCACCAAAACAATGGGCTCACAAACCACAGGACCCCGCTGATGACCCCGAGACATCGGAAGAAGAAGAGGCTTCAACTGGAGACTCAGGCGACGAGTCTGAGAACGAAGCGGGCCCGAGTACGATAACACCAAACTTTCCCCAAGACACCGTCTCCGAGAACCGATCGGAATTAAGCCGCGAAGAGCGCCGTGCCCTCGCAAAGGCGAAGAAAGCCGCTGCCGCCTTGCGCAAGGCGCAAGGGCCTGCACAACCTGGCGACCTTCCGCCGAGCGATTCCGAGTCCGAAATCGAAGCACCCCTGACGAACGGCAACAAAAGCAGAGGCAAAACCAGCGCCCCCGCAGCAGACTCAGAAGAATCGGACCTGGACCTTCCTTCCAACCCGAACTACGCATCGAAATCGAAGAAGACTGAAGAGGGCGAGGGAGGGGAAGCGCAGTTATCGCGCCGGGAACGCGAGGCCATTGAGGCGCAGCAAGCGCGGGAGCGATATATGAAACTGCATGCGGAGGGTAAGACGGAAGAGGCGCGGGCGGATCTGGCGCGGTTGGCGATCGTGAGGGAGAGGCGGGAGCAGGAGAGGCTGCGCAAGGAAGCGGAGAAGGAAGAGAAGGCAGAGCTTGCAAGACAGAGAGCGGAAGAAAGGGAAAAGAAACTGGCCAAGGTGGGGAAGAAGGGAGGGAAGAAATAAAGAGACGAAGCTATCAGCACTGACTCTATGCCATTTATTCACTGGCCTAGCATCTCTGAGCGTACCACGCCTGCTATATGACAGAGCAATAGAGTACATTTTCCCTTGACATTTAGACGAAGAGTACGGAACTCTTGCTTTCAATAGCGAAAATGCCGCGTAAGACTTCAGAACAAGACGGATATCCGAACACAAACAGTACTAACCATGCACCTGCATAAACCTGTAACCTGCTGGAGTGATGTAGTAAACGACGCAAGATAAAAAGCTTAGACAACCTGAACCGTTTAATGCAGCTAGCGCCCCCAATTGCACACGAAACGAAACCATGTATATGCATTAAAACACCAATGTGATATCACCTCGATTATACACCCCAGAACAGCCCCTTCACGCTGTGTCCCTGCATCACCACGCCCCAGCCCACAATAAGGCCCACAAGCCACAAGATCGCGAACAACAAAATCGGAAGCAGAAGAAGCTCTGTGTTATGCAAGAAGGGAAGCGCGTTATACCCGAGAAAAGTTATGTACGTGTAATACGTGAATGCGGATAGATAAAGTGTGTTGCCGAGAAATGTAGTAAGGAAATCACTCGGACTGCGGGTGAGGAGCGGGAGGAGGAGAAACTGTACGACGTAGAGGTGAAGGTAAAGGGGGAAGAACGCGCGATTAGAGACCTGATAATATTCCGTATGTCAGCTATCTGTCTGATATTTCCGCATACGCGCTTTAGGCGTTTTGAGAGGCATACATCGAAACAGTACCCGAACTCTAACTGATCCTTCTCCCCGGGTTGCGTAAAAAGACCCTGCGCTGCGCCGCGCCGTCGTCCGCGGATGCGTAGGCCTGTTATTGACGCCGCGGCGCCATTGGGGCCAAAAAGACGGCCGATGGCAAAGTAACCTATTGTTGAGACAAGGAGTGACGATCCTATGAAGTGCACAACGACAAATCGAAAGAAAAGGCGCATAATGGACCCGAATGAAGGGGTGTATGCGAGACCCCAGGCGAGGGCTGTGAGAAGCAGGAAGAAGGAAAGGAGGTAAGCGAACGACGGGTCGGGTCGGTGCCATGTGTTCTTTGTTTCTGAGAAGGACGTTTAGACAAAAGCGA
The DNA here is from genome assembly GCA_013305525.1 of Aspergillus quadrilineatus. NCBI lineage: Eukaryota > Fungi > Ascomycota > Eurotiomycetes > Eurotiales > Aspergillaceae > Aspergillus > Aspergillus quadrilineatus. Next base: position 134,506 of record JAAXYA010000015.1, read on the forward strand.
CAAGGAGATCTGAGACAAGCAGGACTTACGTTTCTGTCCCATTTTCTGTTAGCTAAGTATTCTGGGGGTGCATCGGCAGTGTAAGACATACATGGTAGTATATTGACTTGAAGACCTTCTTCGGCGCGATCATGAGCGACGTCATTTCCCAGATGGCCATTTCAAAGTCCATCTGCGGGAACTTGAACATTCTGATTGACTCGAGTTAGCCTTGCTTCCTCCAAATAGGCTCAGTTGAACCGTACCTCTTGAAGAAACGCGGCATCCGTATAGTACTTGATCCGCGGTTCGCGGGTAAGCCGCCAAAGTTGGGAGAGCTGCCATGTTGACGGGGTACAGAGATATGGGGGTTCATATCGTGTTAGATTTCCTAGGACGCGAACATAGAAGGGACTTTCATATACGGCGTGGTGCAGCAATTAGAAGTAACAATACACAGTCAGTGATTTTGACCGCAGTGTCAGATATGGGGATGTTATGTCATCCGCCAGTTGGTCGGGTCTTCGGATGAATGTATTTCCATTCCGATAAGCATATATTATGTTCATAGGTATACTATGCATGCATAAGAAATGGTCTTGTGTCACTGCGGGCCAGGACTTTTAGTAGACGGAGCCCTTAAAAGAGTTACAGAGTGAATAATCATTATAAACGAGATTTATTTTGCCGCCAATGTATTTGTATTTGACGAGACAACCTCTGGTGTATCTTCTGCATATCGGCTCCTATATCAATTCTCATGTCTCACATTACAGTCCAGTCTGCCAAGACACCTTTAGTGGCTCCAAACAAGCGGACTGATGGACTCCGCCGATGATAGATCTTGGTGAAGTTGAACCAAGTGGAAAGTTAACAATTGACTGCCGACAATGGCGTCGAATTAACAATGTGGATTGAATCGACCCTATCAATGAGAAAACCGAATAGTCTCGAAAGCTGGATACATTAAGACACGTCAGTAATTTTCGATGATCCTGATAAGAATCGGGTTGTCGTGTCTGCTCAGCTGCCGGTGCGATTAGCGTCCAGCTCGAATTTCAGGTGTACAGTAATAACCATTATTGACAAGCGGCATGGCTTCATGGGTCGTTCACCTTCATGGGTTTCGCGAAGATACTGGATGAAACGGCTAGGAATCTCCAACCGTAGGAACTATGCAAATTCTCGGAAACTGACGCACCGACGATGCTCTCACCCATCGACTTTGCCCCTGACGGACAGCGTCTAGGCCGGGGACGGTCTAGCCTTGCCAGCTGGTAGAGACGCTAAGCGGAACTATCGCCTTTTGCATCATGGATTGGTTCCTCAGACTCTCGGAAACGATATTGCTTTTTAAGCCCATCCGGTCCCCCATTCACATCCCTCTCCACTCTCTCCACCATCGCCTCCATCATCCTGGTTGTTCTTTTTCTGCGTTTACATATCCAAACTCCTGTCCTTCGCTCGCTGCGTCCCGACTCCTGGTAGCGTTCCTGGAGAACCGCACTCTCTCCTTCCGCGAGCCGTGGTTACTACCCGGTTCCAGTCCCTACCTTCTTCAAGGTTGGTTCGTCTCGCTGGTCGTTACTTTTGCTCTTTGGGTTGCTGATCGATAGACTCGCATTAAGTAATACAGGAAAACGAAAATCCAATTCAATTGATTCTATTATCGCCCACGTTCTTCATCTGAGGCAGCTCTCGAGGATAACATCTTCCCCCTTGCGCATTACACTGCAGAGCATCGTGGCCCTCCCCCTTCACACCATGCCCAGGTGATACAGAGTCCTAGTTGCTCGTTTCGCTTTGACCAGCATATAATTTAGCCCAAAATCTTGAATACTGCATATATGATTCCTACAATCCTGTCCTGGCGACGAATTTCGGAAACTACGATTCCTCACCCTCGTTCGATGCCGAATCCATTGGAAAATACCACTCGTTAGCCATGAGTCGATCAACGCAATTGGGCGGCCTCAAAACGACATCTCAGCACCCTGACCCAGACACCGTTTCCCCTCCCCGAACACCTCCAAGTACTTCCAGCTACAAAGTCAAGAGAGGTCGTCAGCCGCGGCCCTCTGTCCGCGAGACCTTCCTCGATGATTTCAATGATAATGCAAACGACAGCTACGACTCTGGCGACGAGCGAGATCCCCATGATCTGTCGCTGTCCCCCGGGCATGCCGCTCGCACATCCATCGTCGACAACATGCTGCTCTCCCTAGATCAGTTCTCGTCCGGCAATGCTTTGGATGACTACCGTCTCTTCAGTTCAGCATTCGAGTCCCCTAAATACTCCCGAGCCTCTCAGGATTCGATCGCACAGCGCCGATACAGGGGCCATACATTTTCGTCCTCACTCTCATCAGATGTGGAGTACGGATATGATGAGGGCGCCAGTCGGTACGCGTCACAGCTCGCGAGAGGACGCCGGAGTAATAGCAGCTCGAATTACAATACGGGTATAAAAAGGATCGAGAGCACGCGGAGTCGTGACGGTTCTGGCTCTCACGTTGACTACCGGACCAGTGCTACTGCACCTGCAACTCGCGCGGGAAGGAAAAGCAGCAAGGGCAGTGCGTCATCCAACTTGGATTTCGGCTCTTTCCCAAGACGCCAGGCAGACCCGACCAGCGAGAGGCGATCAGCGAGCTTTGACATGGGCGCAAGAAAACCATTCATAAATTCCCAAGGTTTCACTCCGGACTTTGATTCGATGGGATACGACGGCATGGATGCGGCGCCCACGCCCAGCATTCCAGCAGGCCCGAGGAAAAACCACGCAGCGTCGCAAGAATTTAATAAAACGCCAAAGGCCCAGTCATCGCGCACACCAGTGGCATCCCGACGGGACAGCCTTAAATCTTCGCGGATTAACCAATCGCGAAATCCTCGCCCTGAGAACCTTGGCACAGCAGCCATGAGGGCTCGGGATCATGATTTTGCACTTCTCAACGACGCTGATCTAGAGCCTCCGCCGAATATAGCAGCTTCGCTAGATCCGCCAGCGCCGAGTCCTACAATATCATTTAATAAGCCAACATTTCCTATCCCAGAACCGACCCCAAGCAAGGAGCGCCCAGGATTCTTTCGGCGTGTCTTCGGATCCTCGAGGGCCCCTGGTAACATGCCTTTTGACAGTCTATCGGATTACACACCTTCCAAGGAGGCTGAGCTGAAGAATATGAGTGGAGCGAGCGCCAGCCCAAGAGCACGGACTCAACCGCAGAAGACTGGCACGGCCGGCACCCACACACCCCGTGAAGGTGCCCAAGTGGTGAACAAGAAGTCATCATTTTTCCGCCGACGGAAGAAGTCGGTGACGGAGAATGTCCCGCCCCCGATCATCCTTCCCCAAAATCTCGGGCCCAAGGCCGGGGGTAACTTGAAACCAGAACCCAGCCCTGTTAGCAGCCTGAGGAAGGTTATGAACCCATATCTTGCCGATGCTACTCCTAACCATAGCACACCTGCGGTTGATTATTCTACCGAATCTTCAGATTGGAGCACTGCGGCTAATGACCCCGACAACAAGAAACCGGATGTTGTGCTGAGGCGCAAGGAGAAGGGCAACTCTCTGAATGTTCACAACGGTCCCAAGGCCAAGTATAGTCTTTACCCTGCGAGCGCCGCCAGTCATGCACATGATACTTCTTTCTTGGGAACTAGCAGCGGCGATGAAGAGCCTCCTCTTCAATCAAACAAGCTGGAAGACACACCGCCGGTTCCACCTCGCTCCGCTCGCCGGAGAACAAGGGATGGCCCTGAGGCGGAACCCAGTGAGGCAATATCCGTGGAGATGAAACAAGCTGAAACATCAAGAGACAAGCTTATGATATTGGAAAATCTGCGCCCTACCTCATTATCCCCTGTTGCGGAACGCTCTTCCATTCAATCCGCCAACCTTCCCGCTATTGAGACACCGGAGAATGATTCGACTTCGACTCCAGCAAAGGATTTGAAAGATAGAGACATTTACGATGCGACCATATGGAATGATGACTCGGATTCGCCCAGCAAATTGCCTACTCCAGTCATCGACAAGGAGTCTTGCCAATTTTCAGCTTCCGAGACTTCCAACTATCAAACCGCCAGCAATACCCCCATTATTCCGCAAGTATCTGAGTGGAAACACGCTGAAGATAACACTGATCCTCCCGCTATGTCCTCGGAATTGCCTAGCAGCAAAGAAGAGCAACTAGCGCGGAGGCTTTTTGATAGCCAGGATGAATATATTGGGAACGAACCAGCCGCTGCTTGGCTTGGTAGTCCGGATCGTGCCAAGATCCGCGAAGCATATATGGCTCTGTTTGACTGGTCTAACATGAACATTCTCACAGCCCTTCGAGGATTATGTCTCAGATTACTGCTAAAAGGAGAGACCCAACAAGTAGACCGTGTTCTGGATGCCTTCTCAAAAAGATGGTGCCAATGTAATCCACAGCATGGCTTCAAGGCGGCTGGTAAGTTGATGCTTCTCATGTTTATGCTGTCCAGAATTGACCCAGGCTTAGATGTCGTACACACAATATGCTATTCCCTGCTCTTGTTGAACACCGATTTGCACCTTGCAGATATTGAGCAGAAGATGACCAAATCCCAATTCGTTCGCAATACAATGCCCACAATCCAACGGGTGGCTGCTGAAGCTGCCCCAGACGACATTGACAACAAATGTACCACTTCGAATCTGAACTCTGGCCTTGCGTCTTCTAGGTCTGCGACATTTCCTCCCGAGGAGTCGGAATCAAGCAATGCAACAACGGACAAGACAGACAAGCCCGCTACTACTCCTGCAAAATTGGTGAATCGCTTGTCTCGAACAGATTTAGGCGCGAAAATGGCAAATGACGCAGAGGACGAGGTTGGTCCGCTCGTCAACGTCCCGTTCCACGGGACGACGAAAGCCTGGGAGCAGCAGGTAGAAGCAGTCCTCCGAGGTTTCTACTCATCGATCCATAAACAAAGGCTTCCACTTCTCGGAGCCCAAACGGACAAAGACGTGCCTCGCACAGCATCGAGTGCAATGTTAAACCCTAACTCCGGGCCGCATGGCCTTCGCAGAAGCCCCAGTACCGTCAGCAAGAGTGGCTCCGACATCTTCCCGCGCGGTCGTTCTGCCGACTCTCGCTTTGGTACCGCACGTTGGTCTTCCAAGCCTCGTTCACGAGCACGGCTATACCCTCCTTCTACCCTTGGCTCTAGCAGAACAAGCTTAGATGATCAGTCATCCCTGTGGAGTCCATCTGGATCCAGTACTTGGAGCAAGTACTCTTTAGGAAAGCTGACATCGGCTTCTGTTGACTCATTTGCATCTGGATATCCACATGCAGATTATCAACAGTCTATAGGCTTCGCCAACGCTCTCAGTCAGGCAATTATTCGCGAGGATTCCGCGCATTCTATTGCCAGCAATGAAGAATTTGAGCGGACTGGTCAGCTTCTCGAGGACGAAACCTTGGAGCTCGCTGGTGCGCCATGGGCCAAAGAGGGAAACTTGAAACACAAGCATCATCTGGATTCCGTTGATAAGCGGGCGAAGGACCGCAACTGGAATGATTGTTTCGCTGTCATCCAACAGGGTTGGATGCGCCTTTTTTCATTCAATGCATCAAAAACTATAAGGCAAAAGTCCAAGCAACGTTCGCCCGGTGGTGTTGTAGTTGGTGGAGGTAATTGGACCGAGAACGCCGAAGAAATCTGGAAATTCCTCTTGCGTCAATCCATTGCCAGTGCGCTTCCACCTCCAGGCTACTCAAAGTCCCGTCCGCATGTCTGGGCCCTGAGTCTACCAACTGGTGCAGTACACCTTTTCCAAGCAGGCACACCGGAAATCGTCCGGGAGTTTGTCTCTAGTGCAAACTACTGGAGCGCCAGATTATCCAAGGAACCTCTTATCGGTGGTATTAGCAACATTGAGTACGGATGGAGCGACGCGATAATCAACAGTGCGTTGATTAATCCAGAGTCTAGGTCACCACCGTCCTCATCTGGGCCAGGACCGAGACCTAGCCTTCAAAGTTCTATTCGGAGCTCTATCGACCAACAGGTTGTCCGGCCCAAGTTGCCCGCGGATAGGGTGCACATTAGTGACTGGACTCCGCCGCAGCAAAGTATGATGGCCGCCAATCTTAACGAAGCTGATCAGTTGAAGTCACTGCAAACGTATGTCAAGAACGTCGAGGACGAGCTGCAACGGCATAACGAACTTCGACCAGCGATGGTGCTTGCGTTCTCACCACGGCATCCGAATGCAGCAAAATCCATGGCCAATTGGGAGCGGAAGTCATCGTACTTGCTGCGAGAAATTGTGAAATTCCGTACTTACATCGACTCCCTTCAAAGCGCTATTGATGCAAAGAACAAAATACTCGCTGAACGGGAGCGGGAGGATGAAGCCAAATCTGCCGAGTCGTGAGCCTCTCAGATGCTCTCCCTCTCCGATTTCTGTCCTGTCAGGCTTTCCGGGCCTTGCAGAAATCTCACTGGCACAATCTACTGTATTATATTCTTCGAGAACTCAGTTTGTCCTTGAATTTCACATGACTGAGGTACATATTTCTTATGATCTGGGCGTTTATTGATCGTCGTCTCTCCTTGTGCCGTGTTAGGCTTTGACGATATTATGTGAATAAGAGGAACGACTGCTTGATTGTGATTTTAGATGAGATAGTCCCTTGATATTTTACTACATAAGTAAATAATGCTTGATTCATGCGGTAGACCGGTCACATTAACAAGTCGCGGCAGGTTCCGTGGACACAGGCAATCCGCCACCTTGGCTCACTCTCAGCAAAGATTTATCATCACAACAAACATCCCTGGCGTCGGTTGTCCCTCCCTTTCCATCCATTTTGCTGTTCATGCCACTATTATTGACTGCTTCCCCTCAACAGCAACTGTAAGTCGGCTGCTAGCTGCAGTCTAGCCTGCAAGAAGGGCTAGACTCCCTGCTGCGCCGCTACGTCAGTGGGTAAGGCGAAGCTGTCTCACGCTCCACGGCCGCCTGTTCATGATTCGGCAGTTAGTGATGCTGAGAGAACAATGTGGAGAAATCAGAACAGCGTGGGAACCCAGGCTAACCGTTTGGAGACTAGGTGTGGTATTATTATTGTCTGACGCTTTCTGCTCCGTAACCATGTCGACCTCACCCCAACCCAACGCGCCCGCCAACAACGCGCATCAAGGGCGCCGGTCGTTATTTTTTTCATTCACTGGTACCGAAATCACAAACCCTGACGATTCCTTGGACGCAGACGAAGAATTTTGCGACCCATTGGATTCTATGGTGGAGGATACGCGGCGAGAATTACCACAAACAATAATGAATGCGACCGCAGACGGCGGAGATGATCGTCGTCACAACACATCGCAAGCCGCAACTCCCACCATGGATCACGATTATGACGACGAAGAAGATACGGTCGCTATCGATGAGCATCAAGAACACGACGACACAGAGCACAGTCTCGACCTGCTACCTCCTTTACCTGACCAGGATGATAGTAGTCTTGAAGAACGCAGCGATCACGGCAGCGCGGATAACCAGACCTTTTTAGAGACCGAGATGAAGAAGAAATTGGCTGAAATGGAGTCCAGCTTTTTACCAGAGCCTTCGACTCTAGAAGTTGCTGCTGCGAATCAAACGGCTGGTGCAGACGACACCTACGTTGTTGGCGTGCCGAGTGAACACGCCTTAGACTTCACAGAACCAGCCTGGACGGGTCCGGACGAGTCTAGCCATGACATAACATCGACAAATGATGGAGTTCTCATTCCTCGCAGCCCTAGTCTGGGACCTACAGAAGACTACACAATCAACCCGGAGGGGACGCCGGCGGCTGGGGCAGAACAATATGTAGACAGTACTACGATGCTGGAAGCACTTCCATCGTCGCCGGCGGCCGCCGCGGCAGCTCGCATGGGGAGCCGAAATCAATCTACATTTGCCGAAAGCGCCAAAGAGTCCAGTCAGTTTTCTCAAGACTACTCAGTCGATCAGGGTTCAATCGAAAGCGCCAACCAGTCTTTACAGTCAGCCCAGGAGTTCCAACCCACATCTGAAACGCACACCAAACTATTTAGTGACGTCAATGCCAGCGATGCGGACGCCGCATCTCGCAGAGGTAGCCGAAGGAGTAGCCGCCCCAAGTATTTGACTAGTCGCCAATCCGCACATCGTCTCTCGTACTCTTCTGCGACAAGCAATGCCACTGAAATGACCAACAGTGATGCAACGTTAGGCGCCGCTGACTTTGCGCTTCAATCCGGAGGTGCTGCCCCTGGAAACTCGACTGCGGGATCCCGCCGCAACAACTTGGCCAGATCCGTGAGCTTGGGAAGTATGGCGTCTGGGATCTCGGGATATAGCGACGAAAACGTTATGAGTAGACGGGATATGAGTGGAACTACGGAGAACAATCTCCCCCCTCTTGACGAAGAAGAAGCACAATCGCGCCCCGCTTCGTCTCACCAGAAACAGCCCGAGCAGCAATCGCCGGCAGAGCCTGTTGATGATACTTCTGGGCCTATGACGCCCAAGGCTGAACAGGCTTTTCCGACCGAAACGGCCATTGCAGAACGAATCAAAGATGTCCAGATCCCTAGCGCTTTTGTGAAGCAGTTTCGGGAAGACTTTGGGAACGGACTGTCGCCAGACAAACGGGGAGCTGGAATGACCCCGGGGTTTGCTCGCAGTGGCAGATCCATGACTCTAAAAGAGCAAAGTAGTACGATCGACCGCCTCTCAAAAGAAAACTTTGACTTGAAGATGCGGATACATTTCCTGAATGAAGCGCTGAACCGCCGTTCTGAGGAAGGCATCAAAGAGATGATCTCAGAAAACGTTGAGTTGAAATCGGATAAGTTGAAGCTACAGAAGGATAACCAAGGGTTAAAGCGGAAGATTCGCGATTTGGAGAAGCAACTTAAAGACCAGCAGTCGGATAAAGAGTCGATGCTAAACCATGACCCGGAAGGCGGCTCCGATGAAGAAGACCGTGACCACGCTCAGGATGAGGAGCTGCTATTTTTGCGTGAAAGGGTGGAGACGTATGAGCTCGAGATAGAACGACTAAGGTCTGAGAGTATCGCGAGGGAAAGCGAGAAACGGAGACTGGCAGAGATGCTGAAATCCCTGAATGACGGCAGGCCAACCGGGTCGGATTCTGGAGCAAGAGAGGAGAGAGTAAGTCGAGATTAGTAGCTACAGAAGCTTCGCTGACATACTTTCTAGGATATGTGGAAAGACATGCTCGATGCAGAAACTGCAGCTCGCGAACAGGCTGATGAGGAAAACAAGAGATTACGAGAAGAACTGATGCGTGTCAGGAGCGAGGCGACCTACGCCATAGCTCCCGCGGCGCCTTTGAGGTCAGGGCACCGTAATCGTGGTGACTCACTGGCGTCGCATTCGGCCGTTTCGGACAGAGAACTGTACCGCAATACTGCTGCCGGAAGCTCCTCAAGTTCCACTCTTGTAATGGAATTTGAATTGCTGAAACAGGAGAACGCAGAGTTGCGGAGAGAGGTCAGCGCGCAGACCTCAATGCTGACCTCGCGAAACCGAGAGAAAGAACGCTTATACCAAGAGATTGAGGAACTTAAACTCGGGCAACGTCGTGATCGATCGATTGCCGGCGACAGCATACTAGATCGGTCTGCTTCCAGGGCACAAGGGCGGCCATCTTCCAGCATCAGTGACCGGACTGGACAGTCACCGATCGACGACACGGAGCGGGAAGACTGGGAACTTCGAAACGGGCAACTCCGGGACCAAGTCTCTGCACTGAAATTAGAAAATCAAGCTATTCGACAGGAACTCGAGGAGCTAGATAAAGCTTACTCAGCTGACGTAGAGCAAGCTGAGGAAGATATACAAACTCTTCAGCAGGAACGCGACCAGGCAATGCAAGTAGCTGAGGAACGGGATGCTGCTTTCCAAGAATTGAGAGCGGAAGCCCAGGAAGAGTTGGACGCTCTAGGTGACGAACTGGATCAAAAGATCGAGGAGTGTCAACGCCTAACGGAAGACCTACGAACGCAGGATGACAACCTAAGAGCGCTGCAGGCAGAGATGCGCTCTGCCAGCGAAGGCATTATTCGACTAGAAGAGGATGCACAGAATAATCTGCAGCGCTACAAGGCTGTACAACAGGAGCTCGAGCAGTGCAATGAAGAGATGGAATCTTTGGAGAAGAGCTTGTACGAGGCCAACTCCAAAGTCCAACGACTCACTGTTCAAATCGAGTCGAGCCAGAATGAGATTGCGTTTCTCCGAGAGGAACAAGATGGCGACAAAATTAAGATTGGCGACCTAGAGTCTGAGCTCAAGACCTATCGAATGAGTCTTCAGAGCGAAAAGGACAAGACGAAGGAACTCGAGGGACGTCTAGCTGAGGAAAGATACCAGCGCGAAGTTGTTGGAAGCAAGGAAAAGCAAGAGGTACAGCGGATCATGAACGAGCTAAATCGGGAGGTGTCTGCCGCCAAGGAAGAATGCCGCAAATTGAAGAAGAACCTTTCCGCGCAAGAAATTGAGACGAATACCTGGAAGGAGCGGCTCACTGATCTGGAGAACAACCTGCGAGAGACTCTTGGTGACCTGACGGGCAGTCGGTCCAGCTTGATCGCCAACATCATGAAATTACAAAAGGAGCTCGAAAGCACTGCGCTGGAGCTCGAGAGCACGCGCTCTACGCTGGATGAGAAAGAAACATTGTTACGAAACCGCGATGCGCTACTCGAGAGTCATGGACTAGAGTCCCGAAAACTGTCTGAATTGCTAGAACGCGAGCGCCAGGCTCGTCGCGCAGACAAGCAGTCATTCGAACAGGCGCTCAAATCTCACCATCAGGCATCGCGTACCATCACGCAGAACAACTCCCGTATCCTGGAGCTCGAAAATGCAAGAAATCAAGATCGTAAGCGTTTTACCAGCCTTGAGCAACAGTTTCGGGAGCAGCTCAATGAGCGGAATTCCATGCTGCTGACTATCTGGAAGCGCCTGTCCGGCATGTGTGGGCCAGACTGGGCTCATTCTAACAGCTTGATCAACGGAAACCTGCCAAGCCAGGAAGTTATCGGCAATATCCTGTTCTGGCCAGGGTTTAGCCGCAATCTTCTTCTCGCGGTCAAGACGCTGGAGAATGTGATATCAAGCTTCAAGACCCGCGTCAAGGATGTCGAGCGCAACTTGACAAAGCAATATCAAACCCTTGAGCACGCGTTTAGTTTGCGGATCAAGAAGCTAGACCGGTTGGAGGAGACTACAATGAACATGCGCGCCCAGTTACAGACTCGAAACCAGACGGGGCTCTCGCCGGAGTTATCCAAACTTCGCGGTGAAAACCGACTGCTGAAGGCCGAACTCAACCTACTTCAAAACCACCCGCGCAGCCGCAGCACGACAGCTGGCGTGGCAGGCTCGCCGCAGTCATCCACTATTGACATGGCAGAACGCGGCTCGCTAGTACGCGCCAACACAACAGCCGAATCATCACCTGCAAGATCCAGTATTCCCCAACCGACCCAAATGACAAATCTTGCAGAAACCACCGGTGCTGTCACTCGCCCACGGCAATTCAAACCATCAGATAACCACGGCAATCAAGAAGTATGGATAAAGCGTCTGCACGAGCTGGAACGGAGGCTCAAAGCCGAACGGGAAGCGCGCCTTTTGGACCGTAATGGCGCACGGAGACGCCTGGAGGAGCGCGATGCTGAGAATAAACGGCTCCGTGCGCAGTTAGATCGACAACGTCTCCGCCAAGGAGTCTCAACAGAGACTTCTACCGATGATGGCGGCCATGGACCTCCTTCCGAACCTACTACTGGGGACGAGGGGTATAGGGAGCGGGAGGAAGAACATAGCTCGAGTGAGGGGGAAGGCATCACAGTTGATATCGAAGTTTGATCCTCTTTCTTGCTACATATTCGTTGGCTATTGTTAATGCATCTTTAGCGGGTTGGGTGTTGAGCTGGGGTTTGTGATATTCTTTCGTACGATGATTGTTTGACTGACTGACTGACCTCTATACCCCTGCGTTTTGTTTCAATCATTACTAGTATTGGCTGCGACAGTACATATACCTACCTTGGTCTGATCAATTACTATCCGTGACGAGATTTCGGACAACCATAATTGTTACCAACGTAGACCTAAAGTTGCAAGTAGTATACAACACTCTACCCATACTTCTTGCAATGGCCCGGCTTCCTAGTTGTTTCAGGAGCACCACCTATGATCAACCCTCACCGCCAGACTTTCCCTGACTATGCGCTGCGCTCGCACTTCTCACCTGCTTCGCCCACCTCAACCCACAGCTATTACATAGGTCCCGATTCCCACTCGGACCCCTCCGCCACTCAGGTGTCGTCCGTGTCCCACACATAGCACAGCTCTTCTCCATAACGGCAGCGCTTTGTTTCCTCTTCCGCTTTCGTCTCCGGGCAAGAAGACGCTGCGCTTCATCGGTCAAAAGCCTATTTTGCTTTTCGAGCTCGCGCAGCTCAAAGTGCCAGTTTGAGCCGCGAGTTGGGTGGAGTTCTTCGAAGAGGTGCATGCCGAGTTCAGTGGGCGGCTCGGCGGAGTTGGGTGAGGCTGATGAGGGCACGGCTAGGGTTGCGGAGGAAGTGGGGGGTTGTGGGAAGTGCGGGTGCGGTTTTTGATGGGATTCGGCTGCCTGTTGCTGAGACTGGGGTGTCTTGTAGTCTCCAGGGCCGGTGTCACTTGAGGTCTGACTCTGACTCTGGCTATTGCTTTGGTCTTCAGTGGTTGATGCTTGTAGCTGGAGTTCCTTCGGAAAGCGGAGGTGTGCGATCAAGAAGGCGGGTTTGGAACCGCCATATACTATGTCTCCCGGATATAGGGTGATCTGGGCAGAAATGATATGGCCCTTCCGGTGGCGGATTTTGTGGGTGAAAGTAGCTTGTTGATTATGACGGGATGTTTCAAGCGCTTGCTGGACAGCCGGTTCCAAGTGGAAGTTGTCGCTCACAAGAAAGTCTTGTAAACGCTTCCCTATAAGGTCGTCGGACGGCCGGCCGAGGACTGCGCGAGATTTTGAGGACATGAAGAGGATGATCCCTGACAAGGATAACTTCGCCCAGATGTCGTTCTCGGCCAGCCCACCGCTCTCAACGTTGGCAAGCTGGATAGGTGAGTACATAGGGATAAGTCTGCCGACGAGGACCATGAATTGCCGGCCTCGTTGGGTGATGTGCCATCCTCCATGGTTTTCGAACCAGGTATAACCGCTTTCCTTTCTCCGAATACGATATAGTATGCTGATAGGGTCGCCAGTGGTGCAAGCCCGCATGTCGCGAGTCACGGGGCCAATGTCGCTTGGATGACATATTGCTGATAACGTCTTTCCGCACAGGTCGTTCGGCTTGTACTCCAGCACTGTTTGGCAAGACGGCGACAAATAGAGAAATTCACCCTCAAATGATAATACAAAAATCAGGTCATCTGTGTTCTCGACTAGCATATGGTGGAAAAGGTTTACTGCCACTGACTGGCCTCTGACAAAGTCGTTCAGAATGACTGACACTTGTCTCGGACTAAGCATGGCGGTAGGAACACGGCCATCCCGATACATATCCGCAGCAGGGACGACATAAGCAGGCAGTTGGCTCCGGTGGTAATCTATCATGTAAGTCCCATCTAGCAATTTAGTCAGTTTAGCTCAAGCCGAGATACGAGAGTTAAGAGATACCCGAATTTCTTCGTGTGACAGCCTCCGGCCGCTCGACTAGGTCGACTTGAAAACCCACGTAGTAATCTTTAGCGTTCCAGCGCACCGGGATCATCGTCACAAGGTTCAAGAATGGCTGCCCCCCTTTTCGGTAATTGATGATGCTTACTTGAATTTCAGAACGTCGATCGACCGCACTGCGTAAACGGCTGACTGTATGAGAGTAGACAAATTTCCGGGGCTCCCCTTTTTCCACCTTGGCGTCCGGACTCTGAAGGAAGCGACAATTGCGCCCAACAATTTCCTTTTCATTGTACCCTGTTAGCCGCTCAAAGGCGTGGGATACGTAAACAATAGGACTGTCCTCCATGGTGAGGTCACAGAGTACAAAGGCACATGAGAGATCAACCGGGCCAAGGTCAATCCTAGGATTATCTCTCGATACCACCTCGGCCTATGTATTATATTAGATAGAGGAAAAGTAACGGAAAAGAAGAACCATGAAGCCATGACCTACCAAGATGCCCATCATATCATACCCACTTCGTGAATAGATATTGGGATACGGGGTGCTGCTCCTAGAAGCTTCTGACCTGGCACCTAGTTCCCTCGTGTCAGTTAGGCAAGTGAACTGGTGCCAGAAGATACTTACCCTTTCCTGCCAAGGATTTTGGCTGGATGGGCCGATGGGAGATCGCCGATGCCGATGCTTGAGGAAAAGGGTTGATATCTTGAAGCTGCCCAGGTGGTATTTTCTGGGCCGCTGAAGGCTCAGCGGCGCGAGAGGGTTGCGCTGGGCGAGAAAGCAAAGTCTGGGTTGAAGAGACCATACCGCCTGATGTATGGGGCTGGGCCCAGTATTGGCGTTGCGCGCTGGAATATGTCGAGGCATTGTCAGATCCGGGAGCGTGTGAATGCAGGGAAGCGAACTGATTGAGGTCGTGGTTCAAAGCTGTTGTAGATGAAGGGTAGGTAGAGAAATCGTATGAAAAAGCACTTTCCGAACCTAAGCTCACTGACATTGAATTACCCTCATTGGCAGTATCATAAGCAAGCATAGAATTATGCATTGGATAAGCATAATCGCCCACCGGGACGGAAGATGTATAGGTCGCCATGTGTGCAATATGACTCTCTTCGTTGCTCTCGTTATAATTTGGAGATCGAATTGCAGAGAGCTGCCTGTCGTCGAAACCCCCAAAGTCGTTGATATCTCGATTGGCCATGATGAAAAGCCCGATCGATCGATCCGATCGGGGCGCTCGAGCCAATCAATGAGATATGCAGGGAGCTCGGAGCTTGTCCGCAAAGCATTCGCGATTTCACACAAAGCAGGATGAAAACTAACGGCGCAACGGGTTTGAGGTGAACGCCATAAAGGAAGGATATCAGGAATTGGCGAGAGGCGGATATCCCACGCTAAACTGGGATGGAATCATAGGACCTACTACGCGGGAATAGACGAGCAAAGTCCACTGGCCCACTGGGAGGAAATTGACAAGGTCTTTTTAAACCTGAGCTGCTGAAGTGACCGACACCACGAGCAATGTAGGAGATTCAACTGGGAGCTCGCGCAGAGAAATCGTCCATGCCGTCTTGTTCTGTACTGGAGTGATTGGAAGCGATCAAGGCCGCCTCTATGACGGGACGATTGAATCTGCCAATAAGAGCAAACTGGGGCAATTGATGTGTCGAGAAAGCAAGGAGAGCTGTTCTAAATATTTGATTGATCATCAATCGAAATGTTCAATGAAGAAAGATACCGCTTAGGGATTGGCTGCAGCTGCATCAGACCGGAGGCGAGAGAGAAGCGGCGAAGTGATCGATGATTGCCGGGGTGAATATCACGTGGTCGCGATGTCTTCAGATCTGAATTGTCAACTGACGCTGGAGAAGGTACAGAGTCCAGACCTGACGCTTGCCAATCGACTTGATCATCGAATCACGTTGCTTGATCTAATTTGGATTTCTGGTTATTTCTCTATAAGATGTGGCAATGAAGAAGCCCTGCTGTCAACAAGCACTTCAACCCCCGTAGCATGTTCAGCAACCTCATCCCAACCTTTCTGGATCATATATTCTGCATACAATTGATATTCTTTGTGTGTTTTTCTTCGTTGCCCACGCGACAATGCTGAGTGCAGTCTTGATTCCTGGATCTCATGCTATAGGTACCTCCTAAAATGTAGGGACGACGATCTCCAGCCGTTATCACCAACACTAATTCCCCGATAATCGCAGCAAACGTTCAAGGGGCACTTTCTTTGTTTCACCATCTTTTCAGCCTTCCCTCCCTTTCGATATTCATCATGCTATACGCTCCTTACTGCCAGAGGTTATAATATTGGCTGGTTAGGCTGTCTGCCTTCATTTTTTGCAAGTTTGTTTTGTTAGGCAGAGACACATCCCTGGAATTCAGCTTTTCATCATACGACAATCCTTTCAGCGACATTCTCATTCCAGTTTGCTAGCAGCATCTTCTCCCTGTGTTCCTTTACTCTGACCGTAGTCATCTCAAGCTTGACGGCACCGATCAACCTGTACATCTCATTCAACGCAAAGGCCACCATGGGAGACGCCCCAAACAAGATCTCAATTACTATCTGCGGGGACGGTGGATGCGGTATGTTGTACGACATTCTCACGTTCCCAGTCTCATCTGATGACTGATTGTGGAGAATGATATATCTGAATACAGTCAGCGCATGGCATTGACCGACAATAGGAAAGTCTTCCATCACCCTGCGGCTGGTTCGCAGCGAATGGGTCCACGAGTAAGCCAAATCCAAGCATTATTTGATCGCGTGCTGACCTTGTCCTGTTCATAGATATGACCCTACCATAGGTAAATAACGCAAACCCAAGCTCCGACAAGCAATAATACTCATCACCCGGCCAGAGGACTCGTATTCTGTTTCGCGTACCATCGATGGAGAACAATATTTTTTGTCTATTACCGATACTGCTGGCCAGGAGGAATATCGAGGACTGTGGGCAGCGTCCAACCTAAAATCGGATGCGTTTCTTCTCGTTTACGACATCACTAGCAAGTCCTCCTTAAGCGCCCTAGATTATTTCATGGACATGATCGAGATGGAAGCCGATCAACGTGCGGAGGACAACTTGCGGTTGATGAGAGAACTAGGCGATAGTGCACGAGGGGTGGAATTTGGTATGGCTGCCCCAGTGAAGATTGTCGCGGGAAATAAATGCGATCTGAAGGACAACCGGGTCATCAGCGCGAAAGACGGCCTGGAGTATGCCCGGAAACACAACAGCGGGTTTATGGAAACAAGTGCTCGGGAGATGGTTAATATCGAAGAAACATTTGCTCGTGCGGATCCTCCCCGATTCTCGAAATGCGCAATCTGACATTATTTAGTTTTGGTTCGCCGGGTTGTAGAAGCTCGTCGAGAACACCATCAGTATAATCAGGAGCTGACAAAGCCCACCCGTCATGTGGGATTCTCACTGAGGAAAACACCTACTGGCGGTGTGTCGAAGAAGGAGTCCGACGCAAACCTCTCCAAACAGACAAACCAACGCCAGAGCATATTCCACGGCCTGCTGAAAGGCCGGCGCGCAAACACTGGCCAGGAGCAGGTTAAGAAATATCCAGAAAGGACACCAGAGACGGACACGTCAGAAGGCGAGATTCCCAGCCGATGGAAACGACTCTGCTGTTAAATATCATCTCCAGCATGTCATTGCATAGCCCCTATACCCTTTCGTTTGTCGCGCTTGGTGGACATGCATGTATCATAGGACCAACATTCTGCAACTGTCTAATTACCTTCTTGTATAGTCATTTTCGAAAAGACCCAGGACACGCTTGAGAACCGGATTGAGCGAAGCATGAAGTCATATTATATAGGTCCAGCTATTGTAGCCTATCTTATACGAGCTCCAGGCCTACTCTGCGGTGATTCGATATCGAGAGCGAGGCCGCAAATAGATGCCGACCGAATTCATTCGTTACAACTTCAAGGTCCGTAGTAGTATTGCAAGGTATGAAGGACGGGTATGCGCATCTTTATGACGTGAACTCGCAGAGTGGACCGAAGTCTCTAGAACATGATATCCACCGCTGCACCCACGCTGCTGAGCTATCATGATCTAGAACCTTGATTTCAGTATTCAGGAAGGAAAGCTTTCAGCTGTTCGGGCTCTAAACTAACGTATCACGATCAGTATCAAAGCCGCTTAGTGTCACTGACTCGGTACGGTGATACATGAATTCTGATGTATATAAAAGCCCAACACCTTGGTCACTGCCGCGAGATCATTTTAAACTGCACTAGTTTAAGCCGTTTTAGCCACGCAGAGTGTAAAGCCTAAAGTGCTCCGTCTCCCTCAATTGATGGAACGATAAGATACTGTAGCTGAAAGAGCAAGAATTGGCCACGGTCGGTGATCGAGTGGCGCAAGAATGAAGTCAAATCTTTATAGTCTACGCTACTATTAGCTAGTAGCGCTGTCACAGGTACAGTGCACGTCATGAACTTTTATGCCGTGAAGTAACCTGCATCTATCTTTGTACTCTGAGTAGGTTGGTCTGCGGAGAATAGTCTTGAGTCTCAAGGCAAGATAACCGAAAGCCGAAATGGCAACTTTCAACTGCCAAGCCACAGGGTCAACTTGTCGATAATGTCAAGCTTTAAGGCATCATCAGGAGACTCATTGATTTATCCAGGACTGTATAATACAGAGCCGGTTCTGGTGGGTTTTATGCCGCCGTTGGACAAATAATCGTCATACAACATTGAGTATTCGCTGCTCAGTGCTGTTGCTTGCCCATGGGGCCCCTGCAGAATGGTTACATAGTGATGCCCGCCGCCAAGTGCTCGGCATGGCGTGCCGATGGGGACCACACAGATTCCGATCTTGTGCCGAAATCCGCTTATGCATTGGAAAAGAGGCATAGTTGCCAGATCCAGCAGGCCTCGATTTACCTCGGCGTTAGTGACTAAAACCATGAAGGCTGGACGGCGCGCATTAGTTATGTACTCTTTATGAAATGATTGCATGATTCAGACAACCAACTCTGCTTCTATTTTGTTGTTGTTTGCTCGCCATGCTCCGTGCAGTATGAGAAGCACTCCTACTGAAATGATGCAAAGTGAAATATGTCAAGAACAAATAATCTAATCCCATTCCCAGTAATGCAGATCGGATATACGGCTCTTCTTTGAAGTACCCTGCGTGATCAGATAATCAGTTGGAGCGACAAATTGCTCCATGAGGAACCTGCGAATCTCTCCGAACTCCGAGTCTAGGCTAGGACGAGCCTGTTTCCTTGACAGATGTTTCCGCGATCCGTCTTCTGTACCAGTGCGATGTAATGCGGTTTCCAAAGTTTCCAAGTCCTACGTCAGGTTACTGCTTAACTTCGTCAAGTACTGTTGGAAGGTGCCAGACTCTGGCTGGACATTGCAGAGCTGCTAGAACGCATTCTTGATTAAGGTACTTGCGACCTTGGAAGCAAGCTGCTAGGCGAAGTATAAGCAGCCACAAGTGCAAAATTTCAATCACATACTTGCAAATACGCAGTTACATACTCCACGGAATACGGGCCACAATCTCCGTAAGGAAGCATCTCAATACCGTAATCCAAGAAGACTACCAAGAAAATGATTACCCTTTTGATAAATGATTTAGTTTGGTTTTTTTTTCCCTTAGCTTTAAATAATCAAGTCAGCATTAATCAGAAACGTTGCTAGTATAATAAAAGAACGAGTCCTCCTCGAGCTTCCAGACAGATTCCCTGGCTTCAGATCCGGCCTCTTACTCTGGGTGACCAAACAGCTCCCAACCACGACCAAGTGCAACCTTCGCCCAATCCGGCCTATACTCATCCCACCTGTGGTTCGCTCCTCTTTGTATCATCGACTCATACACTTGACGTATTGCCCGTCGATCGCCAATTACCGAACTATTGCGACTGCGACTGCGACTCTGACTGGGCAAGTCATCTAGCTGCAATAGAGAGCTTTTATGCGCCGGAATTCCCTCTCCACTCCTCGGCTCCGACTCTATCTATATACAGACGAAAAACAATGACGGCGCGCCAATCAACACCGTCCTCCGACAACTCGCACTCAGACAGCGGCGTCCGCAAGCGAGTATGCAAGGCTTGCGATCGTTGCCGACTGAAAAAGTCCAAGGTAAGCCTAAGCCTCATCTCGGCCCACGATCAGCGCCCATTGATGCGCTGACCTGGCGCAGTGTGACGGAGCCAAACCATGCGGTCGCTGTCGAGCAGACAACACGCTCTGTGTTTTCGGCGAGAGGAAGAAAGCTCATGACAAAGTGTACCCTAAGGGGTGAGCATTGCCTGGTTGTCGGCCTATAGTTTTATACCCGAAGCTAACTGCGGCTGCTTAGGTATGTTGAGATGCTGGAACAACAACAAACTTGGCTAGTCAATGGCCTGCAAGAACTGTATCGCCGCCTTCTTGAGGGTGATGGATGGCCGGGCGAGCCGCTGAAATGCGAAGCCAACGGGCAGCCCTTGACACACGATCTCCTGACGCAGCTCGGCGCTCTCGACACAAGCAAGCACGAGCGGTTCGAAGAACACGCCGAGGTCATGCAGCAGGAACTATGGAAGCGAAATGCCGGACACATGCAGCGCCAGGACTCATCAGATACCAGCTCCGAGAGCCCACAGTCGCCCGTCATGCCGTCTCAATTGTCAGATCCCTTTTCTGTGCACACAGTACCACAAACTCCGACAACGATCAGCCCGAACACGACGCTGCGAATAGACGTCCCGCAATCGGCGACCAAGAGTGAACCGCCGCAGATGACGTCGCCAAACTCCATATACACCACAGCCGTGTCCATGCCGCGAGTGGTCGACCCGTCCGAGCTGCAGAGCGCCCAAATAGCAAACCCGCAGTGGCCCAGCCCTGGATTTGGAGGCTACGACGAAATGGACTTGATGTCTGGGCATTATAATGGTCTGCCATACGAAGACGCGGTCTCCTCGCCAATGTTCAACCGCCCAATGCCAATGGGGTGCCTGATACCAGGGTCATACGGGAACTTGGATAACAAGAACGACTTTGAGGATATCAACCAATTTCTGAACACACAATTGGAGATTACGTCGTAACGCTCCGCGCCATGGCAACTTGGCTAAGATGAATGTACGATTATCACTAAATGGGTTCGGTCTTTCAGGATGCAGTTTGGGTTTCGGCAAGTCTTCTTTACGGTGTTTCGGTGCTGGTGTTGGCAAAATACACGGAGTTTCTTGACATTTCGCGGTACTCTTCTTTCCTCCATTCTCTCCTCCTTTGCTTCGCTTCGATCTTGCCTTGCTACGCCATAGA
Organism: Aspergillus quadrilineatus; assembly: GCA_013305525.1. NCBI lineage: Eukaryota > Fungi > Ascomycota > Eurotiomycetes > Eurotiales > Aspergillaceae > Aspergillus > Aspergillus quadrilineatus. Next base: position 155,519 of record JAAXYA010000015.1, read on the forward strand.
GAACGAGCACCACTACCATCTTCTTTAAACTGAACATACTAGTGGAATTTCGTTGTATAATTACCTGATCGTCATCCTAAATATCAAGTTCCTAGTCTTGGCACTCGCTTATTTGGAAAAAATAAAAAATAAAATAAAAAATAATGAACGAATGCTCTGGAGCAACCCAGAACATGACGTCGCGTCCACATGAGTAATCGGACACTGCAGCACGTCACGAGTCAATTCCACGTACTGTTCTACTCAGCTCTTATCTCCGCGCCCCCCTCCGTCTGTCAGCAGCCCGCCCGCGGGCCAACCAAACCAAGGACTTGTGAATTCGTTAAAAACGTCGATCCACAGCTTCGGTAATCGGTACAACGGTAGGACCTAGGTACAACGGTGGTTTTAATAGTACGGGCCCAACGGTCCAGCTCTTATTTTTCTACATTTTTTACTCCCGAACCTGCGACAATATAAATGTTTTCACTTGAGAACTCAGAGCCCAGTTTTCTATACCCAGCATCAATACATCGCAAGTAGATCGCAAGTAAATGGTGAGAAGTTTGTCCGAAATACCGAACGTCCGTGCCGACTCGGATGCTTGGCAGGCCGATGAAGAGCAGGCATCGTTCGTCCTATCGTCAGACTAGTAGAGCTAGCGGCGGGTTTGGCCATCGAGTCCCAACTCTCAAGAGTAAGTGGGGATGCTCGGCGCAGGGATTTTCTTTATTATTAAATGGCGATAACCGGCGGTATCTAATTTTCTACTCTGAATATATCTCGTACATTAACTACGGATCAGAGGTCGACAGAAATATCCCACGTATGTGGTAGGGTGTAGTACGAACTTGAGAACGTAGCAAGTTCCAGGCTCTAGCAAGGTATTGCGACTTTCGCGAATTTGATAGATTCCTACGAAGTCATTACCCTGTTTAAAGATTGAACTGCCGAGGTAAGTTTGCCAAGTTCAAACCAGAACTTTACTCTGAATACTATAGTGTGGTTCAGAATCTAGGATCCATGCTGTAATATGGGTGGGTCCCCGTAAGCATCAGGATCATTGCCTTTGTCAAGATGTGGTAAGTCTGGCGTCAACATCTTATCAAGGGTAGAATTCTGTCTGCCTTCTAGTTGTTTTCGATTGGGGTTGCGTCTGTGACATTTGCGATCACGATCACGTCCTGGATTTGCGTCAATGGCTGCGCCCGGTAATGTGCTTGTTTCAAACTCCATACGGCGGTGTCCACTGTGGTAGAAGGGTTTGCCATGCAACTAATGCGGACCCTGCTTGGTAATATCGCTCAGTTTCTCGGAGACATTTCTAATCCATCTTTCATTTAGATGATCCATCCACCCACCCGAACTTTTAGGACGCCATCATCGTTGAGCACAGGTCAGGCCCGCAGCCCGCAGCCCGCTTCGTATGGCTGGAACGCGACAGAACTCTAGCTCGTTCTTTGAGTCTGTCCAGCTGCATTCCTGCAGCTGGATGGGTATGGGTACGGCCACGGAAGCAGCGCAGGATCGTTGTATGACTCAAAAAAGCCTCAAACCGCACCCGTCTCATGCCAAACTTTGGGGCTAGATTATAGTAAAGCCCCAATGCCGGGCTTTGGGCTGGGCTTTGGCTGGGCTCAGGAATCCAGCTCCCGCGCTATCTTACCATATTCGGTAGTATACCAGCTTTCGGATTCCAAAGATTCCAAAGCCCAGGTCAGCTAGTCAGCTCGTCCAAGTATCGAAGATGCTATGCGGTCCGCGTTCCAATCGACCGATTTCCGCTCTACTGCGGCCTCAGGAGCTATACATATATCACTAGCCAATATTGCTAGCCAATAGACAAAATTGCCTCACCAACGGCTGAACGCTTACAAAGAAGTGGCTGGGCGAGCCATCCGCTTTGTCAGCGGCCCTTAAGGCACGGATTCGGATGATAAGGACTCCGCGGAACTGCTGCCGACCGAGCTGTTTTGTCTGGGTCTGCAGTTCTAGGTATCTAGGGTAATAGGATCGTTTTTAAAATACGATTGAGAGTGTAAGAGGAGGTCAGCTTTTCGAATATTGTTTGGTGAAGTTGGTAGGCATCGCTCCGCAACAGATGAGTGAAGATGAGTCGAATATTGAGACAAGTGATTCGCTGGCCGTAGATATATGCTACTAGTACTTAGCACTATGATTTGGGACTTGCGACACTGACGTGGATCAGACAAGAGCAAGCTCATCATTGCTGCATATCAAACTATCTGTTTTCGGCACTGTATAAGAAGCTGGGAACCCCGGAACTGGGCATCGCGGACAGTCGCCCAGGCACTTCATTGGTTGTACCTGCTGTATTTTACCTGGGGATTTTGGGGCAGATATACTAGCGTGCATCGAATCGCGAAGTATATTCGAGTGCTAGCCTATATTCTGAGAGTCAGCGGACAGCAGCAGCAATGGTGAACTCAAATTTAAGGACTCCCGTAGCTGGAATAACTGCTTTGCACTCATTTCGACGACTTCTCTCCAACGTCAAGCTCTTGAGGATATTATTACCCGACCAGATTTAGCCTAAAACGGCGACCAGCGTTCAGAGTCAGGTTAAGAGCTCTAATTTAACCGCAAGCAGAAATGCCACCTATGGAAGGATAAATTGATGATGTTCCAAGTTGCGCGACGGGTAATTGCGGGGTAGAAGCCCCTCCATAACACCACCTATATCAATCTCCGCCGAACATCAAGCGCAACTGACAGTATACATCTGCAACCTTGCAACCCTGCGACTGAAAAGCTCAGGCGCATCAGCAAGACAAACGCAAAATGGGTGACCACACTTCCGTAAAGTTCTCGAACCTTGCCGCCATCATCCAAGAATTCAATGTCGACGGCCAGAACATCGTCCAAGGCTTTACCAAGAAAGAATACTACGAGAAGTATAACAAACCCTGGTTCGGCGCTACAATCGGCCGCGTCGCCAACCGCATCAAGAACGGTGTCATCAATAACCTCAATGGCCGCGAGTACAAGCTTGAGATTAACAACCCCCCGAACGCGTTGCATGGGGGAAGCCGTGGATTTGGACGGCAGGAGTTTGAGGGACCGACCGTTACCAAACGGGACGGAAAGGATGCGCTGCTTTATACGTACCTAAGCCCTGACGGGGATAACGGGTATCCCGGGACTGTGGAACTGAGGGTTTACTACGTCGTTAGTGAAGAGGTGGAAGGTGGGCTGCCGCGGTCGATTCTTAGCATCGAGTACGAGGCTGAGTTGGTGGGTGATGAGGTTGAGGAGACGGTCATCAACATCACAAACCACAGGTATGTATCCCTCGTTCTGTACCTGCAGACAATCGCTGACGGTACGCAGCTACTTCAACCTCAGCGGCGCCGCCTCCGCCGCAGAAGGCGTTACCGCAAAACTGACGACTCGCGACTACCTCCCCCTTGAGAACGGCATCCCATTAGGCCAGATCACTCCTCACTCGATAGACACAACGCAGCCCTTCGAGTTCGGCCCTGACAAAGCCACTTTCGACGACTGTTTCGTCGTCGACCGCGATCTGAGCGGGGTGTCCCTCGACACCCGCAACCGACCACTTAGACTCCTCGCCGAGTTCCGGCACGCCGATACTCGCATGAACCTGCAGGTGCACAGCACTGATCCAGCCTTCCAGTTCTACACGGGCGCCGGGATTGACGTGCAAAAGGCCGATGAGGAAAATCCGGCTCGAGGACCCTGGGCCGGCTTCTGCATTGAGCCCAGTCGGTATGTGAATGCAATTAACGAGGAGAAGTGGCGGCATACCGTCGTCTTGAAGAAGGGAGAGAAGTATGGAAGTCGGATCATGTACAAGGCATGGAGGGGCTAGTCTGGTCAATGCTCCTACAACGAACTCTGGATGATGAGCACAAAGACTGGACTCCATTAAAAAATGTCGCCACAACACAAAACATGCCGATTGTACCGACTCCCCGACTGATTCCTGGTGCTCAGTCCGTAGATTCCTGTCATCTGATCAAGCGGGCCAGTGCCCGATTGACGGTCCACCGGAAAATTCTTAAAAGCCTCACTTCAGCATGTCAACATCAGCAGCAGTATCCTTGAGTCAGCAGAAACAGATCCACATCCTTTACACAAATACCGTGTCTTCGCTTAATAGTAGTTCCATACCAAGCCCTTAGGCCTCACTATGAGAAGGCGTCAACCAGTGCTAGCTACGTATGTGGCTCTGGTTCCTGAGCGCCAAGACTTCTCGAAACGGGCGATCGTTCTAGCTTCTTGGAGCCGGCTAACTTCCAAAAAAAACATGTTCTCCTAGTGTAAATTACTCCAATACAAACAAACCGGATCGGATCCTCGCCTGCGGTATAGTACGGAATCTGTGCATGCATTACGGCGATCTCTCGGTGTTCACCTGGCGCTGGAGCTCAGAACGGAGCCGTGAACTTCCAGAGTCCGGTTTGTCCACTCGACCACGGCGTCTCCAAGGGTAACACTCACTAGTACAGGATCCTCCTCATATTAAGTTCTTGGCACTACTACTGGGCAGTTTCGTAAGTCATATGCGTTGGGCTTACGGGATGAGACTGGGGTTACCGGTCCTAGTCATTCCCAACCCGCAATACTTACGGAAGATGCTGATGGGGCTGAGCTAATAGCATCTTCAGGTGTCGGTCTTTTACGCATTACAAACATCCTTCTTCATCTTCTCCTCCTCTTGGATCACGGGCACAAATTCAAGTACCAGCGTTTAGAGGACGTTTGATTATTTCATTCTCGACTATGAGAAGCGACATGCTCCTACTCCACCATCGACATCTTCCCCTAGCCAAAGGCTATATATATATCATGAGACAAGGATTCCTTCAACATCCCTTTAGGATCGTCGGATACAGGTCTATATCCGCTTAAGTCCTTTCTGTCCCTGGTCCTCTGTTATGCACGGGGTCCCTTTAGCAGCGGGCTTCGTGAAATGTCATGACCGCTGCGACGGGAGTAACTAACCGGGTCCCCGACAGTCCGAGAGAATAAAAAGAAGCCACTAACCCGTGCAAGATAAACGTCACAAGATCATCCGTACCTCCAATGCACAGCCGTTATGCATAGCTCCGTCTTAGAGGATTGCAAGCGCTCAGCCGGGGTTGGCGGTTGGGCTCCAGGTTGTTTACCCCGCTCGCATCTTGTACTCAATACATGTTTCTTTGACATGACAGAGCAGTCACTGAGTGATGGAGAGTTTTGCGAGTCTGTCATTACCGATAATCGACGGCTACTGTACATGTCACGTCACCTGCGTTTGGCTGACTGTGACAACTCTCTTGCACAGCCAACCTAACAACGTCAAGAGGTCATACAGGAGCTGCCAAAGTCCACTATCGTTCCAAAGTATTATACTTGGCGCCAGCCCTGTGTCTGAGCTCAAACAGAACGAAGCTGCCTGCAGCACGACACAAAAGACAACTCGCAACGGGGCTGTGTCGTGTCTTGTACTTGGCGTTTAGCGGAAAGAACCGTTTTTACCCACCCAGAAAGGTAGTACTCGTATATTAGTCTCGAACTGACATCGGTGTCTCGGACAAGACTCTTGGGGCATGGCCGAGAAGGCCGAACTGGTTGGCAGCTCAGCCTAGCCCAGTCTCATCCCGGAGCTCAGATCAACGCTGACTTTATTGTCCCGATCGTATTCGTACCGAACCTTGTTGCCTAAACCTTGACTTAATGCGGTTTCTCGGTTTCGTATTCGCTTCGAGGACTGTCATAATATTGGTGTCGTCGATACTTCGTTTACTGCGTGCGCCGTAATTGCAATGTTTAGCGACCTAGTTTTCACTATTCGTGCCGTACGCGATACAATAGAATTAATGCTGGTTTCGGATACTGAGAGTAGTGTTACTCTTCTGACAAGACAGCTTCTCAGGTTTTATGTCCTCTTTGTGTCTTTATCAAATATATAGAACGCAATACAGCCGCCACGTGATTCAATGTTACGCCGGAAGCACCCGAGCAACCCCGCGTAGAAGCGGGGAGTAGCTAGAACTTCCCCTCTATGATCGCCGTTAGAAATTCAACATCTTTCGATTCTTTTGAGCTTCCATACACTCGAACAGAAACAATGGCATCAGCACACGGCGACCTCCGCCATCTTCTCCCGGCCACATATAAACGCCTTATATCCGATTGGCTTGAAGAGGACTGCCCCAGCTTCGACTACGGCGGGTTCGTCGTTGGCGAGTCAGAAGGCGAAGCGAAGCTACTGGGGAAGAGTGAAGTATGTCACTGATTCGACGCTTAATGCTTTGCTGGGTAGCTTGACTGGGACTTGACTGCTGACATGTGTGGAAGGGCATAATCGCTGGAGTACCATTCTTCGACGAAGTCTTTTCCCAGCTCGGATGCTCGTACGTCGCCTCCAACCTATTCCAACCCGAACAGCCGAACTAACACAGCTCGAAGAGTCGAATGGCATCATCATGAAGGGTCAAGCCTTCCTGCCAACCAAAAAACCCATGTTGCAACTGTCCGCGGCCCAATCCGCAAGATCCTGCTTGGCGAGCGCGTCGCCCTAAACATCCTCGCCCGGTGCTCCGGAATTGCAACAAAGACCTCATCCCTCCTACAAATACTTCGCTCCCACGGATGGAAAGGAACCCTAGCTGGGACACGCAAGACAACGCCGGGGTTCAGGGTTGTTGAGAAGTACGGCATTCTTGTTGGAGGAGCGGACCCGCATAGACATGATTTGAGTAGTATGACAATGCTCAAGGATAACCATGTCTGGGCTTGTGCGAATAATGCTTCCTCATCGACGGCAACGACGGCTGCAAACGGGGAGCAGGATATTGCCGCTGCAATCCCGAAGGCTGTTCAGGCGGCCAAGGCTGTTGGGGGGTTTGCGACAAAGGTCGAGGTTGAGGTTAGGAGTTTGGAGGAGGCAAATGCGGCGATTGAGGCAGGTGCCGATGTGGTTATGCTGGATAACTTCACGTCGGAAGGAGTGCGTCAGGCTGCTAAGCAGTTGAAGGAGGAGTGGGCTGCAAAGGGTAAGTCGAAGGGCTCGTTCCTGATTGAAGTCAGTGGCGGTCTGAATGAGGGGAACGCGTTGCAGTATGTCTGTGAGGATGTGGATATCTTGTCAACGAGTTCGATTCACCAGGGTGTTGGGATTGTAGATTTCTCGTTGAAGGTATCGTTGCGCGCATAGACTTCTATGATGTATATTACATTGTTCATGTACGCCCAGATCTATATCGTACATCTTCAATATTTCGTCTATCACGCAGTCGAGGGCTTCCACCTTCCCTCTCTAGTAGCTACTTGTCCGGCTGGGACCTCTGCAACCACATCTCCAACCACCTCCTTTCGGCCTTCTCAACCTCCCGCGCACTCGCTCCCGTCATTAGCCCATACCCTCCGCGCTCCTCAACAGCAATCTTAACCTCTGAACTTTCCATCTTCGTCACCCCACCACAGCCCTTGATTAACTTATCATCAACCGCCAGATACTCGGTATGTTTCGCCAACCTCTTTCGATAGACCGGCTCGACCAGCAAACTCGGCCTATTATGTGACTTGATCAAACCAAACACTGCGCACGCAGTCAGGACGTCCTGTGCACTAGCCTCCTTCGCAAACGTCTTGCTCGCGAAAGCAGAAAGCAGATCCAGCTCCTCCTTCGACCCTGGTTTCGGAGTCCTGACAGACCCATTCGATGCTTCTGTGTACGCGCTCAGCGCTGCCCACTTCCGGTCTGTTCGCTGCCTGCGATACTTATCGATTTGTTTGGGAATCCGACATGTAAACGGCGTGATGGCGTTTCCAAACGCGATGACCAGAAGCGGCGTGAACTCGCCGCAGATGATCAGCACCAGGGCAAAGGGGATCATGCGCCGGACATCATACGCTGAGCGATTGAGGAGCTGGAATGTCGAGCGGCTGGTCTTGGGTTTGACATGCTTGCTATGCCCACTGCTGCTCTTAATGAAGAACTTCGGCGGCGGCGACGTAGGCAAGTACGACGGGATGCCCAGGGAGCGACGAATAGGCAATGAAGTGCGGTAGTTTTGGTACACGTTCTTCAGACCTGTTTTGTAAAAGGCGAGATATGCGCGTCCGTATGCGATGAGGCGCTGCGCCTTCTCGCCGACGGAGGCGGATGGGTCTAGAGGTGCGGGTGTTTCGAGGTCCGCGGGGCGGGTGCTGGGTGGTGGATTGACGTCGTCTGATAGCGAAACGGCGGACGCTGAGGACGCTGGAGTGATGCGCTTCTCATTTGGCTTTGCGGAGATTGATGGGCGATTGCGAGACTTTCCGGAGTGCGAGGAGCGGACGCGGTGTTGAAATCGGTGCCGGTGGGTTAGTTGAGAAAACGGGGTAATGGTTGAATTGGGGAATTGCCGGCTCAGATGAGAGAGATGGGCCCTCGGCGTGCTGATTGACGCCATCTGGAAAAGTCGGAGAAGAATAGGGAGGATGAAATGAAGAGAGGAAAGCTGGTCGAAAGGCGAAGCTTGGGGACAAAGTGATACTGATGCCTGACTCCTGAGGCAGAAACAAAATAACTACCTAGTTAATTGTAAGGGATATTACCCAGGCTAAACAATCAATTCTATAAAATGTCAATCGATAGTGATTCAAAAACCGTACTGATACGCCAACTAGCCTTGCTAGGGCTAGAGTAACTCTGACGCTGTGACTCATCGCTAAAAAAGAATATAATCCTCTTATCCCCATCTACCAAAACAACACAACTCAAGCCTATACAATATGCCATCTCTAACATTCACCCGACCAACCGTCCTTCTCCTAATCGACAATCAGAAAGCTTTCGACTGTGATCCAAACACTCCCTGTTACTGGGGCACTCAACGCTCAAACCCGCTACTCGAACAAAACCTCTCCCGTCTAATAACTGCCTTTCGTGCCGCCAAATCCAGATCAGAGACCAAACTCGAAATAGTCCACGTCTTCCACTCTTCCACATCTCTCACCTCCCCTCTTCACCCATCCGCGTCCAACGGCACCGGAATTCAGCCCTTGGATTGTGTCCAGCTGGCACAAGATGGTTCAGAGCCCGTGATGTGGAAGCACGTCAACTCCGCCTTTATCGGGACTGGGCTAGAATCCTACCTTAAAGAGCACGGAATCAGGCAGCTGATTGTGGCGGGCATTACGACAGATCACTGCGTATCGACGTCTGTGCGGATGGCGGCAAACCTAGGCGTGGTGGATCGGTATCCTGAGGGCAAGCCCGTTCTGAACGGAGATGGGAGTCAGGAGAAAGCAGTGCCGGTTGATGAAGGCCGGATTGTGCTTGTGGGCGATGCGACGGCGACATGGGCCAAGGGAGGATTCGACGCTGAGACTGTGCATGCTGTTACCCTGGCCAGTCTGGACGGAGAGTTTGCAGATGTTATGGCAACGGAGCAGGTCATTGCATCCTTGGAGGCGTTGAATTAGGTACGGCTGAGGGCACGGAAATGCATCCAGCCAGGAATACAGCCATGTGTCTAAGAAAGTGCCGACGCGGCCAATGGCACAAGATGAAAACAGCTGAGTACGACTATTGTGGGACTGCGGAGTTGTATTTTGTTAAAGAACAAGGCAGGTTGTGCTAAAACAGCGGGAGGCGAGTAGGCCTGGAGGACGTAGCTCCTGAAGTATTATTTAGCTTGTCTCCTTCAATGTTCAGCCAAACCGCGGCGCCGGTTTTATATGCCTCAGCTTTTACTGTTTGCACAAATTGCCGTGACCAGATGTATATAACTTCCTCTATAGATCGGCCGCCTCAGGAGGCTGCTGCGAGTGCGGCAATAACCATAAGTCTCGAGCCAGTTTCGTGTAGAAACAAGCTCCCAATGAAATGAGACCTTTTTTATTGTGCATGAGGGTGAGAATACGCTACTAAGCGCTGCATTGAAGCGGTAGTGGTGACACCTAAAAAGGACATCTATCTTCACTTTGGAGGTTTAGGGCTCAGGTCCACCTTGACAGCCATAATACCACTGGGGATAAGCCCCGTCACAAGTAACATTGTCTCGTTCGATATTTCTTTGCCAGCTCCATAGGCACCGGGGCCGCAGCACCGGCAGACCGAATGTTCGACCTGGCGTCCTCAAATATGGCCGTTTATATTCAGCCAGTGCCTGTGCGAATGTGAAATCTGAATCCGCCAGACATACCACAACCACGCCGTCTTGAACCTCGGCGTCTCGATGCGCCTTTCTCAAGCCAATGACCCGTCGGATACCAGCGAGGATATAGTGTTGGCGTCGTCTTCCGCTGTCTTATACAGGTCATGGTAGTAGCTAAGAGTATCGATCTTGCTGTCAACGAGATCTGATCGTGGATAGACTGAGTTCCCCGGTCGTTCGCCGAGCGCGTCCATACAATACTAACCAGTATTCTAGAAGCCATGACCTCATCGTCTTGCGGACCAGGGCTAAGCCCATGCGCAGCTCACAGTTCTTTGATGCCACAGACATCAAGCCTTGCTGTTTCAATACGCGTAGTGAGCCGGTCAAGCTGGACTTGCACGACGTAAGTCCCGTCTCGTGAACAAGGTCGAGTCCTCAATGTTCCGCATTTAACCAGTCAAGGGTACCTTAGTGGCATAAAACAAGAATGAGTCTGTAGTGTATAGGTCGTTGGGCGTTTTTGCCAGCAGAAGCCGGACGGAGCGGACGTAGTGAATTGGGTTTGCCTCCAGGACATGGTGAAATGCTTCGACCTAAGAGCGGATCAAAGATTGCTTTCTAACTATCATTCTGAGCAATACGCGTCATTTGCTAGATGGTTTACAGCAAAGATATACCTGCGACTGGTTGTTCTGGGTTCTGGATGATTCAATCCTGTGCGTGATGAAAGGGGCCAGGGGGATTCTCGGACTGCAGACGGTATGCTTGGAGGCTCTTTATGCCGTCAATCTTTACTCACATCAGGACTTACTCTCACTTACCCGATGAGAGTGGAGTTTGCCTAAGGTTAAATAATATGAATTGATCCCGTTGTCTTTGGTGGTGTATTCAGGTGGCCGAGTGGAGGAAACCAATCGAAGCAAGCAAGTACCGACTCCTCACATGCGCAAAATAATATTGTCTGGGAGCATTAGTGCATGTCTTCACATTGCAGGGAGTCCAATACTGTATATTCGCAGCTGGGAGATGCAAAGACTGGACTTCGGTATACTGCGAAAACTCTGAGTTGGCGATTTGACTTTTACTGTAGAGAAGAGGGGTGAGATGGGTCGAGTACCTTTAAAACAATGAGACGCAGAGAATCATGAAATAGTCATGTTGCGTTTGGGATTTCTGGCGAGAGGAAAGTAGAAGGGGAGACAGAAACGAATCAAGGTAGATCTTTGGGAAAGAGCACTGGAGAATAGTGAGCTTTAGCCTGGCACCACGGCCTTGAAACGGCGATCGCGCGAAGGCAGGCCGAGGATTACCGTGAACGAAGAACATCTACAAGGAGAAAACGAACAGCATCTTGGTATCCAATTTGAGAGAAGATGTGAGATACAGCGCATGAGCATCCACTTACTCGGCCGAGCTTGGTCGGCAGTGCATGTGAGATAAGAAACAACTTGAATCACCTTTCCCTGAACGCGCTATTATCCCGGAAATACCAAATCCTAGAGTCCACAGTGTTCATTCTTTTATCATAAGCATCACCGCCATCGTTTACTAACGAGAAGAGTTGGCATCCAAAAACTCCTGATCACTAGCATCCAGAATATCATATTCTTCATCAGTCAAGAACCCAGTCTCAGTCGAGGTCTCTTCTCCCAGGGTCAAGCTGGCCATATCGTCGAAGACATCACGCTCAGAAGCGTCAGTCACAGAGGGAGCAGTGGCCGGTACGTTGACCGCCTCATGTGTGCTTGCTGCTGGTGACTCCTTGTCCAGTTTAGGAAAGACCATATGGCTCTCGGAGATGTCGGAATCGTTAACCGCGACGGGCTCAGGGGTCTTTTCGCTAGAGATTATGTTGTTGTCGTCTTTGCGATCGTCCGCAGCGGGAGCCAAATCCTCACGGACTTGAATGTCGCACCACAACCGGTGGCCAAAGGGTGTGCCGTCCGCAAGCTTCAGCCGCCAGTATGAGATTGCAGACCCGAGACGCCTTGGTGCTTTCAGATTAACAGTGAATTCAGCACTCTGTCCGGCTTCGAGGGGCTGAGACAGCTTATTGCTTTCCATGGCAGTCGTGACTGATTCCAGACTGCTGGGGTGGTTAGTGTCCACGTTAAACATGGAATCGCCACCAACAAAACGGACATTGCTTCCAGCAGGCCATGCGAGCGGTCCAGGGTTGTATAGCTTCCAGGTTTGTTGGAAGACCTGGTTCGGTTGCATCGCCGTGCCGTCGGAAATGGTATCCTCAAGGAAAAATGCTTGGTATTCGGAATCCATAATTGGACTGGAAGTCTTCTCAAGATTGATAGACTTCGCTTCCCTGGGTAAATCCTCAGAGACTTGAACCTTCTTCTCAGCTACTGTTTCCATGTCGGTGTCTGGGTCATTGGGAGCGGAAGCTTGAGTCGACGTCGAGCTCTGAATGTGGTCGCCCACGGAAGTCGTCTCCTGGCTGAATGTGTTCTCGTGGACAGTATTCACAGTGACGCTGCGCACTGGTGTTTTAAGCATAACCATAGGGTGTGTACGATTGTGCGTGTTTAAGGGATGGACTTCACACTTGGCGCAGAAATCGGTGTCGTGGCAGACGGAGCACTTATAACGAACACCAGTGATGTATCCGGATCTTGGCTTGTCTTTGCATAGAGGGCCATCGCAAAAGACGCCAAAGTGCACCTCGTGAGACTGCAGCGGCTCAGAGATAGCCGTATAGAGCGGGGCGAACCGATGACCAGGATGGGTCCGAGATGCCGAGAGATGGCACTCGGAACAGTAATCCCAGTCTGGGCATGTGAGGCATTTGTGGCGTACACCGGTAATATGCTGAAAGTAAGTTAGCAGGTACTATCGAACAGTCATACGGGTGGATGGCGTACGCTTTCACAACCATCACAGATAGCTGCATGATGATAACCACGGCCGGGCTTGCAGCGAGACAGAACAAGGTTCTTTAAGCCGGCATCGTGGTCTCCCAACAGGACAAAGGTGTGTGAAGGGTGATGCCCATGTTTGTGTCCAAGAATGCAGGTAATGCACAAGTCGAAATCATCGCAGTCAGCGCAGGAAACCATTTTACCCTCGTCGAACTCTGTAATCAATTAGAAATAACACATTAAGAGATTTAATATGCGCATTGCGTACCTTTGAGGCAGTTGTTACACACACGTTCGCGGTTGATTGTGATATTTTCAGCTGGTCCGGGAGCACTTTCCAAAACTGGCTCCGACTGGGGTTTATGCTCATCGCGAATTTGAATTTTGTGTGATGCGAGAGTCTTAGTGGTGCTGTTGGTGATGATACCGTCCTTTACAAAACGTCTAACCAGCCAATGGTCCTCGCCCTGGCAGTTAACGCCCGAGTCAATGCACTGCGGACAGAGGTCATAGTCGCCGTCGGAACAGGTATTGCAATGGTAGTGTTCATTTGGAATAGGACGACCACAGTGATCGCAGTCAATGCAGAACACACCAGCAGTGGAGGTGTGAGAGATTACGGGAGCACTGGGGTTGTCAGGGCCCAAGATAAATTCTCTGTGGCTGACGGATTTCGATCCTTCCATTTCGGTGGCCGAGCAGAAGGGGTCTTGAGAGCCGAACAATGTGGTCCGTTCCGCACTTACTGGAAGAGTTGTAGCTAATGTGGTAGAACTGTCGTTCGTATCAACTGCTTTCTCAGGAATAGGGTGACTCAAAACGGTTTCCAGGTAGCTGTATCTTGGTTCGCTAATGCTCTCGGATACTGCTGGTTGGCTCGTAGGCTGGACGACAGTAGCTTTGATTCGCAGCTTCAGCTTGGCTTTCGCAGCCCGATAAAGCTGTTTGAAAACTGCCGGGTTGTTGCTGTCTAGCTGGACATAAGAACCGGCACTATCCGAATAGCGTTCGAAGATGACGTTGGTATCCGCCGGAGTGCCAAGCAGTTGGCGCAACTAGTGCGGGAACGTCAGTATCGAGTGGTGCGATGATGTTGGTTGGATTCCTGGGACGCTTAGGGAAGACGAAAGCATGAGAGAACTCAGGCAGAAGTTAGGGTAAAGGTGAACGGAAAGAGAGATATTGAAGGTACGATGAGAGTCGTAAGGGTCGGCGGCCCCGGTCGGAGCTCAAGTGGGGACAGGACTTACATTCTGGGGTAAGGTACGGGCCCCGAGATCCCTCAAAGGGATTTTGAGGCGCCTGGTATGGTCTTCGTAGGTCACCTTTACAGTAATCAGGGTACCAGGCCCGACGGGGTTGACAGTGGGTGCGGACATGACTGCGTGCCCTCGAAGCTGTACTAATCGCTCGCGGGCCGGGTAGCTACGCTAGCTTCAACGAGATAGCCAACGGAGACGCAAAGACAATGTCGACAGGCCAGAGCAAGGGATATGCAGTTAAAGCTGGATGAATGATAGGAAATGATGAAGAAGAGATAAATGGGCAGATCAGGAGGCAGCAGGAGATGACGGGGATAGCGCAAGGCGATGAAGGTTGAAGAGGAGAGGAGCGAGAATGAGGCTTATAATTGGCAGATAAGAAGATGCCTGGCTGGCCGGCGGTGGTCGATGGTCACCTGCCACCTGCCCTCTAACGCTCCCGGCGGTGAGCTTACTTAAGCATCAGTGCCGTTCCCAGCGCCCGTGCGGCGTCAGTGAGCTCCTGGACGTCCAATGGCAGTGCCCCATCAAATACGCCAGCCCCTGCTTTGGCTTTGGCTGGGGAAAGCTGGAGCTGCGAAACTTTGCGCTTCATAATTTATATCTTACAATATTGAGGTCCTGCCAGAGCATTTACGGCTATTGTTAGCTAAAGAATGTAACCTGCACGCAGCGCGCTCATCATTTATCCTCTGCCCAGTAACATATGTGGTTACCTACTACAAGGATAGGAAAAAGCAAGCAAGCAATGATGCAACAGCCGGACATACGACACGTTATATCCGACCGGCCTTGGCCTCAGCCAGGCGTGAGTGGGGCATTTATTCGCAGAAATAAAATAGCCTTGTACGAAGGAGAGACCTATTAAGGAACAGTCGGTTCAGGCTGCCATCATATAACCATTGTTGCATGGAGGATAATATCATAAACGCGCTGCACACGCGAAAAGCCCCTAAATAACAATAACTAGCTAAACAAAGAAACCCATCAACGCTAGAAATGCATCAGATCCTAATCTAACGACGACTAAGGCAGACCTAACGAAACGAGAAGCTCCGGTAGAAGGCACCGGGAAGGGAAAAAAAAGAAAAATAAATAAAATGCCATGAGAATTTTTGGGATAAGCATATCGCAGGAGGTGAAAGAGAAGGGGACCGACAAAAGAATGAAGAGAGGCGCCAAAAACGGGAAATCATGTCCGAAGAACCAAAAAAGAAACTGAGTCGTCAGGCGGCATCAGGTGGGTGAAACATATGAAAAAAAGGGTGCGAACGCTGCTCATTTTCGACGAGGCCTTGCCTCCCGTCCAGTTACTGTGGCGCAAAGTATACACCCTGGGGCTGAGGGTAATAATATGTCGTACCAGGTGTCATAATCCCTCCCATGTTGGCAGCTCCACCCGCGGGGCTCCCGCCAAACGTTGGTCCTGGATACATTTGTGAGGCGTCGAGATAATAAACCGTGCCACCAGATTCATGTGCAACCGTACCAGCTTGTGACGTTGGCTCCGATGGTGTTGGGACAATATACGGAACGTTTTGTCCCGCAGGGAAAGGAGCCGCTGGCGCCGGCCCGACGCCGTTATAAGGTGCATATTCTGTGCCCGAAACAGAGTAATATACAGGAGCCGGTGGGTACGGGTTTGGATAGTATGTTTGAGGTTGCTGGAATCCATATGCATGGAACGGCGGAGCGTGTACGGCACGTTCAGGTATTTGGGACAATGGAGTTGCAGTTGTATGTGCTGAAGGGGCATAATTTGTGGAGGCGTCGGGGCCGTATACAGGGCCGCTGCTTGGCACGGGGACCTGATAATGAAAAGGCTGCTCCTGCTGCGCCCGGGGGGAATTGGCGAAACTAGCCGGGGTTTCAATATCGGCCACGGAAACAGCCTTCTGTGGGCGAGGCTGATGCATGGGGATAGGGGCAGGGCGACTTTCACGCCATACATTTTGCTGCGGCTGTTGGGAGTAGATTGTAGGGATTGAAGCTGTGGCAGGTGGCGGATTGGCCCCGGGAACTCGGGGAGGAGGCAGGCGAACAATTGGTTTTCCATTCTCGGTTGTAATGACTGTATGCCGCGAAATCACAGACCCAGCTGGCGAAGGATACCCATCATGTGAGGGAGGCTTGCCGAATGACGACCTCCGGCTCATTGCTACGCTCGGTGTATATGTCGAGCTTGCATAGAAGCTTGGGCGGCGCCCTTGATAGAACCCTCCTCGGGCACGTCCACGATAAGCCTGCTGGTTGGGCCGTTGAGCCCGTGGGATAAAGACAAAGGATCGCTCCGTGGCGGGAAATATATATCTAGGTGCTTGGCCAGGAACTGAGATTCTAACGGGTTTGTCTCGGCGCAGAGGGGGTCGATGCTCTGGTAGCCGAGTGTAATGCTTCTTGTCGGCTTGGAAAGATATCGGTTTATCCATGCCTGGAAGGAACACCACGACAGGCATTGTCCCAGTTATCTGGGTGGTCGAGAAAGTCCGGTTGGGAGTAGAAGTATTTGGCGCAGTAGGTACAGTCGTAGGTAATTGTTTATGAGAAAATGACGAAACGGCCGCTGAGGCTGTAGGACGCCTAGTAGCCGGCGGCTCGTCTCCAGCAACTGTATCATGAAGATCATGGGTCCACGGTCCTTCAGTTGTAATGTCTTGTTTCCTGGGAAGCATAAACTAGGTTAGAACATGCTGAATTGCACCTTCTGTTACGACGGCTTTAGAGCTGCCAAGATAATTGGGAGATCCCGCACTTACCTCCGAACATTTCCATCCACAATAAGGCCGTACGGTCTTGATTTCGACTTACCGGAGGGCCTGTGATTGTTTGTTCCAGATTCCGTTGAACGCTTGTCATGAAGGAAGAAACTACCCCGTGTAGGCACAACGGTCGGATCCTCACATTTCCCCCTTGTGAGCTTTTCGGCCTCCGGAAGTCTCTTCTCTGTGAACGTTTCCGTCGACGCCTCAGCAGGTGGTGCCGATGGCGCCCTTCCGATCTGACCGAGTTCTCTTTCCATCTCGTCGAAATTGATTTCAGGGACACCTTTCGCGTCCCCCGCAACCTTTAGCCCGTTCATCATTGCATCTGTATCGGACATCGTCTTCGCTAATGATATCTTGTTGGGTGACATTGAGTGACGACGTTGTGGACCTTCAGGCACACGACCATTGATCTCGTGCCTGGCCGGACTGTCGACCGGTATATTTTCGTCGTCGCTCTCGTCGCTCCCCTCTCCGTCGGCGTCGTCTTCGTCCTGTTGGCTGATGATTGAGCCCTCGCTTAGAGAGTCATCCTCCATCTCACCGTCCAACGAGCCTTCATCCTCGCCTTCATCCTCCCGTCTTTTTCGGCGACTCGCACCTATATTGCGACGATGAGGTGCCATTTCGAAATGAACTTAATGAGTGTCGTTATTATATAAGCGATATTGTTCGTCGATAAATAAGTACGGCAGGGCGTTGCAAAGGAGAATGCAGGAATGGGTGCACCGACCAGCAGCGGAGAGACAGGCGGGTTGAAAGAGCAAGGCGGGATGACAGACTCCACGCAGAAAAGGAAGCGGCGACACCAAGAAAGGAAAGGGGAGTATATAAAACAAAACTGAATGGTATAATGCACCCTATAAGAAGAAGAGCGGAGAAGAAAAGAGAAATCAACCCTCTAAAGGGACAGTCGAGAAGATTTGATGGTTTCGACGTTGAGGCATGACATCGAAGGAGATGTCAATCATCCCAACCAGGGTTAGCGCCGCCTGAACCACTCAGCGATTCTAGAACCACACCGAGCACAACTCTGTAAAATCCCGGGTTACAGATTTTAGAAAGAAAGGTAAAAGTATGGACTGTTGTTGTTGAGGGGTCGACGGCATCATTCCATCCCCCAAAGCTGCCGGGTATCTATGATTGTTTCCCTGGAACCAACGGAGCCTACTTGTTCCTCGATTCCATGCCACGAACCGACGGCTGTCGAGTGTCCAGACTGCTGCTTATTCAGGCTGCGGGGCGTTTCTGATATGCCTGGTTACTCTAATATTTCTACGGAACAAAGAGTGGCGTGATTGGGGATGATCCGAGATAATAACGGGTAAGATGATTAACACTGCGTTGAGTAAATCCATTCCTTGGGTATCAGTGATCTCACGTCTTTTTCGTGCCACGTCGAATTGCCAGACGCTGCCCTTCTCCTGCAGGATTAGATAACAAATATCGCTCTCGTCCTTACACGATCCATTTCCAAACAGCGATATTGGAACATGAGTAGACCCAGTATATATCTTCTCATATCTTTGAAAAGGGACTTTTTTTGTGTGCCGATTTCAGTCAAACGTTGTCTTCTTGCCCTGACCCTCAACAATAGCGCCGCTCAGTTTCTGCACGGTGGACTCGTCGTAGCGGGTATAATCCGGCTTTGCGTTCTTGGCCTTCTTCTGTTGAGGCTTTTCAACCGCGACTTCCTCGAAATCACCGGGCTCTGCATCCCCGTTGTTTCCTGTAGCTCCCTTTTTCCCCTCCCCGTTCTTACCGAACCGTTTGTTATAGCGAGTCGTTGCGTCTTCAGCGAACTCGAGTCTCATGCGCCGGCCCAGAACTTGGTTCAGCCATATTTTTCTCCGCTGCGGTTTTTGAGCCGAATCGTCTTCATCCTCGTTGTCTTCAGTGATATATTTATACCCTCTCTCTGCCGTTTTAGCCGCTTCCAAGTCCTCAAACTCCACCCAAGCATAACCTTTGCATTTTCCGGAATCTTGAAAAGTAGCGACATGGACGTTGGCCACGGTTCCACATTGCGAAAAGTGCTCCTCAAGAAACTCTTTGGTCGTGTCGAAACTGAGATTACCAACAAATAGACGTTTGGAGGGAGGGCGGCCCGAGGATGTAGGAGCATTGTTTCCGCCATCTTGCGACTTCTCCGGCCGGCCTTTGTAATTTTTCGCATCTTTTATCAAAACACGGCGCCCAGAAACTAACTGCTCGCTCAGCCCAAGTGCCTCTTCTAACGCCTTGGGAGTGGAAAAGTCAACGTAGGCAAATCCTTTATTTTGCGCCCTTGAGCTTTTGTCCGACGGCTTGGGTAGATGCACTCGAGTGATGGTAGCATCTGTGAATGAGCAATTGGTCGTCAAAAACCGCCGTATATCATCTTTTGTCACAGAAAATGCTAGATTTCCTATCCAAATGCCGTAGTCTGAACGTTTTTGAGGAGCGGCCTCAGTGCCTCCGTTTTCAGATTTAGGATTTGTGTCGGCCTTCGTATCTGCAACAGTGGCCTTCTTTTTGGCTTTACGAAGGGCCTTCTTTGAGGGTGGTTCAGGCGCAGAAACATCTATCTCGAGCTCAGGGCCGTCGGGCAGCTTCCGTTTCTTGTGGTTTCCTTCACCAATGCCGGTCATTTTGTGTCCTTGAGGTTGTTTCCAGTATGTAGGGTAAATATAAACAGATATTAAGGAATCTCGGAAAAACAAAACAGTTAGCCAAAAATGATGAATCTCAACTGACTGTGGAAGATGGCCTGGTGACATTTTTTTCTTAATTTGACGGGCAGAATCGCTCCACTCCGCCTTTGAGCTTCCGGCACGACTCGCAACCACGGTCCAGATGCGGTCAACGTCCTCCATCTGTCTACACCGGGCTCGGATCTTGACCACGAAATCTTGAATCATTAAGGGCAACGCGCTGTTGAAGAATTTGCCTATTTACTCAACAAGAATGTCTCAAGAACGTGATGAAACCCGGTCTGTGGCCGGAAGTCTGCCTGACGCCGATGCTCCTACCAAGCAGTCTCACCGGTCGTTCAAGTGAGTGCAAACTGGGACAATGCCAGATTAGTTTCAGGACTGATTGAAGTTCTAAAATAGGAGGAAGTTTGCGAAACTTAAGATTCAATTCGAGCTCAAAATGAAGGAAAGCGAGTCTCTCATCCGTGAGCAATTGCGCATCGAGGATCTGTCGAAGAGAATCCAGGAGCAAAACGAGTTCGTCAATTAGTCATGCTTACCTCCAGTTCGTTCATTAATTGTTTTTATAGTCAGCTTCTGGAGGTTCTATTGGAGTTCAACGACGCCGTGCACATCCCGCCCAAGTTCCGATACGACCTGCATGTTCCTGGTGACGAAGATATCCTTCCACCCCCTGACGGAGAGCTTTCGGCAGCCTACAATGACCATGCATTGGCCACATCGGTATTGAGAAATGCAAAGGATGACTTGGCGGCCGGAAATATTTCCCTCGAGTCCTATCAACAACTCGAGGGCGGCCTAAAGCGAGGCAGGGCGTTCGCGCCTCTGCTACGGTACACAGATTTGCTCAAAGTGCCACACTCTGCGCCCGCAACCGAGAGTCAGGACCCAGTAAATCCAACGGATGATTCTAGTTTGAATCAGAACCTTGGGTTCCTAACTCCGGAGCATGAGACAGAATACTGTTTGACCACAGACGCTAGGCTGGGCGATATGGCAGCCGCTGTTCAATTAAGTCGTGTTCCGGAGAAACCATCTTTACTAGAGAGAGAACGGGAGTATGCCTTACGAAGCCCTGTTTCGGTTCATCATTGGCTACGCAAGAACCATCCCAATATCTTCCTCCAGGACAATGAAAACGCTTCCGAAAAATCAGCGTCACGGCCCTCCAACTTGCGCACCTCCAAGCGATCGGCACCTATGTCTCGTAAAGATGAGGACACGCACGATGAAGACAGTGTTATGGCGGATTCCGGTCCCGCAACGGGAGGTTCCAAGGCCAAACGAAAGCGCGATGAGGAGGCCACCCCTCGGTCTAAAGCTGCCGCCGGTCGCTCGAATCGGAAGAAGAAGGAAGAAAGTACATCCAGCAACGCCAAGCGCCCTGCAAAACGAACATCTGGGGGAGGGGCATGAACATTATGAACATTTCGAACTTCTGCTTCTTGTAAAACTAGTACCCTACGTCCGTGCTTCATTATCTGGCTTGAAAATCGTGATGAACCTTGGCTTATAGGTTGCCGGCTAATATGCAATATTATCCTGTTTAATTTCTGATTAGTCTGTATCAGTATTCACACGCGTTGCATTCGGCTCCTTTCTCGCATAGATACATGTCCTGATTTGTTGCGCCAGATTTTATCAGGCGAGAGTGTGTGTGAAGGCATCACATGAAAATATAGCATGCTTTATACAGAAGGAGCGATAGATCAATATTCCTGCGCTTGAACGAACTTAGAGCGATGATAATAACTTGATATAGCAATTGCTCAGAGATTCGAGAACGACCCACGCGGTATTAGGGTGCTTCCGTTTGTCTTGTTTGCTCCCGAGGCCAAAGCCTTTTTTGGAGCTTCAAATCGCAAACTCTCGCTTCACAACGCAGCACAGCCTCGCCTATAGTACTGCTTACAATAGCCACTAGAATATTAAAAAGAATGGCGATCACAATACTAGCCCCCGTCGCAGATGATGTTGACGCGACGTACCCCGAGTCCGACTTTGACGACATGTCCGTTGACAGTGACGGCGGCGTTGAGCTCACACCAGCAAAATCATCACGGCCGACAAAGCGGCCTCGATTAATAGAAGGGGTGGATATTGGAACGGGAATAATCACACCAGGAGAGGTTGTTACGAATGACCCGCAATGGATGAGGTTTGTTTTCCTTCTCTCTGTCGATTACAGTTGTATGTGCGTGCAGACTAACGTCGCCCTTATCGTCCAGAGGACATGGAACATATACGAACCCTTTATCCACGTCTATTATTGCCACAGTTGCCGGAACAGTCCAAAAGACCAACAAGCTACTTTCTGTTCAGCCGCTTCGGGCTCGTTACACGCCAGAAATCGGTGATTTGGTCGTTGGACGCATAGTCGAAGTTCAGTCCAGACGGTGGAAGGTCGATGTGGCAGCTCCTCTCTTAGCTCAGCTACCTCTCTCCGCGATCAACTTGCCTGGAGGAATCCTGCGCCGGCGAACGAGCGCGGATGAACTGCAGATCCGGACATTCTTCAGCGAGGGGGATTTGCTTGTTGCGGAGGTACAGACAGTGCACTCAGATGGTGCTGCATCACTTCACACTAGGTCACTCAAATATGGGAAGCTCCGTAATGGCGTCTTCCTTGCAGTTGCAGGAGCAGGTGGTAGCGGCGCGTCTAGCTCCTCAACAAAAGGCAGTCTCGGATCTGGATCGGCAACCGGAGTTGTTCGTTCACGCAGACAAATGTTCACGATAACGACTTCCAACGGCGGCGGCGATGTAGATCTTGTCTTAGGAGTGAACGGGTACATCTGGATATCGAAACACGTTGAGGGCACGGCAGCTGCGTCCTCAGCCACGGAGCATGTATCGATTACGCGCATGGAGGAAATGGTGTCTAATTCAGTTTACTCAAGTCAAAACGACGAGATCTCACCGGCCACAAGACGAGAGATTGCGCGTCTGACTCAATGCATCCGTGTGCTTGTCCAGGAAGGACTGCGCGTAGATGAGGAGACAGTTACGGCGGCATACGATGCCAGTCTCCAGGTTGATTTGGAACAGGGCGATGACTACGATGAAGATGGGCGGCAACGCGAAGGACGAGAATACCTGGAAGGGATCCAAGCGAAGAGAATCATTCAACTAGTGACAGCACAGCAGTCTCGCTGATTATAAGAAATGATACCCAGTCCTACAGCACCCATATTGGGTACTCTTCCTTCACTTTATGATGATTAACTTCTCAATTTTCATTGGGAAACGCGATAAGGACCCCGCATCACGTGGAGATAACACCTGCTGTAATTGGTGCCTGAGCCCTTATGCTGGTGTACGCAGGACCATGCAGGAAGGACTCCGAGAGGCGTGTGGGAAATCTCTGTCTGCGGCACAGAGTAGTAAGGAGGAATAAGAAGTACTCGGCGTCGGATGAACCACCCGTCTGACATAGTATTAGAGTGCTGCCGTACAAATCGATGGATCCATTGGACGGGAAGCGCGGACAACGTCATGCTTAGGTTTAGGTTCCAATCCATGTGCCCTTCAAACACTTTCAACTCCTTCACTCCCAATATTTCTCTTTCTTCAACAGAGGCCTCTTGCATCAAGATCAACGGTCCTCTTCCTCTTAGCATTTCCCTCACCACTATCTTCTGTTCGTCGCTTGGACGATCCACTACACCGGACCATCTCGCTTCTTGTTCTTGAGATTACCATGTCATTTGCCTCTCAAGCTACCATTCTCTTTGCATCACACTCGATACCGTTTGATAGTCGGACTCGATAACTGCACTGACCGCTCTCTTGTGCACATTTCCACCTTAGTCTGCATCTTCCATTAGAGGCCCTTATTGTGCCTTTCACGCGAAAACACACAGTCCTCTTTCGCTTGCTTTTATTATATTGTCCCATCTGAGCACTTGCCAACATGCCCGATCTTCGTCGCCAGGTTCTTGAGAGCGGCAAAACCATGTCCCGCAAAGCTGCGTCGAAGGAGGGCTCTCGTCGCACTTCGCGCGCAAGCTCAGCTCAAAATTCACACCAGTCATCACGGAACGCAAGCAGACAGGCCTCAGACGATGAGGATGCGGGCAATCTCAGCGATGATACCGCTGTCAGGTACGTTTCTCTTCTCTTTCACGAGATTCGAATTTTTATTTGTGTAAGATGATGTCATAGCTCAAAACTAACCATAACTCCCCTCTCTTTGCAGCGTCGGCTCTTTTGACGATTTCGAGAACGTTGACGTCGAGAAAGATAACAGCAACTGGGCTCAGGAGCTTCTTGAGGTTGTTGATGATATCCTAGACCGCAAGCGCAGTAGCGTGCTTAGCCGCGAAGAAAATTATGCTGCATACTGTCGCCTTTCCAAGTTCCACTATGTAGAAGAATCTATCCGGCGCCGCGTCCCTGATCTTCTAGCCGCCTTCGCTCGCAGCATCAAGTCCGAGACCAGTGTTCGAGAAACGACACTTGCGATGCGTGCTTTGGAGCTTCTAGCTATTACCGCTACAGATAACACTATCTTCGAACATGCAGAGCCGCTACTTACCCGGACTATTCGCGATTCAACCTCGGATGCCATTAAAATGGCGGCGATTCACTGCTTAGGAACATGCACTATGTTTGGTGGCGGTGGGAACGAGGCTATTGAGGACCAGATGACGTTCTTTCTAGATATCGTTGCCTCGGACGGGCAGTCCATAGATGCGCAAGAAGGCGCTGCTGCCTGTGTCACCGCAGCTCTCCAGGAATGGGGTTTTATGGCGACGGAGATTGACGACCTTGAAAGTGAGAGCGAAGAGTATATTCAGATATTCATGGATCAATTGAGCAGTGGCGATCCGAGCGTACAGATTGCGGCTGGCGAGAATATCGCCTTACTATACGAAAGGAGCTACACCCCCCAGGAGCACTGGACCGATGAGGGTGAGGAGGACAGCAATGGCGAGGACAGCCTTGATAGTGAATCAGAAGAACAAGTCTACCACACTGGGCCTAAGCGCGTCAAACGCTACAGTCCTTATCACGACACTCCCGAACTCGAACGCCAACTACAGTCTCTCGCAACAGTGCATAGCAAGCGCATCAACAAGCGCGACAAAAGAGACCTTCACAAGAACTTTGCGTCCATTCGCGCTACTGTCGCAGATCCGCGCTGCGGCCCGATGCACAGCGACCACGGCAGCAAACTCACCGTCAAGATCGGCAGCCAAGGGATCATGCATATCGATCGCTGGTGGAAATGGATTCGCCTCAACTCTCTACGCCGTGTACTGCAGGGTGGTTTCGCTGTCCACTATTTCGAGGGTAACCGTGCCGTCCTTGATAATCTTCCCGTAATGATGGTTCGCCGGCAGACGGGAGACCGTCGCACTTCCCCTACCGGTAGAAAGGAAGATAAGATTCGCCAGAATCAGCGCCGGGCAAAGCTCGAGTTTGCCGATGACGACTACTACTGACGCGAATTTATATTGCTTCGAAATCCTCCCCATGTCGCCGGTGCAATGCGCGGCCGTCCTCTGTTACTTGCCTTCTCCTTCTTTCGGGAAAGCAGTCTGCTATAGTTGTTTCGGCCAAGCCTCGGCCTATGCTGCTAGTTATGCTCTGGAGCATGCTGGCGAATGTTTCCCCTGGCTTGCAGTTGTTTACTACGATTTTGGTTATATATACATCAATATAGTTCTATCGTTTCTTGCACCTATCATTATGGTAACCCTCTAAGAAGAGGAATTGTAGACGGCTCAGCTCACGCCGTTAAAGCAAATATATATATGTGTATATATATTTTTATATGCAACATGTTGTATCGTATATGTCCCACGGCCGAATAAGTAATATGAAACCGAATGCAGAACCATACTTCACGTTCAAAGACCTGCATAAATAGCCGAATAGCATTTATCCCGTATATATCGTCACTACCCGGAAATTTTATCCATCTAACCCACAATCAGCTTTTCAACCATCAACTTCTAGATCTGATTTCCAAACTCCATCTCATCCCCCACCTAACTCAATTCAAAAACAGGCAAAACCCCGTTCCAGCTCCCCTTACTTCTCTCCTCCCAATATCCGTCCTTGCCACCCTTCAACCGCCAGACGACCTCGCCATCAGCCGTCTCGTCAACCTTATTAAACCATCTCGGTTTCCAACTCTCCCCGGCCGCTTCCATATCGCGTCTCCGCGCGCGCTGCGCCTCCTCAAGCTGCACCTTGACTTCTTCTGCGCGGTCGACGTCGCCGTCTTCGAGGGCGCGCTGATCAGGGCGCAGTCGAGAGTCTGTGGCGGGAATCTTTCCTTTCTCAATCGGCGTGATTTCGTTCAGCGCTGCAGCGAAGGCAGGAAGGCCGTAGTGTTTGGGGGCGTTGGGGACAAGGGCCCCTGCTGTCCAGATTGTGGAGGTTCCGGAAGAGCCGCCGGATAAAGAAAGAGAGGAAGTCCAGGTGCCTGAAAGTGAGACGGGCATTTCGCGGCCGGTAGAGTCGAGGAGTTTAGTAGTTACTTCCTCCGAGCGGCCGGAGAACATGCCACCTGCCTTAAAGGTGGAGATTGAGCGACTTCCCGTTGTCTCATTGAGCACTGTCATTTCGCCGACTGGTTCAACGTATTTTTCGCCGGCGATGATATTGCGGAGAAATGAGGTTGCTGGAGTCAAGGAGAAGTGCTCGCCTGTTGAGTGGAGGGTAATGCGGAGCTTGCCCTCCGTGACAATTTCAGCAGATTTTCCCCAGAACTTTTGCGAGGGACGCGGGGACTGAGCAAGACTCCAGTCCTTACTGTCTGCTTGATAGGCGAGTTGAACAGGGCGGTGGGAGACCTTTTCGGCGATAAACCGGAAGCCCATGTCTTCACGAACGAGCTCAAACGTTTCGCCGAGCATAGGGTTAAATGGTTTACGGATTGCTCGTTCTCTAACGCGGCTGCTAGACAAGGAGGAGAGGGCGAATGCAGTTACATAAAGGTGTCGCTCGTTTGCATCGCTGACTTGCGCGGCCTTGTCGAGGAGGGCCGAGTATTCCATGATCTCGGCGGCGCGTTGAAGTAAGGAAAGAGGCTCGTTGGAGGATACGGGCATTGAAATCTGTGAGAGGTCTTTGCCGACGTTCTTGCGAAGAAAACCAATCAAGCTAGGCGGCATCACTGTTGGCGCAGGGATGTTGTTCCGCCGAGGAACCGTGTCGAGTGGCAGCGGAGTAAGGGTTTTTGGTCGCGCTGGGAATAATGGAGAGTGTTGGTCGTGCGCAGCACCCGTGCCCGCGGCTTCCGTAGAATCATCGTCGCTATCGGACGGCGCATCGTCAGCAACGACATCTGCTTGGGCATCTGCTACTGTATCCTCGTCGCTGTCGCCTTTGATGGTGAGCAATTGGGAATCGGTGGCGTCGACCGCGTCAAAAAATTCCTCAGACCTATCTGACTCTACGCTCATTCGCGACTGCGCAGTTAGCTGAGGGGGCTGACGACGTTGTTGGCTTTCCGAAATCAAAGTCGAGAATTCGTTGACGACATAATCTAGGTCACGCAAAAGAGCCATGAGGCTATCGTGTACGCCATTGGTTTGCTCTGAACTTGCCAGCACGGCTGGCTTTCGATCAAGCGAAGTATCACTCGGTGCAGACAGTTTGTTCGGGGCTGCATTAGAAGCCTTTCGTTTCCAGAATGGTCGCCTCTCGTCGCCATTTGTCTCCCCAGGGTGGGGGCTAGGGGACCTCCCAGGCCGTCCACGAGACGGTCCAGAAGTCATGTATTTGGGGTCGGTGTCCTTGGCTAGACGACGGACAGCATCCCGGGATCCCGAGACTCGGCCTACCAGTTCAGCGACCCGCGCCCATTCGCGCTCCTCGGCCTCGTTTGTCACATGGCGCTGAGGAGGGAATTGAAGCGCCGTGCTTGGGTGCAGATGTCTCGGGGAGTGACCCTCATCGCCGGCGCCCTTGGAGGATGAAGCCTTCTCCAAGACGCGCTTCCAGGACGTAAATTCGGACTCATTGCGAGCGCGTAGATGCCATACTTCAGTACCGGAGTCGATGGAGATCTCGCGAGAAGTCTCATTGCAGGCCACAGCGGCTAGACTCAACGGAATTGAGCCACGCAGAGTAGCAGAGTTGGCGTCGTGGAAATAGGACAGCGTAGACGTCGAAAAGTCGAGGGAGAAGAACCGCCGCGCCCATCCCTGATGGCGCTTACGGCGTCGCTTAAGCAGAAGCCCGGTGTGTATTGTTGTTGTTCCATCTCCCTCCTGGACCTGGATTTGCGGCGGCATTTTGGCCATTATGCTATTGCCCCGCCGGCGCGACGATGCGGACTCGGTATCACCACCTGGTTGGCTGGCCGCATGTGTAGTAGG
Organism: Aspergillus quadrilineatus; assembly: GCA_013305525.1. NCBI lineage: Eukaryota > Fungi > Ascomycota > Eurotiomycetes > Eurotiales > Aspergillaceae > Aspergillus > Aspergillus quadrilineatus. The sequence continues at coordinate 183,545 of JAAXYA010000015.1, forward strand.
AACCGATTGTGGAGGTAGAGCAGTTGGGTAAGTAAGAAGAACGAGGGTCACGGTTTTGGATATCTGCTTTGAAAATGTGTTGTCAAAGACGAGTGCGTAATTTCCGCCCTCGTTCGGGGGCACATCATATGTCCCCTGGACAATCTTATCCGCCTCACATCTGCCAACCCATCGAATCTGCTTCAGGCCCATGGCCGTCAATTTGTCGCTAAGCGAAGCCGAGGCACTCTGCCTCGAGCTGGCGCCGCCATTTGCGAGGTTCTCACTCGAATCGTTGCTCGGGGTATCAGCTGAGGTCAGATTAGGGGTACTGAGAATGCCGGACTGGCCGGGATGCTTGAAGATGCCGAAGTTCAGCGACTTCTTGTGCGGTTGGATGCTCCAAGAGATGGTATGCTCGGATTTGACGGGGACCCAGCGGACGAAGTAAGACTGTCAGGTAGATCAGTCGTAGGTCAGCCGCGGAAACCATAACTCTTGCGCGTTCTTGGGGTCGTACCTTGCTATGGATTTCAAGCTCTTCCATAGCTGCCATGACTGCACGAGCGAACAGTAGGAGGTCACCGACCGTCAGGGAGGAAGCGTTGACGGCAGGGAGCCGCAATTAAAGGAGCGATAGAGGGAATGGGGGTGTAAGATGGGTGGGTAGGGGATTAAATCGGTGCCTGAGGACGATGGAGAGGGGTGGAGCGGGTTCACGAGACCATTGACAATGACGGCATGGGACAACGAGATAATCATGCAAAGAAGCAGGTGATAACAAGGACAAAATAGATCGGAGAATATAGTAGAAAATGAGAAAGGGGGATGAGAATCAGCCGAAGGGGCGAAAGCGGCAGACTTGTCATCTTCAGCATGTCATTCTTTCATAAATAATGCGGAGATCTTAATGCTGTGGGACGGAGCCTCCGAGAAACACCGAGGAACCTCAGGGCCGTCGTCACATGGGCTGTTGCTGCCATTCAGGAACCGGGCATTCCGATCATTATAAATCTATTCAAAATCAATTCTTCAGTGGAGCACCTACTCCATAATTACTTGGAGTAAAGTGGATGATCCAATTCAGCGGCCAAGTCTAGCTTTCGTCCTTGAAGTAGTAGTATAGTGAGACCTTATCCCCGCAAAATCATAGAAATATTACACAATATAGAAGAAAGATATGCTAAATAAGAATATGCAAACACTTAAGCCCTTAATCCCTCAGCGTCGTTTTCCGCTTTGCATGTTAGTGAACAACAGCTTGAATCCATTGCACAATGCCCGCATGTCTGGATAAGGATTGCGCTGCAGCTCGTACCCTTGGGGAATCACCTTGACCGGCCAGCTATGCACCTGCGCGTGCTCTCCGGCCTTGAAGCAAAGGAAGAAGTACCCGGCATGCTTGGGGTCTATGCAGAAGGCGTACGCCGACCGGCGCGGGTTAGCCTTAGTATAGGTCTCCAGCCACTGGTCTGAACTGCCGTTAGTACTCAATTGAATAGTAGAATGTAGGAAAGTGACGTACAGGTCGAATCTTTGCTGCCCTCCTGGTATTTCTCATGCAGCATCATCTCATCCACCTTCTTGGCCATAGCTTTGACGTGGTTGAAGATTAAATCATCCAGATCACTGTACGTGAATCGACCTCCAACCTTGAGTGTACGCCCGACGGAGAACTCATTCTCCTTGTCCAACTCTAGCACATCAATATGCTGGAAGATGCCGTCTGCCACCTTCCAGGTGACGGCCAAGTGGTCGGGTCCCTTTGAAGACGGTCGGATAACCACGTCGCCGCGACTCTGAGACCCGAGGAACTCCACTGCCTGCGTGGAGTTGAACGGACGGAATAATGGATGCTTGATGACACGCATCGTACGCCCGCCGTCCTGTGTCTTGGCCTCTAGCGCCTCTCGATCCTGTTCTTCCTGGCGGTAATCCCATTCTCCCGCGTGTGCTCGGTCAGCGGCCGGCCTGGACGGCCGGCTGACTTGTTCTTCCCGCAGCGACACGTTACACGTAAAGGTCTTGCGGTTCAGGAACATCACCTTGGCCGGCACTGTTTGGTGTAGCGAGTAAATTGCTCTTACGGGGATGTCGTAACGATCAGTCATCTCCGACTCTCCAACAAGTGCGTCGACACCGCAGTCCAGCTTGCCTTCAATATGGTCATCCCTGATGCTCTTGATAGAGATCGGTACCACCATGCCCTCCGCCAAAGTCTGTGTTGTCTCACCGGTGAGCATAGTGAAGATGTCGTCTGTGCTAAGGAAGACAAAGTGTTTTCGTAGCTCTTCGTAAGGCTGCTGGAGTTCCGCGCGGATGGTTTCGAGCGTGGCCCGCTTTCGCTGGTTGAGGTTCTTCTCCAACTGTTCCGCGTATTCTTCAAGAATCAGATCATTCACACGATCCTGAGCATCTTCACGGAAGAGCTTGCGGACAATTGCACCGGGCCCGTTCTCATCTGTTTCTGCCTTAATATCCTCTTCGTCCAACTCCAACGCGTCCGCTGCCATCTTCCGAGCGATATCGTAGTCTTCCGGATGCACTCGAGTGTTGTCGAGGGGATCAGAATCTGCGTCCGCGCTTTCGTAGTCGATATACAGGAAACTCGCAGAGTTGTTCCATACTTTTACTCCCATGGCAGGGTACTGTACTCCAACTCCAAGCAGAGAAAACCGGCTGTTGACCACACCTCCAGTCATGTTCACTATCTTTAAGAGGTGTGCTGCTTTGCGTGGGCCCAGGCCGCATACGTATGGGAGAAGGTTGGCGGTAGCCGGGTCCGACACAGCTTCGTTGATATCGACTCCAACCAGGTTGACCATGTCGACCAGCGCGGTTTCAAGCTGCTTCAGCAGTAGCTCCTGCGCCACCAGCTGCTGCCCAGGCTTGAACTGAATGGACACAATGTCTCGACCCAGCGAAGCATACTCCTTTAGAGGGCTCTGCAGATACTTGGCAAGTCCTACACAATAATGGGTGAGGGGAGCGAAGCTGGGGTGGTCTTTCTTAGCCCGATCACTGTTTTGATAGAGTCGCGCCACTTCATCGTTAACGATCACTATTTCCAGTCGGTCACTGACCTCCTCATCACGGTCATCAGTGTAGAGAGCGCCCCGCAGGTCTTTCGCATCCACGATTTCAGTCAATAGCTTGTAAAGTCGCCGAGTCTCAGGGGACATGCCGGACACCCCGATGACATCTGGACGACGCCGGTTAACAAGCTCAACCAAGGCTTCCAAGTCTTTGCCGTCGGCGATACCGCGATCTTTGTCCCCAAGAGACAAGTCGGTGAACTTCCCGTTTTCAAGGACCCGCCCATCCTCCTCAACGTAAGCCCAGTGAATTGGTGCCCGGCCGACAATACCAGTACCTGTAGACAATGCCAAGACGCGAGGGACCGTACCCAGAATCATACCCTTTGGCTTATACGGAGCTTGGTCCAAGCGCTGAGAGAACGCTTCCCGACACTCTTTGGCAACGTGGTTCTCACATTCTTGGCGGATGTTCTCCTTGACGCTGCGGTTGATCACGCGCTCTAGCTTCCCAAGAGCCAGATCGACAGCTTCTCGACGCAGGCGATTCCAGGAGTCGGCGAGCTCACTGTAGTTGTCAGACTCGATATTAGGGTATAAGCGCTTGCGAAAATTCTCGAAGTTCTCAAAGCGCACTTTAACCTCAATAAGGCCTTCTTCTTCTGCCTTCAGCATGCGGAGAAATAGCTCAGGGCTGCGGGCGATATCGCTAAGTTGCTGGTCTCGAAGGTACTTGAATTCGTAGTACGGGTGTTGCTCATCAATGCGCCGCAAGCCCTTCTCAGTGCGGAAACAATCTACCGCGCCGTTCATGTAATATGCCTGGCGGATGACTTTGCGCATTTTGGGACTCATCACAATCTCCTCTGAAAACATACCCTTGGCTGCCTTAAGTACTTGAGATGAGTTGTTGAAGTCGTTATCAACGAGCCCATCCGCCATTTCCTCCGGGCGCTCCGAAGGATCTTCCGTGTACTGACGACGGCCCTCTTTAAGAGCGTTTTGAGCGAATGCATCTGCTGTAATTCCAAATGCACGCACAAGACCATAAGCCTTGCTATTGCGAACACGCTCAAAGAAGTTTCTTGTGAGGGCCTTCCGCCTTTGGACTTCTCCGTTGGTATCACCGTTTGTGAGCGTTAAATCCCTTATTTGCGAGGCGTATTGGAAATGAAGGTAGTCTTGGATATCTTGTAGCTCTTCCATAGTAGTGGCTATGGGTAACATTTCCTCCACAATAGCGTCCTCGACGGAGAAAACCGACCGTATGTTATCATATGTCTTTTGGATAGTGTTGCGTTTCTCCACCAGGGCTTTGAACTTGAGATCATAATCAAATATGTCCCACAAATCAGTCATGTTCAGCAACTTCTCCGCTTTGATAGTATACTGCGAGCTCGAGTCATCTGCTGAAGCCCCGTCCACGGGTACCTTGACTGTGTGAATCATGTAGTCCTTTCGGTGCTGGAAGATGAACGGCACCTCCCAGTCATCAGTGACGAGGAACTCTAGAACCTTGGCCACTGACCGCTGGAAAGGTTCACGCAGCTCTGGCTCAAGCCGTTTCTTTAGAAGCATGAGGTTCGCAATCCAAGCGGCTTCTTCACGGAATTGATCTTCGCTCAAGACAACATTGCGGTAGGGCTTGCGGGCGATTTGATGCCGTTCAGGCTCGTCTATAAGACGTATTTGGTTGTCCTCTTCGGTCAACATCTTCTCGGCGAGCTGTGACGGCTCAAAGACATCCTTCAGATCCAAGTGCTTTTCGACGTCTTCCTCCTGCTGCTCCTCTTCCTCCTCCATAGCAAGAGCGAAATCGTATTCGTTTCCATCTCCAAAAGCGGCGCGCATGTCTTCAAGCGCGTTCTCGTCGAGGCCAGTGGTGTCCGTGGCTCCAAAACCGATCGTCTTTCTAGGACGGGCTACCTCCAGATCTTCTCGTTCCCTTTGTAATTCATCATCCGAGAATACATCTTCTTCGATGAAATCGTCCATCTCGTCACCGGGGTGCCTTCGGTGCCTGCCGTAGTCTGGTGCAGGCTCATCTTCCTCGTCAGAATTGAAAAAGTCATTGATAGCCTGAGATGGTTGCCGCGAATCTCGATCCTTGTGACCGCGTTTTAGGCGCTTGAATTTTGACTGCGGCCTGTTAGTACTTCCTTCCTACCAGCAGCGGATCGAGGAACCATACATCTGCTGCAGCCGCATACTGGAGCCCTGGGTTGAGCTCGCCAATCAGCTCCAAGTCTTCCTCGTCAAGATGTTCATCCTCGCGTTCTCGTTCTTCGCGTCTTCGCTTCCTTCTCTCTCGCCGGCGTTCGGCCCGCTCCTCTTCTTCTTCGTCTTCGTCAACGATGAAGCCTTCTCGGACCTGGGAATCACAAAAGTAAGTAACTACAGCAACAGCTGCTGGCGCACACCAGATTGTAAGATCGTAACTTACAGCGCGGACTGCATCTTCGTCATCGTCCTCATCTTCATCTTCCTCGCTAGAATCGTAGTGATTGCCACCGGTCTCGACGCGTTCCTCGCCGTCACCGTAATCATCAACAAGCTCTTCCTCATTCTCCTCCTCGTCCAGCATGGCCTCCCCCTCCACGAAATCTCGGGCGCTCATCGTGTGTTGTCAGACTTTCTGGTGACGAGGTGAGAAGGGCTTGCAATGGGACAAGCGACGCACTACGCGGCAAGAGAGTAAAGACTCCAAATCGCCCAAGAATAGTCAGAAAACACACGCGGTGAGTCACCAATCGATGAGGAGAATTGCGCTGCGAAAGTCTGGGGTGCTCAAAGAACGACCTCCGGAAGGCTGTCGGCCAGAGTCTTCTGGCAGTCGGAGTGGCTCACCAGCTCACCGCCCTATGTCAGTGGCTGTAGCTCTGGTTGGCGGTATCACGTGCCAATGTCTGCTCTATCAGACGACGAGCATATGTATCACATTAAAATCCCGGTCAGACTCTTAGCCTTATGTTCAGTAAGAATTGTTGGCCATGGGAGACTCAGATGTATACCATATAGATATCCTTGAAGCGGACATTGGGGAATTTCAGCCGTTTGCGAACGGCGGATCACTGAAAGATGGTCAATCGGGTTACAATCTATATCTAAGCGCCTTTATCGAATATAGCAACAGCATCGGATTCAATGAGAAAGACTTTTAAAATAGTATGTGATCTCAACGAAGGTAGTCTCGGTTCAGCTTCACTTCTCTATTCATTGAGAATAAATGCTTCGGACTTATGTCAGTCAATAACTATTCAAGCCAAGCCCTCCAGCCGCTGATATTGGCGCCTGTGTTTTCCACTTCCCTCTATCTCCGCCCAACTCCACCAACACACTAGGAAGTCCTAAGTTCCGTCCACCGTCCATCCACCGACTCGGATATCCCTCCTTTCCCCGGTCGCCGATAGCGTTTCGTCGATTTCTCACCTGGAGCTTTCTTTAAGTCGTGTCAATCTCCACTTGGCGGGCTTCAGAACAAAGTGAAGAGATTATCTGACGCCGACTGTCGCAGCTGGGTCCAGGGGAACCCCCCACCTTGTTGGCTTGAACTTGCGGCGCTTGTCTGCAGCTGGCGCCCAACGAGCAATCCACCTGGCTGGCTCAAGCTCTTGTCACGAACTGTTGACCTGCCCTAACCGTACGGCTCATTGACCGGTTTCCTATTCCTGTCGATATCCTGCTCTCTCGATTTCGTATCGTCCTGACCACCCGTTCCGCAGGCAATCTCCAGTCGCCGTCGCCATGGCCGATCAATTCAAAGCGCGAACCTTGAAGCGTAAAAACGTCAAGGGTCTTGCCCTGAACGCTGCTCCGAAGTCCACGTCGACTTTGTCTAATGGCGATTCTCAGGTTCCCGGCGCCGCTGGCAACGGCGAAAGCAACCGCACTGATACCCTGGAGATTGGTTTGGAGTTCAGGTTGGATTTGCGCAGCGAGGACCTGATTACCCTGAAAGAACTTGGTGCCGGAAATGGAGGAACGGTCTCTAAAGTCATGCATGCTTCGACTAAGGTCGTCATGGCTCGGAAGGTAGGATTTACCTATATAGCATGGGTCCTGGGCTCTGTTGACAATGCTGCTAGATTATCAGGGTCGACGCAAAAGAAAACGTCAGGAAGCAGATTCTGCGGGAGCTTCAGGTGGGTCACGATTGCAACTCTCCAAATATAGTGACCTTCTATGGAGCGTTTCAAAACGAAGCAAGAGATATTGTGTTGTGCATGGAATATATGGATTGTGGGTATGTTTAGGGATTCTCGACCACTTTTACTGAGATGCTGATCGCTTGTGAAGTTCACTTGATCGGATTTCCAAAGACTTCGGGCCCATCCGTGTGGATGTGTTGGGAAAAATCACAGAGTCGATTCTGGCGGGCCTTGTCTATCTTTATGAAGCCCATCGTATCATGCATCGCGATATCAAACCATCCAATGTCCTTGTGAACTCCCGAGGCAACATCAAGCTGTGCGACTTTGGAGTCGCAACCGAAACAGTCAACTCTATTGCGGACACGTTTGTTGGCACTTCAACTTACATGGCCCCCGAACGTATTCAAGGCGGTGCCTATACTGTTCGCTCCGATGTTTGGAGTGTAGGTTTGACAGTCATGGAACTGGCTGTCGGCAGGTTTCCGTTCGATACGACAGATTCCGCTGCTGGAGACCGAGCCAGCGCGGGACCCATGGGTATTCTGGATCTTCTCCAGCAAATTGTCCACGAACCCGCTCCCAAACTGCCAAGGAGCGACGCCTTCCCGCCGGTTCTGCATGAGTTTGTCGCGAAATGTCTACTCAAAAAGTCTGAAGAACGACCGACGCCTCTTGAGCTATATGTGCGTATCCCCTTACCTTGCTGACTGTTGCGTACTAAACCATGATATAGGAGAAGGACGCATTCCTGGCTGCCGCCAAACGGACCCCAGTCGACCTCCAAGAGTGGGCTATCAGCATGATGGAGCGACATAACCGGAAATCTTACTTAGCACCCCCAGCGCCGAAATCACTCAAGGAGACTAGAGAGTCTCCATCGCCTGCCCAAGCCCCATCGCCCGTCCAAAAACACGGTACCAGCAGGCCATCCCGCGGCACAACCGGGGAAATCCCTCTCAATGTAGCTCGCGACAGCTCCTCGCACCAACGGCAACATGCACCCCAGAGTCAATCGCACTTCTCTTCGAATCCGTCGCATTATTCTTCGAACTCATCTCATTACTCTTCGCGTTCGTCCCGCTCCCCACCACCAATCTCATTGGAGCACCTCTCTCTTGAGTCCAAACAAGATGAGCACCGACCTACTCGTCGTCCCTCCCGAACCCCCCTGGGCGACTCGAGCTCTAGCTTAGATCAGTCCCTACGACCTTCTATAGGCTCTCGTTCAGCTAGCTCGCATAACACAAACTCGCGAATGCCACTACAGAGCACGGCCCTGCCTTTCCGTGTTGCACCTACGCCTGGTGGATATCCCACCCCCAACTCAACATCCTGGCAGCGGCGCGGCGACCATATGGGAGCCCTCTAAACCATTCATGGGCCCCTGCCATAGTTCGCTTTCTTCGAATTACAAACTAAATTCTTGACGGGCCACCGTGTTTCTGATGACTTGCATCGGCAGGGCGTAATCGTTCTTCACCATTTGTGTTTACTCCCTTTTCATGCATCTTTTCTTGCTTAATCCGGTCTCTTCTCTTCCTTTCCTCCTTTCTTTTCTATTTTTTAACATTGGCTGGACACCTTGGGAATCGGCTCATGGTTGAACACTTCATCGTCATCTCACTGTATCTCGAGGCTGGAACTCTTGCATCTGTCTTATTCTGGATCTGCATCCCTGAACCACTTTGGCTGTTTTATGCAATCAAATCCAGCGAAGAATGTACGTCACTGCAAATTTTCACCACATACAAGCATCGAGGCCAGCACAGCTCTACATAGTCTCTCATGTGCCATGTTCAAGTGAACTCAGGCCTTGTAGTTTCAGTGAAATGGCCAGAGTAATTGTGTATTGTAGAGACAAAACTACAGGTTAGAATGAACCCCATGCTCGAGGACGACTGCGAATACTCGTTCATCGGCTAGTGGGTGTGCGGCGAAGAGTGCCACAGTCTGTATTGACATTCGAGTACACTACCTGCTACAACAAAGGCTCAAATCCCAAGAAAAAAAAAGATTATTCACACGGCTACGGATTTCATAGGCCCTCTATCCGAACAGCTTCACGCCCTCAGGGCGCATAAGCGGCTACCTGTCGGGCGTTTTACCAAGTCTCAGGCGCCAGGGAAGGCCGAGACGGTCTATCAAGGTTTGAGGTCGAAAACATCATCTAACTGGTACGTTCTAAGTACTACTTCTATAAATGTTTCTTTCTTAATCTATTTTTGTATAATTCGCCTTATTCGCAGCCTTTTCTTTCTAGCTACGAGTGGCCCAATCATGCTTGAGACATGCCAGCTAACCCTCCTACTAGTTCGACACCTGCTCCAAAATCTTGAATAGCAAGACAACCCTCGGCTTTCCGGAGAAGGAAGTCGACGAATGGAATTCCGCGCTCAAGGAAGACTGTTCGAGTTCTGCGCAGACTTGATTACGTGTGCAGTTACATACAGACTAATATACAAATATGTTGCTAGATCAGGCTACGATGAACTAAGAGTGACCGAAAACCCTTCTACTCTGACACTCGTCCTACACCTGATTATCCCTCTCGCAAGATAATTGGCGAACGTAGAAGCCGTCTAGGAAGATTATAGATACCATTCTGCTTGGTAAGCTACAAGCGAGGCCATTAAATTCATTTTTTATTTTTATCTTATTTTTTTTGAACGGGCAAGACATATTCGTATTCCACCCATCTTACCAAAAGCTGATGTCCAAGCTCGTCTATCCTACTTACAGAGGCTTGGAATATTCCTATAGTTCTAGTCCCGGACCTCTGGCCTCTTCGTGAGTTGTATAGTCGGGAATCTATGAGGCGGTCGCTATGTCGACGGCTGTTTAGTACACGCTTCGTCAAATGAAAAGATAAGCCGGAGTAGTTCCTGCTTGAAGGATTATTACCAGCATTTTGGTGTACTAGAAATGACTCTATGTGTGTTTCATGCCGAATCCATCACGCCCAAATCCAACTCCTACCCAGAAACGCTCAGACTTAACTATATATGGTATGCATAAGTGACCGCTTGAAGATAAATCGAATCAAATGACCTAGATTCCAGCAACCCGCCGAAAAACGACGTTTGGGATGATCCTTCCACCCCCGGCAACTCCCTCACCAGACAAAGGCTTCCCATCACCTTTCGCAAGGTCCGTCAAGAACTTCCCTAGGTGCTCTGTTGGCGAATCGCTCTTTGTGAGCACATTTCGCATTAGCGGGCCAAAGATTGCATGTATTGATTTAGCCTTGAAAGATTGCTGATCTGGCCGTCGCAGTCTAGCTTTGAGAGTCTCAGGATCGTTCGCCGTGTCCACGTAGGCCGGACGCACGCAGAACGGTCTGAGGCTGGGATACTTTGTGGGGAGATTGAGCAGAGCAGTTTCGGCTTGACCTTTCACACGGCCGAAGAGGGGTGTGAACATGCCCGGGGTCTGAGTCGCCTGTTATCCGCGTTAATTGGCTTGCTAGAATGACTTGGATAACGAAGGGCTGAACGTACACCCTCTCCAGAGACATAGACGAAATTGAACGAGTCAGATAATGTGGAAAATGCCTTTGCTGCGGCAAGAGGGTAGTCTAGCGTGATTTTGATATACTCCCTGTGCGATGTTAGACCGCACTGGAGCTCAATGTTCGTGAATGGTATAGCTCACTCCTTCGTAACCAACGTCTGCGAAATTCCCTGCGCCCAGATACACCCATCCGCCCCCTTCAGCTTGTCCAACAGCTCCTGCGGGTACTCGTTATAGTTCGTGTGCTGGATGACAGTGACATTGGGTTTGTTTTCTGCGGCCGGTACTGGACTGCGGCTGATGATGTACAGCGCTGAGATCTCGCCCGCAGGGAGGCTGAGGATGTGGTTGAGGGCTGCGGAGCCGACAACGCCTGTGGCACCAGTGAGGATAAGACGCATTTCGCTTCAAGTTTCTTGTATTTCTCGCATCAGGTAGGAGTGAGGTCGATAACCAGAGGCAATCGACCTTTATAGATGATCCCTGTGCTATTCATGCTGACCGGAGGACTACCTACTCAGCCGGAGATACTGTCGATCTCGATAAGTCCGGGAGTCGGGCTTGGCGTCAGCCATCTTTCAACGAATCCCGACTCTCTGACGAGTTTCCTTCGCTGCGGCTGAGGTGAGCCACTGGCTGCCTTGGAAGATACTCCGAACCGACAGCGCCTAAAGCTTCGGAGATCGGCAGCTAAAGCCAATGTCGACGCGTGAGCGCAAGGTAATTCGATTTCTACCTTGTGTTATCTTTTTTGGCGCCGTGAATCGACTACCGTGGTTGAATACGCTAACGAGTAAATATAGCGGACGTTGACCCACAATGTTGCCGTTTCATCATCAACTCGAACTTCCAAGTCGGCATCTTGCAATACTGCTGCTATACTGTCTTTGGAAGAAAGGACTCAAATATGGCGTGCAGCGGCGACCCGTTTACTGGACCTGAGCCGGAAGCATTGTCGGGGCACGATGTTTTAGTGCCATTCAATCGGTTGTGTTTACAGATTCAGAGTCCAGACGCATTGAGCAGATCATGCTCCTAGCAATTGAAGCCGTTCCACAGCAATCTGCTAGATTCTTCAAGTCACAAAGGCGCAGTAGGAACAGGTGTTTGGTGTTCCTCCTGGTGTTTCTCTTGGTGCTCTTCTTGGTACTATAGCGGGCATCTGTGGCATGGGCTGGGCTCTCTGGGGCGGGAGAAAGGTTTCACATTGTCGTCGATCCCAAAGCTGCCTGATGTCTCCATAACGAGCCATCGCGGTAGATTAGGAAATAACGCCTGTTCCCGCTGGTCTCGAGAGGGTCTATGGCGGGGTAATGGGTAGCCGGACTAATTCATCTATATCTGGCTGTGTCATACCCATTTCCTCTATATATGCGGTTCTTTGCTGGCGCTCGTTTACCACATCCTTAAGATTGATGAATTAGGGCCACCGACCGCCAAGGAAGTTTATCTAGCCTTGCACTGCTGGCTGGACTAGACTTCCTTCGTCAACGGTCGATCACGTTTCCCTGACTACGTTATTTGCATTCTGACTGAATGGGAATCCTGGGCTAGGCCCCCAGCATTTCCAAGAAACGAGGCACGAAGGGCGATTTGCTGGAGAAGCCAGGCCCTGCGGCTCAGCCACGAGATTGCGTGTTGGGGCCGAAACTAACACCAAATCATATTAATACCTATTCCTTGCGCAGCATACGAGCTGAAGGTAAAGCTTGGAATACGTCAATTTTCCATTCTTTCTTTCCCTTTGCTCTGCATAGAAGGATACAATAATGTCTACAACCAGGACTATAACGCGACCCCGATCACGCAATGGCTGTATTACTTGCAAGTACGATCCTGGCCATCTATATCGCCGAAAACAAGAGTACTAAGCCATGCTTAGAATCCGACATGTGAAATGCGACGAGGTCAAGCCCTTCTGCAACCAATGCCAAAAATCCGGCCGCAAATGCGACGGGTACGATAACGCCTCGCAAACTCAACTTCGCGCGCGCATTGCCGAGCGTCAGAAGCCACTTAATCGAGACACTCTTGGGGCGGACCTTCGACTCGTTCTACGGCGAGGAACGAGAACAGAGAGGCGCTATATCGACTTCTTCTACACGCGGACCTCGCATGCGTTTGCAGGATTCTATGATAGCAAGCTCTGGTCGTACCTTATACCACAGTTTGCGGAGCACGAGCCCAGCGTGAGACATGCTCTGACTGCTATCGGCGCGCTCCATGAACGGTTCCAGCTTAGTGCAGCAGCTGGGAGCGCGGTTCTGACGGTGGACGGGTCAGCGCCGACAGAGCAGTTCGTGCTGGAGGAGTATAACAAGTCAATCCAGACTCTGGTCAAGTCTCTCGCTGCACACAGCCAAGGGGGAAGTATCAATTTGGCGTTGACGACGTGTTGTCTGTTTATCTGCCTGGAGATGTTACGAGAGAACCGGAAAGAAGCACTGGATCATATTGAGGCAGGGCTACGGATTATCCACAAGCATGAGCAATTGACATCAACTGGTTCTGGTTGGACCAGCGAGCTGTATCAACAACTCCGCGACCTTTTCCTTCGACTTAACCTTCAAGCATCCTTCATGGGCCGTCTGCTGGCCCCAATAAACGTGGACTCACCAGACACCAGAAACGGACACATCTTTACTGACCTGACCGAAGCAAGGTCCCACCTCGATCGTCTGATGACAAAGGCCCTCCGCTTCATCCGCTCCGTCGGCATCTTGCGCGAAGAACGACCGCCGGTGGTACAGGCCCAGTTCGAAGCAAAACGCGACCAGACCTGTGAGGAACTGCTGTCTTGGCGATGGTCCCACGATAAACTCCTTGACAGACACGGGCCGGAGATCCAACAGTCAGACCTCTGCGCCTCCCTTCTACTGCGTATATATTACCAGGCTACCTTGCTATGGGTCCGTGTCGCGTTAGACCGAGACGAGAACGGACATGATAATTTCACCGCGGATTTCGAGTCGCTTATATCCAACGCGGAGGAAATCCTTCGCCTTTCCTCGCCCACGCGAGTCGCGGAGAAAGCAAGAGTGAAAGACGCTGAATCAGCCTTCTCACTCGAGGGCGAAATAATCGCACCCATGTACTATACCGCCGTCCGCTGCCGCAACCCCTTCCTCCGACGGCGCGCCCTCAATATTCTTCTCCAACACTCCAAGCGTGAAGGAATGTGGGATGCACGACTTTACGCGCAGGTTACGAAAGTCGTTGTCGAAGTTGAGGAAAGTCATTGTCCGGAGCCACCGACGAGCGAAAAGGACATCGGCCCATTGGCAAGGGTGTATGAAGTTGTTCAGCTGAAGGAAATCAAGGCCAATCCGACACAGGCTGTGCTTTACATGAAGCCTGAAGGAGTGAATGGCCCGTGGAAGACGAGGAGTATTATGGTTGCGTGGTGATTCTATTATATGGGGTATTGGAGTTTAACATGAGTGGCCCGGTGACTCGGCGTTATTTGTCTTTCAGATCTTTTCCATCTATTCTGCCACTATACAGCGTGGCTTCCAGGCTCTGAGTGGAGCTCAGAGTGTCTCACGTCGTTGACACTCCTCCATAAGCTCAAACCCTCATTTGTTTAGATTGTCCTTTTCCACATATACTTGTCCGTCTGTGAACCAGTAAGACTTATATTGGGGCTCTTGGTTTCTCGCCATTGCCTACACCATGAACTGTGAGGCAGGTGAAGAGCGATCCCTTTGGCTCGCCATTCACTTGAGTTCGATTCCTGGGCCAAGATTTACTTCAAGGGAATTAAGGTAGAGTAAATCTGCAAGGGACCGATGAAATAATAGCGGATCATGTAGGCATTGAAAGGACTATTGGGATAATTGCGCACAAATGTTTCGTCAAGCCAATTCCTACCCTCACTCAATGCTACAGCCTCAATAATTGGGAGAAGATCGCGTACTATAGGCACAGCGAATTATTGGCTGACAGCGCTTTAACTAGCCTAAACTGGTAAAGTCTCATCTTAGCCTAGGCCTATATTCCAAGTTGGGCGCGGAGGATCTTCAACAATGACATCCAACCTCGCCTTGATATTACGTGAGTCAATTCCAGACATCAAGACCTTCCTATCTAAGTCTTTGTAATCCATACCTATTAGATACCCATGAATGAGCGAACTAAATACTGACTCCGATTCAGACTCCTTATTCAAGTCCAACGCCAAACCCATTCAGACCCCACACTCAGTGTAGCACAATGGCCGCCCCAGCCAAAAGGCCGGAGATTATCGAGATTGCACGCGGGCTGGACCACGTCCCCATGTGTGAGGATTATGAAAAGATGATTTCGGGAATGATGTACCTCATTACCCGGCCGACACAGCTTCATGCGAATCAATGTGCTAATATATTATCGCCAGGTACAATCCCCTGCTTCCCACTCTTGCCGCAGCACGGCACCGCTGCCGGGGTGTGGCAAGTGATTACAACAATCTCGACACAAAGGCCGTCTCCTGGGAGGAGATTGGGGAACGCCGGCTCGAGTTGTTGAAGAATGTTGTTGGGCGAGTTGGAGAAGGCACCTTTGTCGAGCCTCCATTTTGGCCAGACTATGGGTGCAATATTGTAATTGGGAAGGAATGCTTTGTGAATTTCAAGTATGTCTCTCCCCTATTGCCTTCGCCTCCTAGCTATATCTAGTCGAGCTAATTGTAATGGTTAGCTTTACGGCCCTGGACACGAGCCTAATCGTCATTGGCGACCGCGTGCAGCTTGGTCCTAACGTTTCCATTTACACGGCAGGCCACGATACATCCATCCTATCCCGGCGCAAGTTCGTCGAGTTTGGTCATCCCGTGTTTATTGGAGATGATTGCTGGATTGGGGGAAATGTGATTATTCTGCCTGGCGTGAGGATTGGAGAAGGGTGCACAATTGGGGCGGGGAGTGTGGTTACGAAGGATATCCCGCCGTTTTCGGTTGCGGTGGGTAGCCCTTGTAGGGTCATAAAGACCATTCAAAGTGCGGAGGAGGAGATGAACGATCCCAAGAATCCGTATAGGGATTTGCCAGAGAAGTCGGGGTAGTTGGCCAAGAGCAGTGCTTATAGGCATGTGGTGACCGTGAGTGGGCGCTCACTTTGGGCATATTGCATATAAAATGTCGATACTTACGATTTTGAACAGATAGCAAGGGACAGATGACAGACATAAATGACTCTGCCTTCACTGGTGAACATACCCTTATCGAAGGCTTTAAACCCGTCACCTTCCCACCTAGTTATCCGATCCGGGATCACCATCCAGACAAGGTACCTAGCAGACGCACGCTCATCAATTTTTTTTCCGTTCTTACACAATTCACCCCCAATCGACGCCCATTCTCAAAACTCATTCTTGGCTGCCCTGGTTTCTTATGCCCCATTGACGCAGAGGCATACAAATCCTACCCCGGCGCTACCAAGTACACGAACCCCGGTCTTGTCGAGATTTCAAACGTCTCAAATTCTCTCAACTTCTCCTACGGGCTTCTACTGCTCGAATGTGCACTTCGCCGACGAACTGAACCGCACAGTTGAGAACGGCGAGTCCCCTACCGCTAAGCGTATGACCTCAGTGTCCCAGAGAGCCCTCAGGTTAGATGCTACCGCCGCCTCTGCTGCGCCTCTCCTACCGGGATAATCTCCGGGTCGCATCAGTTAGACGTGGTCTTTAGCGAGGGTCTGCAGCCGTTACTTCTACCTTCACCATATAGCACGTTTCACGCAAGCGACTACACAACCCAACGGAGAGCGACAACAGCGCAATTCATGATATAGCAGGGAATGGAACACGGGGCAGAATCTGTAATTGGGTTGCGTGCTCGCGGCGACGATGCAGCGGCGGCGTAGGAAATTTATGCTGAAGGTGATCGGTGGTTCATGCGTCTATTTGTGTGGTGTGGGGGAGATAGGGGAGACATTAGCCGGACGGAGTGATCACTTGCGATACGGAGCCATATGAAGGGTTGATCCTGTGGAGAAACTCGGGTTGTGAGGGGGTGGTTATATGGGGGATGGAGATGGGAAAAGAAGGGTCTTCTACGAGGTAGCGTCTGTGGAGGTAAAGACTCATATATCCAACGTACTAGTAATCTCGTCTGCTCGAGCATCCAACAATCCAGCTATTCTCAGGAGATGATTTTACCTGAAACAAATTTCCTGGCACTTCCATATTCGACACGGAGAGGAATCTGAGAATTATCCTGGCCTCCCCGCATCTTCATCTCGGCCCTGAAGATCAACACTTGGCCGTTTCAAACTAACAAACTTTGTGTGCGCTGAAGAATACTCATGAAGCACTACCCATGCTCTTTGGAGACGGCCACCGGGCCGGTCCATGTATGGAACGGCTTACTTCGTGGAGACTCAACGTCCCTGAAGGAGTATAAGTTGAGTCAATTCTTCTCATCCTGCTGGCTCATATCCGCCTTCAAAGACATCTCAAGATGGCTCTGTTACTATCTCTCAGCCTCCTTGCCACAACAATCTCAGCCCAACAGATCGGGACGCCAGAAATCCGGCCACGTCTTACAACCTACCACTGTACTTCCGCCAACGGCTGTACAAAGCAGAATACCTCTGTGGTGCTCGATGCCGCCACGCACCCCATCCACGATGCATCCAACCCTAGTGTCTCCTGCACCACCTCAAATGGGCTAAATCCTACTCTATGCCCAGACAAGCAGACTTGCGCAGAGAACTGCGTCATCGACGGCATAACTGACTATGCTGCGCACGGAGTCGAAACCCATGGGTCGCGGTTGATACTCACTCAATACCGAAACGTGAACGGCGCGCTCTCCTCTGTTTCACCGAGGGTCTATCTCGTGGATGAGTCCAACCCTGATGAGCAGGAGTATCAAACCTTGTCCCTGCTCGCCCAAGAATTCACCTTCACTGTCAACGTCTCCGCGCTCCCATGCGGGATGAACGGCGCGCTATATCTCTCTGAAATGTCCCCCTCCGGGGGGCGCAGCGCCCTCAACCCCGCCGGAGCCTCCTATGGCACAGGCTACTGCGATGCCCAATGTTACGTGAATCCCTGGATCAACGGCGAGGGAAACGTCAACGGCTACGGAGCCTGCTGCAACGAGATGGACATCTGGGAGGCGAATTCGCGGAGTACGGGGTTCACGCCTCATGCTTGTTTGTATGAGCCGGAGGAAACTGAGGGAAGAGGGGTATACGAATGCGCCTCCGAAGATGAGTGCGATAGCGCGGGCGAGAATGACGGCATCTGCGATAAGTGGGGATGCGGCTTTAACCCGTATGCTCTGGGAAATACAGAGTACTACGGCCGTGGCCAAGGGTTTGAAGTCGACACTAAAAAGCCCTTCACGGTCGTGACACAGTTCCTGACGGATGACGGAACAAGTACAGGTGCTTTAACCGAGATTAGACGGCTATATATCCAAAACGGGCAGGTTATTGAGAACGCAGTCGTCTCGTCTGGTGCAGACTCGCTGACCGATTCCCTCTGCGCCTCGACCGCGTCATGGTTCGACTCATACGGAGGAATGGAAGGGATGGGAAGGGCGCTTGGCCGTGGGATGGTCCTCGCCATGAGTATCTGGAACGATGCGGGTGGCTACATGCAGTGGCTCGACGGTGGGGATGCAGGACCCTGTAATGCCACCGAGGGGGCACCGGAATTTATTGAGGAGCATACGCCGTGGACAAAGGTTGTCTTTGAGGATTTGAAGTGGGGTGACATTGGCAGTACTTTCCAGGCGTCTTAGCTGGTTAAACCATGTCATTGTAGACAGGTGAAGTTGTGCGAAGTAGAGTTCTAATTACACATTGTCTATTTCATTTTTGTCAGCTCATTTAAAGCTAAAAGGGAAATCTATATATGTTGTACAGTTGCTGAAGCGTAGTATACAGACGATAGGACGGATGAGCCCTACGTCTCAACCCACCGCTTTAAACACCAAAAACCTCCTTAACAAGCATCTTCTTATTGACTACGGCAAAACCGATGTTAGCAGGAGACTTGAAAGAAGTAAAGGATGTGAGTAGAAGAACTGTACCCTTTCCCATTGCATTCCTTGGAATCGCCCCCTCCAAAACCTTCATCTCAGACGGCAACTTATACGCTGCAAGGCGGTCCTTTAACGCCCACCGCATATCGAGGGCCCCCCAGGACTTCCCATTCCGCCCTGTCCTCGCAGCAACCTCAGAATTAAGGACGACAATGGCCACGACTTTTTGGCCCCATTGCTCAGAAGGGAGACCGACGACGGCTGCTTCGGCAATTTGCGGCCTGGTAACCTGTATTAGTTCTTGTAGAGAAGAGGGTAAATCTTGATGGACATACAGCGAAAGCAATTCCCGCTCAACCTCCAGCGCGCTGATTTTTTCCCCGCCAACCTTGATGATGTCGACGCTGCGCCGACCCTGAATGAAATACATTGGGCCCTTAGCCCATTCGCCACTCTTCCCGAGCCCAGCGGTCTCAATAGAGCGGCGGATTGCGACATCACCTGTTTTGAACCAGGGTCCCTTACCGTCGGCGTCTGGGGCAAACGTTTCTTGCGTCGCTTTCTCGTTGCCCCAGTACTCGCGGAAGATGGTAGGGCCGCGAAGCTGGATTTCTCCCTCGCGAGCGCGGCCACTATCATCAATTTCCTCGCCCGGTTGGATGACCTTGTTTGTGTCGGTGTCGACGAGTCGGACTTCAACGGATGGTAGAGGCCAGCCAACGCTGCCGTCGACGCGGTCTGTGAAGTCAAGTCCGCAACTAAGCGCCATCCCGACCTCTGTCATTCCATAGCGTTCAAGCAAGACGTTACCGTTGCTGAGATCCTGCCAGGCCTTTTTAGTAGGCGTTGGGAGCGCCGCGGAGCCGGAGATATTGAGGCGGAGATGTTCGGGGGAAACGGCGACCTTGGATGCCGACTGAACCTGTGGGGAAAGGGTGGGAAAGGTTGATAGGAGTCTGTTGTAAATCGTTGGCACGGCGTTGAGGAATGTGATTTTGTCTTTTGTTCCCTCTGGTAGGAATGGCTCGGCGAGACGGTTCCACACCGCGGTGGGATTAAATGGGAACATGAACTCGATCGACGAGCCAGATAGGACTGGCGTTATGATTGCGTTCACTGTTCCATGGATATGATGCAGGGGAAGGAGATGCAGGAGCCTGTCATCTGGGCTGTACTTCCATGCTTCTAGCAACGACGCCGCCTGCGCCGCGAGCGCAGACTGCGGGATCAACACACCTTTCTGGCCGCAATATGTTAGTCACTATCCATCCGCTAGATCCGCCAGGAGTCGTACCGGCCTGTTCGTTGTCCCAGACGTATAAAGCATCATCCCACCACTGTTCCCATCGATGCCCTCCAACTCTACAGCCCCAACCCCGGAGCTACCGGTTCTAATCTTCCCACGCATGTCAAGAATAGGCTGTCGATCCAACCCTCCTTCCATAATTTTCCCCGCCATATCCGCATACCGCTCCGTAGCAACCAACATTCCGGCCTGGGAGTTATTCATGATATACTTCAACTCGTCAATTGGAAACCCAGTCGACAGAGGGACTGCAATGGCATCGCTCGCAAGTATAGAAAGCAGGATCACTGTACGGTCCATCCGTTATTAGGAAGTGCGCAAGCCGCTAAGCACCAAGGCAACCAAGAGAAACATTACCTACGTAGTCGTAGCTATTCTCTGCCAGAAATGCGATTCGTTCACCTCGAAGCCCATCTCGTCCATGGCCAGATAAGTTCCACAGCTGATTCTGTGCTTTGACTACATCTGCGACAAGGTTCCCGTACGTAAATGATCGGAAGGACGGGTTATGTACAACTGCGAGATTGGCGGGGTCGTGGTTCTTCAGCGCACGGAAAAGAGGGAGGTTCGGAAGTGTTGCGAGGGATCGGCGGACAGTGAAGCCAAAGAACGTTTGGCACGATGTGCAATTGAAGGGTGCTGCAGAAGCGCGGCGAGATAGAAGGCCCCTCGAGGCGGAGATTAATGTGCGTTGGTGCATTGAGCGACGCGATCAAGGTGCGATTGGCATGTCCCTGCGGTGGATTAAAAGACCCGTTGATGTCATGAAGTTGGGATCCTAAGCTGCGAGTGCGGTCAGATAAACTGCGATGGGGCTAACGACCTCAAGATACCTTCACTCAAGAAGAATGTAGACAGATCGTCGTACTCCGTAAAGTAGGCCAGCACGAAGAACGACCTGGATTCTGAGATGGCTACTTGAGAGCCTTGGGACGAACCGACCATTCCGAAAAGGGCAACGAAGCTCTCTCCAATCCGTTCCCGATCAAATCGGATGACTCTCAAAACTGCATTGAATCGGCCTCGTCCAGTAGCAACCATACAACCTTCCTTCCCATTTTCACCTTTTCTCTCCTCATATAGAATATAAATGCCTGGTCTCGTCCGTCTTGGCCTGGTCTCCCGCCGCCTCTTCTCAACCACCATCCCAAGGATGTCCTCATCAGCTACACCCATGGAAGATCTCATGAGAGAGAAGGTACCACTTTTTTCTGTCTCTTTAACCTCTCTATCAGACGATATAGTCAATCGCTAATGACCTATGTACTATGTGCTAGATAACTGCGGCATTCTCCCCATCGACCTTAATAATTCGCAATGACTCGCATCTCCACGCGCATCATGCGCCGATGCAAGGATCGACGTCGAAAGAGACACATTTCCAGTACATATATACCTCCTGACGACGGTAATCCAGTGCTAATTAGTCCAGTGTAACAATCACTTCATCCGCGTTCCAGTCGAAGATGCAGCCGGCGAGACATCGGATGGTGTACGCTTTGTTGAAAGAGGAGATGAGTCGGGAGGGTGGGATTCATGCGCTACAGTTGAAGACAAAAACACCGGAGGAGGAGCAAAGGGAGAAGGAAAGGCAAGGGCAGTGATATGGAGCTGTTAACGTGAATTAGATTATATATACCCAGCAACAAAAGATATTAAGATTATTAGGTGATGACTATCACGTAAATTCTAGCGCCAAGGAAAACCAAGCGAAGAGTCTAATATATACAGCGACAATAACATGCGCATCTTAACCGATGAGCAGCGACAGGAACCATCAAGCCGCCTCATAGATGCAACTGTACATGATCATCAGTAGGTAATTGTCAGACGACAGTGTTGATTGAGTGCTTTTCGAACAACGACAAGACGGAACAGGGCGAGACGTGGTATAGCCAGATAACACAACAAAAGGAAGAAACAGAACATAGCGGGAGCCTAGGGTCGGCTTACCCTGCGTGCAAACGGACTCCCACGGCAGCACAACTCGGATAATAGCCAGACCAGCCCAGAACTTGACGGCAAATTCGTTTCGAACAAGGCGGTAGGACAACTAATCGAACAATGGAGATAACAAGCGGAAGGATATTTTTGACCACAGGCGTACTGAGGCGTAAACCCAGCCAAGAAATCTTTTTTCCTTTATCTCGACTGCGTGACAGCGACGGCAATAGCCACAATAATGGCAATGATAATGACTTGGTGACTTGTTAGACTTGCTAAAACAGGCGTCGAAGCGGCGAAACTTACTAACGATGATCAAGGCGTACCATTTCCACCTCCGGGCTTTGCGCGCACTTTCGACAGCTTGCCCCAGCTGAGTGTTCGCGTTCCCAAGATCTCGAGCAACGTTCTCTGCACCCTGATCGATCTGTTCTACAGCTGGTGCCTGCTGTTCGATCATTTGGGCCATTGTAGTGACCAGATTGCTCACTTCCACAAGCTTCGCTTCAATCGATCTGATTTCCTCAGAACGCGCGGCGACAGCATCCCGTACATCGTGGCCTCTTTTTAGTCTGGCACCTGCAACCTGAGGATGAGTGAGCATAGATTGTTAATACACCACTCGCGGATTTCTTACCTGGAAGGTTTGCTCTCTGCCGGCCAGCACAGCTTCCACAGTTTGATCGATTTCTTCAGGAGAAGCCTCACTGTTATTCAGCTGGACACGTCGACGCACCTGCTCCTTCAGTCGTTTTTGAAAAGACACCTGACTCTTCTGGAATTGTTCAAATTCGGTGCGAATAGCACGGCCCTGAACTTCGAGCTGGGATTGGACAGTGGCAGATCCGGGCGTCTTCTTGACTCTCGCAATGTCCTCATTTAGCTTCTGATAACCAATTGAAATTTCATCCTGAATTTCATTCAAAGCTTGGCGAGCAGTGTCATCTTCCCTCGGAGAGTTCGACTCGAGCAGGGCGTTCTGGGCGACGGCAAGTCGATTCTCTCTTAGGTTACGAAGGGTGGCAATGCCCTCTTTGATCTTCTGAACGTCATTGAATAGCGAATTGGGATCCACGGGGTGCTGCACGGGGTTCATCTCTGAACGTTCAGCGTGGTTAGTCTGTGTAGTAGAATTCCACGTAGAGAGGCGGCGCGCTTACCAACATCTTGGTTCCCATAGTGGTTCTGGCCATAGCCCTGGCTGTTGGCATAGGGATTGGACTGCTGCTCTCCGTACGCCGGATATTGGTTGTAACTTTGCCCGTACTGTTGAGGTAGGTTAGCAGGTTGTCGGCAGGGCGCCTAAGCGGCGCTATAGAGGGGGCTTTCCAGGGGCGCATCAGGCCGGCGGACATACACTCATCGTGAAGATACAATGGAATCAATGAATCAATTTAACCAGGGACTTAGTGCTGAGAATCGCAAGATTGTTTGCTAAAAAAGCAAAAAACCGAAGACGATAAGAGTGTAATATGCGCGAGAGCTCAGGATCGGAACCGCGGAGAGAGGGACAAACGGAGGGCGCGCGAAACAGCGACCCGGGCGGAATGCGACGGGTGACAGGAGCGGACAAGAAGAAATGAGGCTCAACTAGGTGATGAAACAATGAAAAATATTGAAAAAAAAAGGTGGATAGCCTGCGAAAACGGGGGAAATGAAAAACGAGGGGAGGAAATGGAAGAAAATCAGCTCCTGACGACAGCAGTGACTACTCTGAATAGGGACTGATGACGGGTGAGACAGAGGCTGAGCACGAAGTGGCGCGCAGCTGGAGGTCGTGCTGCTGTGCTTCCACCAATACACCAATCCACCCAATACAGCCTTGTCGCTATTATTATTAAATTGCTTGATGATGGAGACTTGAGAATCCCGCAATTTAATCCGTTGTTTCTTGTACAGTTGCCTTATCCTTCAGGGGGAATTGAGCTGATGAGCTTCTCGACTCCCAAGCAAACTTGCAAGACTGCGACGATCACCTCCTTTTTCAACAAAGAACAACAATTATTATCTGACAACAACAAACTAGAGAACACGTTTGAAAGGATTTTCCTTCCATTTTAAATCACCTACAAACCGCTCGTGGCGCTGCAAAGTGTGCAAAGGTTATCTTGATGCCTTAGTAAGGCAGGGACTTTCTTCATGGCCTCTATTCGATACGCTCAGCTACTCCTTGCCAAGGAAGTCACGGGAAAACTGCAGCCAATGCACCCCTGGCCAACGCAGAAGAATGACACAAAGACCAATGGAGTAAGTGGGATTCCTTATTCATACACACGGTCTGCAGGCAAGTGGTGAGCTCATGCGGTTTGGACGAAAGTGAGCTCGAAAAACTCTGGAAGAGACTCCAAGACCCCCAACATGTGCATACCAACGCTATTATTATAGAAAGCTTGTCCTGTACAGTGTTTAAATACTAATTTTAGTCAAATATTCATATAGTTTAATCAGTAACATAATTTAGTTGTCACATGTCGCCAGGGTGACAAGACGTCAGGTGACCAGGATTCTATGGAACGGTTGACTGTCCAAGCCAAGCCCTCCAGCGAGCCCTGCGCCTTCTTGCCTAACCTGGTTTTATCGGCCGCGTCCAACTAGTATGGCGACTAGTCATGGTCCACAGTTGAGCCTCACAAGAAAAAGCACAGCTAAGATATCAGACGTGTCCAGGATCTTTTAGAGTTTACTGCGAACAAGGTGGCGCTGTCAAAGGGCTCTGAGAGAACAAGTTGTATAGCTCGCAGAGATAGGAAGCTATAGAGATTGTAGTAATACGTGTCTTAGATAACCTATCCTCTCATGTGGGTAAGTTTTGGTATGCAGCTAAATACGTTGCTACCTAGCTGTAAAATAATCTTTTATCTTCTCCATACAACTCCCATGGCAACTACAACAAAGTAGTCATGTGATATACTGACATAAAGTTCCGTTCTTTGACATTTCCAACATTTCATTCACTCATGCAAGGGATTCATTGGTTATTACATCCCGTTATGTCCTTGGCAAGGCGTGCCTGAGCGCATCACAGCATAGCCCATATGCATATGCATATCTGTACCTTATTAGGCAGTGATATACACACTTAAAGAAATTACTGTATTAGTATATTCATAATAGTGTTCGACTTACTGCTATCAAGGATGATTACTTGAAATGACATGGTGAATTCTACTAAATTTGTTAGGTAGGACAAAATTCTGCTCATTGGTTCAGGTATTAGAGATCATTGGTGATCTTTCAATGGACTTAGTCCACTCCTAAACACTCTTTATGCTGGCGGGTGCAAGGCTGAGAGGAGGCTGTGCTTGGCTGCTAGGGCCTCTAACTTCTATGAATAGGCTGACAACATGCCATCTACCGCAAGGTCTTTGAGTATTTTCTATCGGATGAAGCTAAGATGAAAACACCAACGGTTGAATCAAGAATCAAGGGGTCCATCTATGGGGTGGCAGTAGTTGATGCGCTCGGAGGGCCAGTGGAGTTCCAGCCCCGGGGATTGTTCGAGCCAGTATTTGATTACCAGCACAACTTCAACTTCGACGTCCCGCCTGGGTGAGCACCCCATGGCCATATCAATATTTTGAGAAAAAAGAGAAACCCAACTAACCCTGCAGAACATGGACGGACGACACATCCATGACTCTGTGTCTAGCCAAGTCCCTGATTGACTCTGGCGGTGTTTTCGACTCCCGAGCAGCGATCCGAAATTATATAAACTGGCACGATTATGGCTACCTTGCGGCTACGGATGAGTGTTTTGATATCGGCAACGCTACATCGAAGGCACTGAAAATATGGCAGCGGTACTTCGACCGATTCTCGATTACCACAATCGACGACCTCGCAGGGAGCGAAGGTGGCCAACCTGAAATTGACAAGGCCCTGAAGCATGAGGTGTTATTCTACCATGATGTTGGACCATTTCCAGGACTGATCTGAACAGAATTATTGTGGAAACGGCTCTCTCATGCGCGTTTCGCCAATCGGCCTTGTATACTTCAATAACATGAAAGAAGCCCTGTATAAGGCCGCCGCTTCTTCAGATGTCACCCATCCGTATCCAACATGCGCTGAGTGCTGTATGATGTACACAAAGCTCATTGTGTGCGCCATGAACGGTGCCAGTAAAGAGGATCTCGCTGCAGAGGTAGCTGCCACGAGATTCAAAGATAGAAAGTTAGAACAGCGGCTTGGTCGCTATGCTAGTCTTCAGGACTGGCAAGCCAAGGCGGAACGCGACATTGACTCTTCGGGTTACGTGATATCCACGCTTGAGGCTGCGCTGTGGTCGTTCTTCAGCACGTCGACCCTCGAGGGTGGAGCTCTTAAAGCCGTGAACTTGGGCTGGGATGCGGATACTGTGGGTGCGGTCTATGGGGGCTTAGCGGGCGCATTCTATGGACTGGAGGCGATACCAACTCGATGGATTGAGGGACTACAGAAAAGGGAAGTTATCGAAGAGATTGTGAATCGTCTTGCCAGACTTGGAGAAACAACTTGTCTCAACATGAAATCGTGACCAGAAAGCGACATGTTGTTCAGCCAAATATGATGGTGTTTATGGTTAGAGAACGAGCTGAGTGTTGCGGATGCTATAAGGCCAATTTCTGAAACAAGCCCCCACCCATGTCAGCATCTTATCTAGTTTGCCGTAGATCGATAGTTACCATGCCAGCCTTTGAATAATCTATTTTATAGTTCTATGCAACCATCAAATCAACTATCATTCCAATATATTACCAACTACCACAGGATTAAACATATCAATGCCCGACCAAAGCCTGGTGCTCCGGCCCATACCGATTGCCCGCAGGTTTTGCAACGTCAATAATCCTCCTCATCTCCTTCCACTCCTCCTCACTAAACTCAATCTCCCTGGAGGCCCAGTTCTCTTCTAAACGCTTCGCCTTGGTCGTCCCCGGAATTGCAATCATCCCCTGCGCAGCGACCCAAGCAAGCGCAATCTGCGAGATTGAGACACCCTTCTTCAGCGCGAGCTTCTTGATCTCCTCGACTATAGCACGGTTTTTGTAGAAGTTCTCGCTTTGGAATTTGGGGCCTACACAAGTTATCCGTTAGTTGATGAGTTCCTTTTGGGCAGGTGTCGGAATAGGTGTTTCGTAACGTACTCCTCCGTCGGAAATCATCCGGCGCAAAATCGTCAGGTGTCTTGTAGTCGAAGTTATCGACAAGCCAGCCGTGGCCTAGCGGACTGTAGGCAATGTAGGCGATGCCTAGTTCTTTGGCTGTGTCGATAAGACCGTCTGTTTCATGGATGGTTTCGAAGGCGGAGTATTCAGCTTGGATGGCGTCGATTCTGGCGACTATCACAAATCAGTCAGCACCAAGAAGCCAAGGTGGGACGTTTGAGGGGTGCATTACTTGAGTTCGCCTTTCGCAGGGTCGCAGCCGAGCATTCAGAGAGACCAATGTACTTGGTCTTTCCGGCCTTGCGGATCTCATCCAGGGCCGGGATTGACTCTTCGAGGGGAGTATCTGTTACATTATGGTTAGATGAGTGCTTCAATGACCATTTTATTCCGGTCTATGGCGTACTAGGATCAATCCGGTGGAGATAGTAGAGATCAGGCGTGAAGCCAAGGCGTTCAATGGTTCCCTCGATGTACTCCTTAATATGGGTAGCAGAGTTGGTGACGCCGCCCTTGCCGAAGACATCGAAGCCACACTTAGAGGCGACTGGTGTCAGTGTTAGCTTGGTACATAGAGAGAAGCTTCATTTCACAATACAAGAGGGGCTTTTACCAAACACTTTGTCGCGAACGTTATGCTTCTTGATGAATGCGCCAAGAAGCTTCTCGTTTATACCGGCTTGGTAAACAACCTTCCCATCTGATCAGAATCCGTCCTAGTTTCAGTGACTCGAGACAACGTACAGCGGTATCCCAGAATGTACATCCCAGCTCGATGGCCTTCAGCAGTACGGGCTCTGCCTCTTCCAAGCTGAGGTTTGAGCCCAACCCGAAACTCAGACCCATAGCCCCGAAGCCGGGAGATGGAACATGGGTATCAGCAAAAGGGAGTGTCTTGACCATCGTGATGTCTGTACTTGCAGTATTGTCCTTGAGGATTGTCTACTAGATTGTTTGGGAGGCGAGCTCAGGGCTTTAAATATTGTACCACTGCGCTATCAAGTCCCGGGTATACTACGGAGAAATGCCTGTGGAGAACTGGTTGAAGCATCCATCACGACCCCTTATGTCCTAAGCCCGAAAGTATAGTCCGGAGCTGTCATCAAGATGGGCCGTAGGACACTGGTTGTTCCACATCTGAAGAAAGCGAAGCTGAGATTATTAATCTCAAAACCATGATCATGTTGGTTCGTTACCCACCGGAGAAACAATCGTGAACTTACCCGAAGTTTGGCTCCGCGCTAATTGCTGACACTTGCAGATCATTGAGACTCGAGGATTGAATGATGAAGTATAGACCTAAAAGATTTTGGTCGAGCGCGTACGAAGGACTAACATTGCCTCCTGATGGAGGCAGCTTCGTCTACAACATCGGGCCGCCATCATTTCATGTACTAATGACATAATAGTCAGTCATTTACCAGTAGAAGCTGGGTTGCATATAGGTAGCACTGTACTGGAGCTAAAATCTAGCTTAACTAAGCGACAATGCTTGACAAGGAAGCAGCACCTGCCAACTAGGTAGGGATTGTTACAATCCCCTGAGCGCTACACTTGAGTGATCAGTCATGGTTGTTGTGAGGCGAATGGCAGACCACATGGGTTACTCTGAAATTTGCCATTGAGCACCTCGATTTCGAAGCTGCGAGAACCCCTAGTATGATATCTGATCAATACCTGGTTCCTAGTTAGATCTACTAGGTAGCCTCCTAGTTGAGCCTGGTCCAGCCTATCTAACCGAAATCTTGCTGGCAGAACATCATGCAATGCCGATTCTAGGCGCAATCAAACTTCAGCTAAAGATGCCGCCGGCAGTCCGAAGCTGATGTGGGATTGCGGGCGAGGTCGGACATGCGAATTTGCAGAGTTGAAGATGTTAAATAATCGGGTACTTGCTTATTCCAGATGTGGTCGGAGGTTGCCCTGCATGTCAGTGTCCGCATTACTAGGGTCAAGTCATATCTAGACAAAAATAAGAATGACTGGTAGAAGTATCTCTTATTCACTCCGCTGCTTTTCCTTCCTTCCCATGATAATTACATTCGTGGACACCGTCAGTCGCATAGCAGGCGTTATAAAAGTCCGTTCTCCCAGCCAAAATTGAACCCTTAGGAAATAGTGGAATCAGAAAAACGAAGTCATGCAAGTAAAATTCCCATCATCGCACTTTTAATACTTCTTGCCCTGGCGCAGAACGTCGCTGAATTCCTCCAGAGGGCTGCGGGTGAGCTTGGTCTCGGTCCAGAGGTTGGGGGTAAGGAAGCCGTAGGTGTTGACGACGGCAAGGAAGGTAGCCTTGAGGGTGTTCTCGAGGGTCTTGGTGGAGCCGGAAGAGGAGGTGTAGGCGTCCTGGACACCAGCGAGCTGAAGGAGACGCTTGACAGCGGGAGAGGCAACAAGGCCGGTACCACGGGGAGCGGGGATAAGCTAGGTATGTAAGTAACAGGAAAAAAGGGAGTGGGAGTGCGAAACATACTCGGACGGAGACGGAACCACACTTGGCGCTCTGCTTGACGGGCAGAGAGTGAGGCTCACCGAGGTTGGTACCCCAGTAACCGCGACGAACGGGGAGAACAGCGAGCTTGGCGATGATGATGGCGGCACGGATGGCAGTAGCGACTTCCTTGGAGGTCTTGATTCCGAGACCAATGTGGCCCTCAGAGTCACCAATGACGACGACGGCCTTGAAACGGGTACGCTGACCGGCACGGGTCTGCTTCTGGACGGGTTTGATCTATATCGCGGCAGTCAGCGCCTGTTGCTGTATATTCCTGTATTCCAATCCACTCCATGGCACGTATCGTCCACCATCTAATTCCACGTCCATCGGCGCAAATCCGTTCCGCAAAAGATTTCGTATCCGTACCTTCATAACCTCATCCTTGAGCTTGGGCAGGAAGAAGTCCACGATCTGGTACTCCTTAACGGGCAGAGAGTGGAGGTAGATCTGCTCCATGCTGGTAATCTTGCCGGCCTTGACGAGACGGCCGAGCTTGGTCACAGGCTGCCATCACTTGTTAGTGACTTATCCTCGTATCCAAGCACCTCACGGGCCAAACGAGTGATCCAACTAACCTGCCATTCCTTCTCCTCAGTCTTTCCTCCGCGACGACCACGGCCACGGCCGCGTCCACGGCGGTCACCACCACGGTCTCCGCGAGAGCCGAATCCTCCACGTCCACGGGGAGCAGCGTCAGCCATTTTGAATATAAATGTGCCGGAGTATAAACGGTAACCGGGCGGAAGGGTGTCGTTGGAGGTGTTGTCGACGTCGAGGTTGCGACCTTCGATTTCTGTTCGCTCGCTATCCACACCCTTTGGCACCCAACGAAAATTCGCGGGCGGGTGCGCTACTCCGTAAGCGAGACCCGGCCCTACTGCAGCGGACCCTAAGCCCTAACAATGTATCTGCTTTGGGAAACCCGCTCTAGCCCCCGCCGGCGCACGGGCCAGCACCAGGGGGCTCGTCATGTGATGGGGCGGATTACCGTGTCGAGGCGCGTCCCGCTCCATAATCGCATTTGCGGCCAGTAGCGTTGGTCGTTGCCAGTTTTGCTTTGTTTCGCAGGTCATGCTGATGCTGAGGACTCTTATCGTCAGTCTGGGGGGTTCAATTTACTAATAGCGGAATACTGCCAGCTTGACATTTCTTCCTCTGACACTTTCAAAATTCTCTCTTCCGACTGTTCCAACTGATCCCAGCAATCAGCAGAGTCAGAAAAAATGTTACGGTGGTTTGTGACCCCGGTAACTCAATGGCTTTTGGACCCTACTAACCATGCTTATCGCTCCCCAGGTACCAGGCTAAGCTCGCAAAGCAGCCAATTCTCACAGCCAGTGTTACCAGCGCTGTATGTCCTCTATTATGTCCTGACTGCCGCCAATTTTACTTCCTCTTTCGTTTTCAATGCTGCTGTCAACTATAGCTAACCCCTTGCCGCTTTAAGGTGCTTTTCGGCGCTGGTGATGCTTTAGCGCAGCAGGCAGTCGAGCGCAGAGGCCTCGAGAAGCATGATTTCGCGAGAACAGGGCGTATGACTTTTTACGGTGGTGGTGAGTCAATACTGTCTTATTACATCATGTCGATCTGTTCCTGTTCGCTCGTCATATTACATGTTTTTAGCTAACGCCGATCAAGCTGTCTTTGGACCGGTCGCCACGCTTTGGTTTCGGTTTTTGCAGCGCAACATCGCTTTGAAGAATCCGAAAGCAACAATTATTGCTCGTGTAGCGGCTGATCAATGTCTCTTTGCGCCGGCTCATCTTACCTTCTTCCTGTCGTCAATGGCCATCATGGAAGGCACAGATCCTGTGGCGAAGTGGAAGCAGAGTTTCGTCCCAGGCTACAAGGCTAACCTCGCGGTTTGGCCTTTAGTCCAGGGCATTAACTTTGCTTTTGTGCCCCTGGAGCTGCGTGTGCTCGTAGTCAATGTTATAAGCTTGGGTACTTACCGTTCTCCTCCATCTCACCCAACATTGCTGACTTGTCTATCAGGTTGGAACTGCGTTCTGAGCGTGATTAACAGCGGCGGTAAATAGTCTGACCACTTCGTCTTGGAGGATTGTGCTTGGTGATACCCTTTATACCGCCGTGCCTTGGCTTGGGCATATGCGGATGCTTTCTTTCTTCTCTGTAGTTCTCGCTTCACCCCTTTTGGATCTCGATGGGTGGATTAATTGTTCCTGCTAGAGGGATGCTCGACTAGAGCTGTGGGAAAAGCGAGCTTGATAGATTTCTCATGGCTTTTCAGATTACCGCTATAGACCAGGGCTTACTAAAATATAATAAAACTATTTACTCTCTACAATCTTTACTTCAACTTCCTTTTCCTCCCATAAGAAGACTCCTAGCCTTTACTTTCCACCTATTAGTTACTCCAGCTTCTCCATGTTCTTAGGGTTTTTTAAGCAGCCAATAAGATCTAAGATCAGGTGAGCGGCCCAAAAAGGAAAAGCGGGACAGCTGCGGCAATCTTGAAAAAAGGATCGGAAGAAACCTCACCATAACTGCAGTGTCCTAACACTAACATATCCATATCGTGTTTTCTGCCTGGAGCAGTTGTTCAACTTCCCTGTGGCTTTGCGCGTTCACGGCCTCCTTCCTCTCATCTCCATCTGGACTGCTCCTTCCCTAACGGCCGTCACAACACAAATTTTCCTCTCCCCCACCGAAACCGCTCGCCTTCAACGCCCATTTACTCTCAAGGCAAACTCACCGCTCGAAAGCCATCGCATTTCAGAATACCCGCAGTTTCATCTTTCCTTCAGTCAATATGGCCGCCGTCGCAGAGAATGCTCCCCCGGTGACGAACGAGAACACGGCCCCTCCCGCCGTTGCAGTTGAAGAGAAGACCGAGAAGGCCAACGGCGACATCGTCACGGTCTTCCACGACCCAGAGAACTTCAACGTAAAGCATCCCCTGATGCACGAATGGACTCTTTGGTTCACAAAGCCTCCTAGTGGAAAGGTAGAGCGCGCCTCCCTCCGACCGCGCAAGGTCTTTCGCTTACGTTGGCTTGAAAATATTAGGGCGACAACTGGAACGATCTGCTAAAGGAGGTTGTGACCTTTAACTCTGTTGAGGAATTCTGGGGCATTTATGTATGTCGATTCTGTCTGATTTTTCGAATTCGCGTCTCCTAACGGCTCTCTTTGCTTAGAACAACATAACTCCGACCTCCGAACTAGGCCTTAAGGCAGACTACCACCTTTTCAAGAAAGGTGTTCGCCCCGAGTGGGAAGACCCGCAGAACAAGCACGGCGGCAAGTGGTCATTCTCGTTCAAGGATAAGCGATCGGTCCCTATTGATGATCTTTGGCTGCACGCACAGCTGGCGGCCATCGGCGAAACCCTCGAGAATGATGGCGATAATGAAGTCATGGGTGTCGTTGTGAACGTGCGTAAGGGTTTTTACCGTGTCGGTCTCTGGACACGGACTGTTGGCAAAACCCTTCCCGGTGACAAGAGCGGACGCACACCCGCTCAGGGCAAAGAAGTGCTTGAGTCAATCGGCCGCCGCTTCAAGGAAGTACTCCGTCTTGGTCCAAATGACAGTGTGGAATTCTCGGGACACACGGACAGCGCCCACAGTGGCAGCACAAGAGCCAAGGCCAAATACACTGTTTAAGAAATGCGGCAGACGGTGCTTTCATGAATCATGAGTTCTGAATCGCTTCAAGACATGAAATTACGGAGCATTCTTTTAACATGGGCGTGACGGATGAATGGGTTGAATCACGAGGAATGGATCTACCGAAGTCCACTCCCGCGAAACCCTTTTTGATTCGCTGATGATGACTTTGCTAGTAGACACCAGCTTTTTACCTTTTTCATGCTTTATTTTTGACGAGTCTATACCACTTATATTGGAGTTCTATTTATGGGGCTGAAGAAAGCAAAGCGCTGCGAGTTCACATCACAAAAGCGAAGGCGGGATCATGAATCCAGTAATCTATATCAGTACTCAGTGTCAATCTACTATCAGTATACGTAGTACTTCCATACCCTTCCTCAAATTTGTTCCTTTGGATCGCAGAAGGAGATCGAGCAACATTATAGTTCAGATTTCGTAACAAGCAAGATAGTGAGGTTTTTCCGGGTGCCGACGCATAATTGGCGATAACTTCGCGTAGGCCATCAAATGTGATGAAGTGGTCTAAGTAAAA
Source organism: Aspergillus quadrilineatus (assembly GCA_013305525.1). NCBI lineage: Eukaryota > Fungi > Ascomycota > Eurotiomycetes > Eurotiales > Aspergillaceae > Aspergillus > Aspergillus quadrilineatus. Next base: position 217,260 of record JAAXYA010000015.1, read on the forward strand.
TAAACGTGCGAAAATACTCTAATACATATGAACATATTTCATCATAAGTCTTGTACTGAGCTGTCTCCGGTTAGAGAGTCCATTTGGTGCTTGTGTTTACCTGGTGTATGCCCTTACCGCCCATCACAAAAATATATATTCTTTGGCCTTTGAAAAGTAAGCCATTCTTCTACGATGCCTAAGCCCGACATTTGCCGTTCTTCCACATCTCTTCAACCATTGTACCATCTTCCATCTCAGATAGAGTGTGGTAACTGAGACACAGAAACCTCCCTAGTGGCACACAACATTGCTTACTCCCGAACTACCATCATTGTCGAGATTGTCCTGATATTATTCCTAATTGCTGGAAAGAGTAAGGACGTGGTGCAGCAGAAGGTGCACCAGGATATTCCTCAGCTGCTGCATGAAGGATTAGTAGGACTTGCCATTGTTGAGGGAGATGTGTCAAGATTTGAGCTCTAGGCTTCGCAGAAGGATTTCAATAACTCGTGACTGTGGCCCTGGTATTCTATTTAACGGCCAAGATATTTGGCCTGTATTTTGACAATGCTTGACATCAATGATACTCGGTAAGACCATGAACAACCAGCTTTAGGTAGGCGTCGGCTGCTGAAACTCTATGATCTTCTCAGGGAATCCGAAAGGGCCTCTTACAGCATATTCAGTGTGGTTGTTACTGAAAGTAGACCTGATCGACTTAAAAAATGTATGAAGTAGCTTGTATTTCGACAGCCTGAAGCGAGAGGTGTGTAGACCTTCCTTGTGTTTCTCAACAGTCATTGGCCATCTTTCTTCTCTTTCCTCTTGACATGATCTCTACTTCCTGATTGTTTCATTATCATCGCCGAGCCGACATAGGACACAATGGACTCAAAAGTAAACGACATTGATGACTTCCCAGCTCACTGGAAGGCCACTCTCTTAGGCGAGGAGTTTTGGAAAGACGCCGAGAGGTGGAACAGAGATACCAACGACAGAATTGAAACAGGCAAGCCTCTAATTACTATCATGGCATGAGTGCCATTCGCCTTGGACGGCAGCACTGACTGTTTTCTGTCTAGCTCACGACCAGAGCCTTCACACCAGATTCCCCTTCAATATCGGTCCAGAGCAGGCGCAGACATTTCGGGCCCCGTCCGTCGTCACCACCGCCGTGAATCCAGAGGAGGTAGTTGAGGCCGTGCCCCAGAGGAGAAGCCGACGGTTTAGCATGAGTGATGCCCTCAACCAGAGCGCGAACTCATCAACCGCTCGCAGCGGCTCGACACTGTATCCGCCATCTCGTGTTCTAGAACTGGGACTGAGCAGACGCTCACGATCACGATCTCGCTCCAACATCCGCGCACGATCGTCCAGCGTCACGGCTGACGTTCGCCGTTCAAGCTCAATGATCAGATCAACCTTTAACAGGCTGAGCGGCAGGCGGAGAACAAAAGACGAAGAAAAGGAGGACATTGATGAGATTGAGACCGAGTTAGACGAACTCGACCTTAAAGCGAACGAACCAAGAAAGGCCATTCCAGTATTTACACCCGATCAAGCTACTCCCGCGAACCCGCTCATGGAATTCCGTGGCGGAGCCCTCTGGGGTGCTCTCCTTAAGGACCGCCGTACCCTGGGCCTGGACGTCTTCTGGTCAGGCTCATCGGAACAATCCACCCAGACGGACATAAACGTGTCGGAGGAGAAACATAAGACGGGCCCTCCCGCAGAAGGTGAAAACAAAGACGATGACGAAGAACCCTCCGTTCTCCCCATAGACGAACTGGCCCCCCTCTGCACATTCCGTAATCTGCGCATCCTCAAGATCACGGGGATGATGCAGTCTTATCAGATGTACATCTTCCAAGCAGCATGGCTCAACACCGATCTCGAGGAGCTTGAAATAGGCATGGCTCTACAGCCACGTCTCCGCCGCGGCTACAAGTGGCCTTACATCAAGGGAGGTTGGCGTCTGAATAAAACTACCTACGCTGAACCCGTTTACCAGTAAGCACATCCTCAACCAAGCCCAGCCCTAAAAAATCTTAGATCATCTTGCTCCAGATCCAAGAACAGAACGGAGAAGCACAGCACACAAAAGATTGTCATTAGGAAGGAGAGAGGAGAGCTAACATTAAAATCTAAACATCAAGCGGAACAGGCTACGGCACCCTCCTCCGCACTGTCGGCGTCGCCGAATACCTCGATAAGATGTGTATTGAGAAAGCCAAAATCCGCGCGATGGCATCTGGAAGTACCCGAAACCGTCTGTCTATCCGCACACTGATCCTCACGGGGGTCGTCGTCGACGCAGACCCCTTCTTGCACTGGTTCGACCCGAAGCGTCTCAAATGCATCAACTTCAAAGATAACTGCGTCGATGCGGGGTTTTATCTCAGTCACTGTATGAAGAATGTGTCAATTTTATTTCCGAAGAAGATCAGAGAGCCCATCCTTACGGGCAGACGGGTTGATCTTTGTAGGGAGTTGAAGGTTGTCCGCATTAAGGGGGGAAGGAAGGTTAAGAAAATCGAGTACCGGGATGTAGAGACTTTGAGGGATGCCGAGGAGGTTGAAGATGACCGGAGAAACGGATAGAATTACAGAATGGATGAACTCGCGAAGGCTGGCCTCGGGACTATTATCAGGATGTTTGTCTGAATAAGACGTGATCTGTGTATTTATCGAAGCTGAAGGATACGGAGATTGCCATCGTGTGCATTGCTGGACTGCGATAATCAAGAAAAGAAGGTTAAGAATAATCCCAGCTGAAGGAAGCCATGATGCCAATCTATGTTGAGAAGATTGTTTGGGACTGTTCCCATGTATATTTTCAAAGCGTGCTTGTATCGCTCCCATTTTCTGCAATCAGCGGCAGACGCACCTCCCGTTCTCCGTCAACAAAGCCATTGACAGCGCCCGGATCATTGCTCGTGACCAGCTCACGAACTGGAAGCCGAGATATAGTCGTCCTTACTTCGCTGCAGCTATTAGGACTTAGCAAATGATACTCGTCATCGTGCTGCCCGACCTGATAGTTTCCCACCGTGGTCTCGTTGACAGATGCCTCATCCCAGGACATCAAAGCGTCGTCTACCTCGTTCTTTTGACAAATAATATGCACTGGGTCGTAGGAAAGACCGTCGGTAGTAGTGGCGCGTGCTCTGTCAGCAATTGTGGCTTTTGAGATTGAAATAGCGTGAAGGCCGGCAGTTATCCCACTTGTATTTGCATTCTCGTACGCCGCGCTGCCGATATGGCCGGCGGTCATCGACTCCGTGTTTGTGCTAGGAAATGTAGCATAGTAGTCGTGACCGGTGGTGATCGTGTCTTCATTAGGCGTAGCATGCTGGTTGGTGGTGTTTGCATTGGTGGTTGCGAGAGCACTTGCGTGACCGTTCGGGAGCGTAATCCTATCCTCCAACCCGGGTGTATCTGTGCGTAACTCTCCTCGTTGCTGTCCGTCATGTCTGCCAGTTCTGTTGTATCGCTTCCTGCATCCACGTCCTCGCCCTCGTCCAGGCCAGGGCCGTCCTCTACCGCTTCCATGTCGCCGCTGCCCATGACGATGGTACTCCGCATCGGCGTGCGCAGGACCCCGACGACCCGGGGGGTTACGGTTGGTGGTCGAGGTAAAGGACTAAAAGACGATCGGTTTGGGTTAATGAAGGCTGTGATAGTGCGGTGTTCCCATAGCACGAATCTCGTACTCACCACCGATCCCCCTGTAGCTACGATCGTCATATGATTTGGAAGAGTGATGATTGTCCTTCTTCCAAAAGATTCAACCGATACGCCGCTGCCGTACGTAGTGCCGAAGTACCAGTGGGCTGACTGTGAGGTAGGTGCCGGTTAGTCCTTGCCTCCGGCTCTCATCAGACGGATATCAATTCATTTACCATGGTGAGCGGTAGGTACTAGTACGGATAAAGGAGTCTCGTTGAGAGATGAGATAACAATGGTCTTGGGGTGAGTTATCAGATAGAGAACAAGGAAAAGACCTGGTGTATTGAGTTCCATCTGGAGTTGGGGGCTCGAGTCGAGGAGCAGCTGCCGCTTCTGGAATCACTATCTCACTCAAGCCGGTGACTAGCCGCTGCAGAAGAGCATTCACATCCGTCGATATTTACGCTCGTAATAACTTTTCAGGTTGGAGGACAATCATAATAGCTTGAACGTGTGTGAGTTGACCCCACTGGGTACCGAGAGGCTGAACAGCCAGTTCAGCCCTTCCTAGCCGGTCTATTCGCCCATGATAGCCAACTCATCTGGAGGGAGTCACTACTCGCTTGCAGGCATATCTATACATATGCTAGCGATCCATAGGATGAAGCTATTCCTATTCGAGCATCGACCCAACATGTGCCGTATCAACTCTTGGGACTCCGACTTCGGCCGTCAACTACCGCGGACGATGGTCCCAACTCCAGAGCACCAGCAGTCGTGAAAACCAAGCGCTAAGAGCCTATGACAGCCCATAGCAGCTGAAACCTGTAGACGGCTTGAAATGTTTGGTTATTGAGGCTCTTATGCAGAGCCGATCTCGGAATGTCGGGGTCTCTGTTGGGCTAGGCCGTCTCTCTGAGCTGTCGTGCTTTGAATCGTCTGAAGAGTCATTGGCAGCTGTTGCTCCCATTAAAGATAAGCGTGGACTACTAGTAGACCTGCATAATGTTCATGTCAATGGTATGCATTCCTAGCTGGACAGCAGCTTTTGCACCCGAGGCGTAGTATCTAGCTGGAGCAGATTGAACGCCTTCGGCTCTGGGTCCATGATCATGAATAATTTATCATTCCCATCCTCGCCGGTTCCTTCTTTCCAGTTTCTAACCTCCAACTCTCATATCTTCCTTTTCGAGTGCCGATTCGCGCGCCGGGATTGGAGCCAAGATGCCCAGAAGGCTTGATTGGCGTAAATGGCAGACGACCAAGGTCCCAAGACCTTGGGTGCTGGTTAGCGGCTCTTGGAGGCGTGTTCGGAGAGCTAAACTGTACGACTCGCGGATTTGATAAGAAGGGTGACTCCCACCCGGCCTGGCGACTTTCATTCTTGACTCTCCAAAGGTGAGAGTCGGTCAGAACTGCTGCTGCCCGATGCCGTGTCTCTGCACGTGAGCTTGTCTCCTGTTTGTCTCTCACAGATGGGCAATCATTTCCAGAGAGTCAGCATCCGTTCTTTAGCCGTCATTCTGTGCTTGAACCCTCCAATGTGAGTAAAGTCATCATGTTGTTCATTATTGTCCTTATACCACCCTGCTTTGTCTCGATCCCAGCGACCGATACCGGAGCATCAGTGTCATGCGACTTGCCCGATCGCGGCCGTCTTGGGCGGGCAAGGATCGCGTCTTGACCGTCCTCTGACCGTCTTGTTGGATAATGATAAGCACTGACTCGGTCAGTTGCACAGGACCGGGGTCTCTTATCAATTGGCCTCGCCTCGTTCGACGATGGATGGATGATCCCTGACGCCGCTGACGGATCGAAGCGCCGTCTTGAATTTCCTCCGACGGTTAGACAAGGTGTACCACGATGCACGAACCGATCCCCGATTTCGAGAAAGGAAGCGATTGACTCGCCCTGGCCAACAACAACCACCGATCCTTCTGACCTCCCATGGGGTAACGCCGTTCACAGTGGGTAGGGCCACTTGTCAAACTCAGAACCCCAGAATCCTGATTTCAGCTCCGTTGGACGTGGAGAATTGGGTTGGGGTCACCATCCGACCTCTCTACTACGAAGATTGGTGTTGGAGATTGGGAGAAGCTTACGGGGTCACATCGTGTATCTAGCACGCGGGGACCTAGTCCGGAGGACAGTTATGCGACCTTCCGTCGCGGCGTCGACCTCGGGATACACTGAGTGGGGACAGGATCTATTCTCGAGGAGTCGACTCGCTATCGAGGACCGGGTTGTCGCTACGCCCCATATTCATCAATATGGGATTGAGCTTTTACGGCACGCGATCCGTCCTTATCTCGTCTCTGAACGAGATCTTATCCGGGCCCCTACCTAGCGAAAACGTTTATGTTACCTAAGACGTTCCGCTTGCGGTTGGCCTCGGTCGCAGTCTCGCATGGACACCATGAATTATCGCGCTGGAATTCTGCACTATAGAGAGCTGGGCGATAACTACTCCTGGGTATTGCTATTTGTGCTAAGGTCGGCGTTGGACAGACTTGGAACTGACGTTTCGAGGTGGTGTGCGATTGAGGCGATGGCAAAAAAGGTTGAGGCCGGTGAACTCCGGACGTTGCGCCACCGACCCAGTCCCATTTACTAGAGAGACAAGACAGCCGAGAAAGGCTTGACTCGCTTGTCTGAACCTGGGGTTACATCCGTGGTTGCTGCCCTTTTTGGATGGACTTTTTCACAAACGCCGTTTGGTGATTTTTCTTGGAGATAAGACAGCCGGGCCCGCTTTGCTCGCACGCGACCTGGCCTTGAGTATAATATGGTGCGACTCGCCTCCGTCGCGGCTGCCTTTTTTACCTTCTGCGACAAGTCAAGCCCATTCTGTCCGACGAGGATTTCCCTTGCCGTCATTTAATCATGGCTGCCGTAGAGCATGGTATCGAGGCCACCCTGTGAGTTTCCCCGTCTGATCGAATTTCCCTCCACCCTGCACTCTACGCGTGCATCTTGTGTTCTTCCACGATGTCGCTTTACCCTTCTCGTTTTCGAGCCTTTATTTCCTCCAGCCTTTTCTTTCCACTTAGCGATCTTCCATTTAGCGTTCTTTCCACTTAGCTAGGTTGTTACTTTGCTGACCTGTCAAAGCCCGGCTCTCGCTACCGATACTCCCGTTACAACTGGTCCTGTGGCTGGACAGGATAAAGTGGTCGGCCAGTCTGAGAAAGCCCTTACTGACACTCCCGACGGGGAAGAACCGAACGACCATGAGAACAAGACTCTCCGTCATGTTGCCGAGAACCTTCCACTTTCCGCTTGGCTAGTTGCTGTTGTCGAGTTGTGTGAGCGTTTCACATACTATGGCATGTCTGGATTATTCCAGAATTACGTTCAGCGTCCCTATAACGGTGGTGCACAACCCCCTGGTGCGCTCGGTATGGGGCATCAGGGAGCTACCGGATTGGTTACCTTCTTCCAGTTCTGGTGTTACGGTTCGTCTTCCGGCCCGGCTCGAGCTTAGGAGCGAATTAACCTTGGAATCTAGTGACACCCATTATTGGTGCGATCATTGCCGACCAGTATCTCGGCAAATACAAGACTATCGTCCTCTTTTGCGGCGTCTACCTCGTTGGTTTGTTGATCCTCGTCTGCACGTCGATTCCCACCGCTCTTGAACATGGAGCTGGCCTTGGAGGCTTTATTGTTGCCATTCTCATTATCGGCCTGGGCACCGGTGGAATCAAGAGTAACGTTGCTCCGTTGGTAAGTCAGCCTACAGGCTTTTTCAAACCGGATCGCCGCTGATTCCCCCTAAGATTGCGGACCAGTACAAGCGCAAAAAGATGGCTGTCTCAACCACCAAGAAGGGGGAAAGAGTCATCATCGACCCGGCGCTTACGATTCAACGCATTTACATGATCTTCTACGGCTGCATCAACATCGGTTCGCTTTCGCTGTTAGCTACGCCTTACATGGAAAAGTACACGGGATTCTGGTCGGCTTACCTGCTGTGCCTTTGCATGTTCGCCGTTGGCACGGCCGTTATCGTCTTGGGACGCAAGTACTATGTTGTCCGTCCTCCACAAGGGTCTGTCATTACCGACGCATTCAAAGCTCTCTGGATCATGGTCGTCAACCGCAACATGGATGCACCCAAGCCTACATGGCAGGCAGCAAACGGTGGAGGCAGAACCAACCTGCCCTGGGACGATCACTTTGTCGATGAGCTGAAGCGCGCCCTTGTCGCTTGCCGCGTCTTCGCCTTCTATCCGATCTACTGGGTCGTCTATGGCCAGTTCTCGAGCAACTTTGTCAGCCAGGCTGCTCAGATGCAAGGGCACGGCATCCCTAACGACTTGATGCAAAACTTTGATCCGATTTCCATCATTGTGTTCATCCCCGTTCTGGAATCCCTGGTATACCCCGTTCTACGCCGCATGCGCATCCGGTTCCGCCCAATCTCCCGTATCTCGCTTGGCTTCATTGTTGCTTCCCTGGCCATGATGTACGCTGCTATCGTTCAGCACCTAATCTACTCGGCTGGCCCCTGTTACGAGCACCCCCTTTGCGATGCTTCCATTGGTCCCGATGGTTCGACCTCGGGCAACAACGTCCACATTGCTATCCAGACGCCTGCCTACTTCTTTATCGGTATTTCTGAGATCTTCGCGTCGGTCTCTGGTCTGGAGTACGCATACACGAAGGCGCCGCCATCCATGAAGTCTTTCGTTCAGTCTATGTACCTCTTGACCAATGCCTTTGGCTCTGCCCTTGCCGAGGCCTTGACGCCCGCCGCATTTGACCCTGCTATTATGTGGATGTTCGTTGGGTTGGCCATCGCCTCGTTTGTTACCGGTATCCTCTTCTACATCATCTACCACCCGCTTAATGCCCAAGAAGATGCTATGAACGCTCTTGATGCCGACGACCCCGATGTCCCGGTTCCGCGTATCTCCGATGAGAAGAAGAAGGAAGACAACTAGTCATGGAGTTTAATTTGATTCGATGTGAAGATGATTTGACGCTCTACGAGCGGTCTATGCATAATGCTAATTCGCGATATGTTGCGTAGCGGTCGCTGCTGAGCAGACGACGGTTCAGGTGTAAATAGTTAATTTTTTTTTCTCGAGAATCTCCACATATCCAGATTTCCATTCACTGAACCCGCGCTCCGTATTCGTAAAGCTATCGAACGAAATCTCACGCAAACCATCCCGTGAGTCACCGATTTCCAGATCTCTCACCGGACAAACCATTCAATCTTGTCTCTGGAGCCGCCGCTCAACTCCGCTCGACCCGCCGTACACTGAAGAAAATAGGTGGATCCCTATCAAAAATAAATATACGGTGGCAGGATAACGAATTCAAAGTCAAAAGAATTCAAACTTCGAATCTGGTGTGAATCTTCCTTGACTCAGTCTCCTTTAACACTATCTGACAGGAGAGGCAGCCTCAATTTGACGTCCAGCAAATCGGCGACTTCCGCTGTTCCACTCTCACCAGTTCAGAATTTCTTCAGCAGGACCCACCATTTTAGGGGGGTTTACCGGTAACGGGAATACACCAAGCGGGTGTGGACCTGGAGTCCAGAAATGTCCTTGCAGAAATTGGGCCAGCTCCTTTTGTGGTTTGTTTCAGCGCTCATTGGGGTGACTTTGATTTCCCGGATTCGTGCTTCTAGAGTCGTTGAAGGCTTGGCAGTGCATCTGGAATGGTTCAGATTGGCATTTCTGTTGCCAAGCCAGGTTAGAGGGGCGCAATTCGGTGGGAGATTCGGGACGTGGATTTGGCAAATAGCAGGAAAGGGAGAAGTTAAACGTCTACGGTCAAATTATCGAGGAAGGATTTATAGTAAGAGTCTAGAGGTCAGCGGGTTTTCGTAGTCGCGAATGTGGTGCGGATGGTTGAGGAGACTTGTAGTTGGGCTAACTACTGTTGAAGAGTTGTAATTGATTCAAAGACAAGCAAGATAACGTAGAACTTATTCCATTCTGATGTAGAGCTAAACCGAAACTAGATCGACAGATAGACATGTTCAGATGCACTTTTTGGGGATACTTTTCTCTGATACTTTTGGAAACTTTTTGGTTTTATTATGCACCCAATAACACCAAAGTCCAACCACATGAACGAGCGACTCCAACCTGTCCGTAACGCCATGTTCTTATACGCATTCCATACCTAGTACGCGTAGATGAGCCGCTGAGTCTTAGAAAGCCTGCAAGAACTGCCTCTCAGCCGAGGAAATGCCAGCAGCAGTGCCTGCAAGCTTGCTCTTCGCAAGACCCTTCGCCTTAGTGGTGAGGCTGTACCGCTGAGGACTTCCCTCCCGACGAGCGCCATACTTGGTGGCGTACTTGCCGCTGTAGCCGTATTCGCCTCGACCCTTTTCGACAGCGTATTCCTCGCCCTCGGCCGCGATAGCCGTGAACACGGGCGCAACCTTGCGGATCACCGCGGGTGCGATCTTGACGATTGTTGGGCCGTGCTTGCGGATCACTTCGCGCATAGTGTCGAAGAGGCCCTCGTCCTCGAGATCCCGCTGCTGGATGCGGATAATAGCTTGGAGCGCTGCTTCGGCGACGACAGCCCTGAGTGGGAGGCACTCGATTGACAGCGGGAATTCGTCGTCTTGCAGGTCCATCTCCATCAATTCGTGCAGGTTATGCAGGGTGATTTGGTGCTGGGGGTGGACGCCGTGGCCGTGCTGCCGCTTTTGGCCCTTGGAGACAAGAAGTGGGCCGACCACAGACGGCTGCTTCTTACCGGCCTCGATGATGGAGGACGTGGATTGGAGGTGCTTGGAGATGTTGAGGTTATCCCATTTGACCTCAGCGTCGTCGGAGAGGCCGTCCGAGGCGATGTTGCTGACGAAGCGCTCGGTGCGTTCGTCTCGTGCGCCTTCGGATAGGGCATCGACGAATTGAGCCTTGCGGCCGCTGAGGCCGCGTCTGCTGGCGGCACCGCGGGATTGGCGGAGCGAGGGGATGGACGCGGAGCGACCAGAGCGCTTCCCGCCGTTCTTGATTTCGTCAAGGGCGAGACGGAGGATGGGCTCCTGGGCGGAGTTGATGACAGTTGAACCGGCCTGCTGGATGGTTGGGAGGAGGTCGATCACGACTTGGGTGATGGTGTTGAAGACGTGCTCACTCTGGCGCAATCGAGGGCTCATTTGCTGGACGGCTGTAAGGGCCGCTTCGGCAAGGATGGCGCGCTGGGTTATGTTGTCAAAGGCTTGGTCGCGCTCGAATTCGAAATTCTTGTCGGATGTATCGACGTCCTCAGTGACAGCGTTGGCTGCAGCACTAAGGGCAATGTTTGCGACTGCACCTGCGCGCACGCCGAGCTGGCCGAGGGAGAGACGTGTGTCGGATGACAGGATATCTCGTGGGATGGGATCGGGGAAGTCCCGAATGAGTCTGAGGATTTGACAGACCAGGTCTTGCTCTTCGTCGATGCCACCGCGGCCGCGTCGCTGGGGCTGCCTTCCTCCGCGCCGACGCTCGGTGCGGGAGTCGAGAGCGTCAAAGTAGGGCTCGAAGGAATGCCCGTGGTGGCCGACGACGGTGGCGCAGTTCCTCTCTCCGCCGTAGGTGTGGACGCCAATGCAGTTCATGTCTTCGTCGAGAACTGGAGCACCGGACATGCCTGGACTTGTTAGATGACGTAGGCTTTGTCAAGGCGTTCGTAGTAGCCTACCTCCATATGGATCAATTTGATACTCGAGCATCTGCCACCTCGACTTGTCCAGACTCCACTTCGTGTCTTGGAAGCACTCGTACAAGGTGGCACCAGGCTCGCCGTTCTTCTTGAGGTCACCGGCAAAGCCCACAACGCCGATGTTCATCATGTCGCTTTCCGGTGTATCCCGGTAGTCATACGGCGTAACCTCCCTAAACGGCTTGTTCAGCTTGATAAAGGCGAGGTTAGCCTCGCGACGACCGCCCTTCTCCATCCACTCGGGGGTTGTGGCAACTCGCTTGCCAAAGCGGAACTCGACCTCGGGGTTGTCAATGTTTTGCTTTCCAGTGTACCCAAGATACACCTTAGCTTCGGTCAGCTCGCCGAGCTCATACTCCCAGTTGTAGACGGAGTGGCCAGCGGTTGCGACGAGATCGTCTCTGACACAGAAGCCTGTGGCAACGACCCAGGTGTCTGCCTCGCTGTTCTCAAAGCGCAAAAAGAGCTTGGCGATACCTAGATGTCGTGTTAGCTTCGGGCAGATATAGGTTGTCAATTCATGAAAAGAACACACATACCGCGGTATTTGCCCCCAGGCAGGATATCCCTCCGATTCACAGAGTTACGATTGTCCTGCTCCAGCTGGGAGGGCGAGCCATTGACGTACTTGAGGTACTGGACATCGTCCGGGACCTCGGAAGAGCTGGTCCTGAGATCCCAGACGGGGATCTCGTTCTCCGAGAGCGAAGAGCGGTGGTTACCGTTGAAGAGGAGAGGCATGGTGGAATCGATACAGTAAGTGATTAGTAGAAGTTACTTTCGATGTATTCCGATCAAGCAGTCTAATACACTGAAGGATGGGTGAATTAAGAAAGAAGAAGATCCAAAACTTACGACTGAGGCCGAGGGCTTTATACTAGCCGTGTGGCAACCTGAAGTGATTTTGCAATCTAGCAACTTCTAGGATTCTAGAGATGACGGACACCACCATCGACAGGATTCATTGTCCACCTCAGCAAACATGGATCCAGCATAATCGACCTCTCCGGAAGATTGTTGTGAGAAATTCGAGCCGCGGAGCAGTCAAGTAATTGGATAGTCATCAAGTGGTCTTCATCAAATAAAGCCTAGAATGCTGCGGGGAGGTGGTGTGAGTATGGCCTTTGCTCCACTCCGATAGGGGCCAGATCTGGGGAAGCTGAGGAACTCGTTCGGAAGCGAATAGCGGGGTTAAAATCAATGGTACGATCGAAGCAGGCTGATCGAGCGCAACCAGGAACAGAATAAGCTTAATTTGGTGGCCAGAATCGCGGCCAGTGGAGAGTTTGGTAACCCCACCGGGGGAGATGGTACAGGCGAACAAGTCGATTCCTGACATATGTATGCGATGAGTTGTACCACTAGGCCCCTCATCATACATTCCGCTCCTCCTTCCGAGTGTTACCTGTCTGCTAAAGCAACCCGCAGATTTTACCTCGAAAGCCCCAGTGGGAGTTCTCATCTTTCCTCGACACCCGCTAGTCCATCCAGTATATCGGATAGTCCGAGGTCATATTGCTCCTTATTGTGACTGAAGATTGAAGAGCAGAAGAGAGTGCGTCGACGGTAGACTCGACAGAGAGCTGACGCTCTTTGAACGAATGGTCTGTTGTGGATGCTCAGGTACCAAACTTTACCTTCCAAGGGCATAGGGCATATTCCAAGATTGTTGACGACACCTAGAGAAAACTCAGCCTATTTGAATATTGCGGTAGAGCAGGAATATGGCAATGTAGATTGGACATACTGGGCAACCGAGCAAACTCGTAAGCGAAAGAAACTGTAGTATTGAGCTTTGTCGCTAGAACTTGGACTTCGAGTATTTGTTGCATGTCGTAAACTCATTAGCGGCTCGACTGTTTCCCATTGGGCGAGTTAAGTCTCAAGCAATGCGGACAAAGCGTTGACGTAGAGGTGATTTCCTACACTCCACTGATTCTCGTAAATGCTCTCCTTATCAAAGAGGATCAGGCATTGGAATGCAAGCATAGTTTTGAATGCCGGATAGTAGACAGCTTGAGCTTCGGGGCTCCCTGCAAAAATGAATGGCCTCAGCCCTCGAAACAAGTGTAGAGAAAGGACTCCCTTGAACTGTTCAATGTCCCAAGTTTCCCAATCATCAATGAGCAATAAACGCAAGGATAGTGGCGTGTCCAATTCGGTAAAAAAGTCCAGTATGTTTTGGAGACGCGACGGTAGTAGTGTAATATCGCAACGTCCAGCAAGTGAGACAACGCGGTCTATCTCAGGGCGCCATTCTCGTTAATCTCTCTCTAATCTCTCTCTGCACCCATAAACTGAGAGATACCCCTTTCATCCGTTCAAAGAGCCGACAAGAAATTCGACTCCGTCTCAACATTCACTATTAAGGCAAAAGAAATCTCTGACCACATGACCGCATTAGCAATCATGGCTGGTCCTGGAAAGTGAGTCTGTAGGCCCAGTAACAACAGTTCGTTTCCAAGAATTTGATATATTCGCAGGTAGGACACAATGCTGGAGGGCAGGAAGTATGCACTAGACACCGAGAAGCTTAGAAGCGGGATAAAAGCCAAGTGCCCACTTTCTACTGCAAGATCGGTAAACAGGCATTGATGTGGTGATGGGTCCGCACTTACAACAAGCTCGTGGAGGCTTGTCTTGCTGAACGGCGTGGGCGAAAGAGGTGTGCTAATGAAAAGGACTTGTAGACGTACGAATGGAGGCTGTCCGCAATAGTCAAAGCACAGATTTCGGAAAGAATGGAGCAAAGCGAAGAGAAGACCAGTTGGACGGGATATTTGTCGGTGGACCGACTCTGAGAGGTTTAAAGAGAGTGTTGAAGTCTGCTGTCAGGTAAAAGCCGCGATTCGAAGTGTCTGCAGGCGTTCGCGTTGGAGCTATATTCCTCAGTGCGTGAGATCAAGACCCGGTTGAATTTTTGCTCTTACCGTCGGCAAAGCGAATCTGCCAGCAGCCTCTCAATACTGGAAGAGGAGACTAGAAGAGAAGAAACAAGCAGTAGGTGGAAGCTCTTGCAAGCCGGCAGCCGTCTCGTGGGTTGGGTTCAGAGAGAGGTGGGTTGGCTTTTGTGTTATTGTCTGCCGTCGCCTTTATCTTCATAATTATTGCCTTCCGCCCCGCAAACACCTTCCCTACCACCTTCTATCACAGTCTCCAACCCGTTCCTTAGTTTTCGTCAAAGTCTCCTACATCTTCCTTCTTCGGGAATTATGGACCTGCCCAAATCAACCCTAAGATGACACCGCCCCTTCGCGTTGACCATTACCGCGATGATCACTCCGCAAACAAGTCCTCGAAGAATGCTTCCAAAGGTGTGCCGTCAGTTTTCCTTTAGCTAGCAGCAACAAGCTAATGCGGTATCCGCTTCAGCAGTAGATAAGAGCCTAGGTCCCACTCAATCCCAGGTCGCCTCTCTTATAGATCGTTTTAGAGAACTTGGCTGGATTCCGGAAAGACTGCCAGAATGCTGAAAACAGACCCGCAGTGTTCACCAACTCTCTTGCATTCTGGGGAAGTCTGTTGCATCGGGTTCGCACTGCACGCACTGCACATAAAGGGGGTCTTAGAATGCTTGCGTTGTTATCCAGTGTAGAAGGGGCGGGCCGATTTGCCCTAACGCATGTTTTGATTGTATATTCCACCACGAGGCTCAAAAGTGCAGTCATCGTCATGAGTTCGAGGCTCATATTAATTAGTGTGAAACGCAGCGCATACCGAGCACGTACAACCGCGGCGCAAACTCTCACCCATATAGACTGTGGCTCTGGCAGGTTCGAGAACAGATCCGTTCTGTCTAGAGGTGGTCTACTTCCGGCTTGTACAATGAGGACAATAATCACCCTCTTATAGACGCTGCTGCCCAAATGCGCAGAGAAACGCAAACTTGACGCCAGGGAGTATAGTGTGCCGCCGCTGCTGGCTGAGGCGCATGCAAAGACAACACTAATGACTACACTGGAGAGAACTCGGGCTTTGGAATCCAACCATCAAAGGCCTTGTGGGACGAGAAAGTTCCGCGCCAATGGGCTTATCTCTCAGGAGGCTTAAATTGTGTTTCCTTTGATTGCCATGTACGAAGAGACCTTTGGAGGATTGGGTTTTGCATGCACAACTGCTCAGTTGGGTGCTGATTGTTCGGAGACTGAGAGCGAGGGTGAGGCCGAGACTGCATGGCACAGCTCAGCCGGAGGGACAGATCTAACACGGCTGATGTATATCCTCTACGTGTGTTCCATTCAGACTTGAAAGATCATCAGAGCTGTTATATTGGTTTATGTGATGGCATACAAATGTACAACGTTCAGCCCCTCACAATATAATACCCACCCATACCCTCTCGTTCAACGCCAGTCCTCACCCCAACTCGCTCAATCATCTTTTGCCCTCGCGCAAGAACATTCCCCGCTCCGCCCTTGGTCCGATCAAACCAACCGCGACGATCTGCCGCCTCGGGACCCCACAGGGGATGATCAAGAAGCGCCTGCACGTACTCCGTGTCGTACTGCTCCGCCAATGCAGCTGCCTCTGCAGCTGCTTGACGTGCGGCAGCAAGGTCAGTTTCGGTGCGCGGGGAAGGTGGTGGGATGTCTGGATGAAGAAAGCCGAAGATACGGACGGGAAGTGTGGATGGCGGATTTGGCATCGGTTCGTGGAGAAGGCGGAGGACTGAGACTTTGCGGGTCGTCTGTGAGAGAGAGACAGGGCCCGCTTGTTGCGAGCCATCCCAGAGTTGGACTGAGAGAATAATCATCTGCCAAGTGTCGGGGCTGGTGCGAGCCCAACCGAAGAAGTAGCCACGGAGCTTGTCTTGGATATCACAAGGGACTTTGACTGGGATTCGACAGGGGTCATGAGATTGGGAAGGTCGTGCAGTGAAGTCAAGTGGGTATGGCGGTTGGGGGCCATTTTCTATGGATGGCGGTACAGCTGGATCGGGAGCATTCCCATGGTCCGGCTTGAGGGCTTCGTAGGCTGTCTGAATGGCAGTCTCCCCGAGCCAGCCAGGCCGGTAGCGCGCAGTGACGGTCTCCGCTACCGCGGTCACAGGAGCGACAACTCTGGACGCCGCTACTTGCGCGTACGTCCCGGCAACAAGAGCGCCGAGTTCCATAGGCATGGTCGTCAGACTCGCGCCCCGGAGCGAACTTGGGTCCATCGACGCAGACAGAATGCGGAAAACCGGACTCCGACATAGAACCTTCTTCTCCCCATGACACAGTATAAGCTGGAAATACCCGTCTTCGGCATCTGGCGGTATTCGCGCAACGACCGTCTCCCGCAGCCGATGGGTCTGCACGCGCTTCGAGGCCTTCTTGTAGAACTTGGCGATATCCCGCTGCCACGCGCGCTCTTTATTCGGGTCGACTTGGTCAGCACGGACCGCAACCGTCGGTGTAGCATTCACCCAGTCATCGTGCATGCGAAAAAGAGCTTTTGCACGCATTCCCGTCTTCCCGGTCCATCCTTTGCATTGTAACCAAAGCGATCTGTCGGCGGGGAGCGGAGTATCAGCGAAGATAGAGACGGTGACGGAGGTAGTTGGACCGCGGTAAAAGACGATGCCGTGGGAATGGCGGAGGATGGAGTAATGCTTTGTCGATTCAGAGGGATGGTGGATGAGCCCACCGAGGAAATGGCGGGCATCGGCGTAGTAACTGGATTTTTCAGAGCCGGTGGGAACGGTTGTTTCGGCGCGCGGGAGAGGTGGAGGATTCGTAGGTTGCGGGCTCAGAGGCGTAGTGACGCGAAGATTGGGCTGGCTTCGGTACCGCAGGAGAGAGTGAGGCGGCTGAAGAGAGCATGTGGGAGAAGGAGATGGCGAGGGCGAGGGCGAGGGCGTGAAACGGGGAGGTGGAGGGGGAAAGTGAGGAGAGTGAGGAGAAGCTGAGGAGTAGGGAGAATACGCGACGTAAGGCGAGTATGGAGGCGGATTTGGCGTCAACGGACGCCGGACACCGTACTCAACAGGCGGAGGAGGAGCCGGGACTGGCTTACGCTTGATCTCCATTTACCTCTTGACATGAATTATTGCTAGAAACAGCTCTAGGTAAGCCTGCTATCGCTGTCTTCTGGCTGCTCCTATACGGCGTCACGTGAGGAGTAACTATCGACGCCAATGTTCTAGGCAAACCGAGCCAAGGTCTGGACACCGGAATTCAGAATGCTGTTGGAAAAACGGACTGCAACTCAATTAATGTCACTGAATGTCTGGCCTAATCCACTGTTGCTGGCGTTTTCTGTCCTCCTGGGCCTGGTCGTTTGATGCTTTAAGCGCCGGAACTCAAGGGAGGACTTCTATCGGCTTCAAGGTGGAAATGTCAGTTCATGGCTGGGACGACTGTTTAAGATGCGAGTTTCTTGGCCTCACGGCATTGTTTGGCATGACGGTATCCTGATTTGCTCAAAGACGAAGCAACCTAGGCGTTTCGTCTTATTGCATTGTGCCGGATCTACGATGGTCTGCCAACTGTGCTTTCCTGGAAATGGCCTGCTGCAGAGCTTGCGGAAAGTATCATGATATTGTCATAGATTCTTCTAAAAGCTGGATGAGCCATAATGGATGAGTACGCTTGCACATCCTGTCCCATGTATTCAACTGTCTTCTTTCTGGGAGGCTTCCGGGACATTCTTAGCACCCTGCCAGCGTGCCGCGACGATGCAGATTCCGGCTTCGTTGCTGAAGAGATGGAGTTCTCCTTGGTTCTCTGGCTTCCAAATTACTACAGCTGCGCTATTTGAAGGCTTGTTGAGGGGATCAATGGCGGGATGTTTAGCTGCTCAACTTTGCTTGTTCAGCCTCCTAGCCGTACCATGATAGGGGGTTTGGGGGGTAAAAGGGCGAGTCGAGGGCCACTTCGAGTCTTTGCAAGGCCGCTCAATGAACCAGATTTACACTGCAAGCCGCTCTTGATTCTGGCTCTGTCTATTTTGTCTATTTTTTCTATCCAGATATCTATCATTTCTAGCCGTCAGAAAGCACCGCTTTTCAACACAAACATTAACTGATTAGAGGCAGGAAATAGCAGCAGAAACCCCAATAACCACGGCAATCGCAGCAGCACCGAATGGCTGCCCAGCCATAGCCCCGTTATCAGGCTCATCCGTCTCTGCATCTGCCCCTGAACTCACGTCTGTATCCTCGGTGGCGTCGCAACTGCTTAGGGTAGTGGGTGTAACCGAGGCGGAACTAGCCGACGACTTCGAAGTCGACGGCGAACCGGTCTCTGTTGCAGTGATGGTGACTTCATACGAAATAACAGGTTCGGTGCTCGTGACAAAGAACTCGCCGTCCATACCGAGCGAGCACGTCCCCGTTTTGGCGTCGTGTGTGCAGAGAACGCTGCCGGTGCTGAAGCAAGAAATGGATGTCAGCATTGGCTGGCTGGGATTCAAAGAGGTGTTGGTGAGTGGACGGGTGCCTTACTGTCCTGTTTCAGTGACGAGAACTGTCACAGTGCTGGGGGCCTGGATGATTGTCACGCCGTCGTCGACATTGCAGGTTGTTGTGACGGAGTCAGCGCAGGTGACGGAGTAAGTGGTCCTGTTAGAATCCTGACGCGCAAGAGGTTAGCTGGGTCGGCCACTTGTTGCGGGTCGTTGGGGGAGATGAAATTCATACCGACCCGACGATCTTGCCAGCGAGCGGCTGCCCGTCGTCATTGCCCGGTATGTACATGGACACGACTTGGTCGGCTGCAAAAGTGACAGAGCCGGTGAGGATGGCCAGACCGAGGAAGAGAGTAGAGGAGTGCATAGTGGCTGAGAGTTGAGATAAACAGGTTAAAAGCAGGATTGAAGAGAGGAGGATGAGGAGAGAGGTGTCTAGGAAGAGACAGTATGGTGACGATAAGGTATGATGATGTGGGTATAGACGAACCGCCGTAGAGGATATAGAGGCCTGATAAAGGCCTGAGCATACCTGAGCATGCCTACCTGATCCCTGAATTGTTTCCGCGCAGCAGCTCAGCCCTGTCAGCTTAAACGCTGCAGCGAATCAGAAGCGGAGAGTGGGAACAGAGAGTGGGAACGAGGCGGCTGAGGAGCAATTGGCCAATGAAACTACACTATCAATATCTAATGGGAAAAGCTACGGGTCTTTCAGTTCAGCCGCTCTGGCTACAGCCAGGTTATTCTTGTGTTTTGTTGGAGTCTTAGCAGCAGGCTTGTCCTGTCATCTTCACATCTTCGTTGGTCAACAGGAACATGACTCGTGCTCGGCTAAACAGGGCTCAGAGTTGATCACAGCTGAGTAGGATCTGTATTCATACAGGAACGGCTCCAATAACCCTAATGAATAGAAATTTTTCTGTTTGCTCTTTCGCTTGCCTGGGTCTCCCGTGCATGGTATCTGATACAACGCGGTTGTCTATAGACTCGGTAGAGTTGCAGACGTGCTTCAGAACGCTGTTTCCATCTACCTCTGAGCAGTGAACCTACGTACTTGAGCACGTCGAGAAGCCCTGTTTCTCTGCCTGACCGTATGTACTAGCCAGGATAAGTGATCACAATTATAGTAGCAGTGGTGATACCATACCAGCGAGTACTATGTCTGGTAAATATCAGCGGGCCTACTTTGGGTGCCGGTACATCTAAGCCCCGAATGCGGCCTGCGTAACAATTGCTCAGGTACTTGTCTATTCCCACCAGGGCTGTACTTCAGCTGCTAAAGTGCTAAAGCTACGGAAATATACAGTCTGGATACTGCAGCGACAATGGAACCCGATACCGCTCAAGACGTAGATCTGCTCCTACTCTGGCAATACTACTCGTCTGTTTACCAAGGATAAATCAGCCTTGCAGTCAACCTTGATTCATAATGCTACCCTGTAACCTTGCATTGTTTCAGCTCGCGGAGCTCAATCGCTGCGCCCCGACTAAAATTATATGGGACGGAGTCAACCGCCCTTATGAGAATAGGGCCTTAAACTAGTCAATAGCTACTAGCCCGAGTGGGTGTGAAAAGGGCCACGCATGATTGGGCCGTATTTCGACCACAGGGTCTGTTCCTGAAGGATTGGCGCAGCGCTGTGGAGGCAGGTTGCAGCCCTAACCCTAACGGGACGGGTTAAGATTAAAGGCGTCCTGCAGGTTGGGGGCGAAAACGGTTGGCGACGCGGGATGTTATTGGGGCGCGGCTTAGCTAGGGCTTCCAAGTCTTCAGGAAGACTGGGGCTTAGAGCATGGATGGATCGGAGAGTAGCTCTGCTTGGAGATGCTGAATCTGATCCGTGGACTGATCCTGTATTGTATAAAATGGCGAAGATAATCTCGCTCCTGGGGTATATAAACCACCTGCCCTCTGCCGTTTGACTCTACTATCAGAGCAGATCAGATCACGAGATCCACTTCCGAGTCCTTATCCCATAGATTTAGTCTCTACCAGATCTTGCTTTCTCCATATACTGTCCATCACTATGCCAATCCGCAAATCCTTCCTTCTGGCCGCAGCTCTGGCTACTCTCTCCCCTGTCCACGCCGACACGCTCTCGAAGCCCGCGTTAACTGACAACCTCGACTATCTCCTCGCCGGCAATGTAGCAAACCTCCCGTCCAACGGCGGCCCCTACTGGGGAAAGTGGGAAGACGGCCTCATGCCTGCAGACTGCAAGAGCATCGCAGAAAGCCAAGGTCTTAACCCCACCGATTTTGAAGTCTGGGATATTTTCTTCGACGACTGCCAAGATGGATGGAGCTTCTGTCGCCACAAGGACTCGGCGGATAGCTTCGAGACACTGGTCGATACGTTCGGGCGGATTCCCGTCAGGATGCGTAGCTGGGTGCGCCATGTCCTCACCATCCCTGGTGATAACTGGGCGTTCAACAGCAACGGCAATATCTGCTTCTCCGGAACAACAAGCCAGAACCTCGATGTCGCGCTGCACGAGACAGGACACAGTCTGGACCTCCTCGGCGCTTATGGGAGCGGAGCGCTATCTTCAAGCCAGGAGTGGCTGGACGCGTACAACGCCGACTCCAACGTCCCCGACAACTACGCGCGGTCTAACCAGGTCGAGAACGTCGCGCAAAACACCGTCGTTGCCATCTACGACAAGAACGTTCCCGGTGGGTTCCCTGGCGTGCAGGCTGAGTATGCGAAGATCCAGAACCAGTATACCCTGGTCAAGGACAAGGCGGGCGATCAGATCGTCCCTGGTGGGACCTGTGACCGACATCTGGAGAACTCGGAGACGGTTCCCATGTCGGGATCGAGCGCTAAGAGGGATATCAAGATCAAGGGCAGGACTATGGGAACTAGGGCTGTGACGCATGACTGGAAGTTCAAGGGAACATACAGCAATATCGTCACGGACTTTGAGCCGTTTAACACGAAGGATTTCCACCAGTAGCGGTTTAGGAAGGGGATATGAACTCCCTGAGGAGGAGAGTATGATGTGTCAATGCTCTTAATTTGGATTTGTTCCGGCTTGGGGTTGAGCTTGTTTATGTATGTTTATGCTTATGTTCTCTCATCTTGTATATATACAGAAGCGGAAAGGAGTAGCTTGAGGGTTGATGGGTAACAGTGATTCTTCAGTTTAAAGTATATGGGTCTTGCAATGCATTCTTCTGTTCGTATAGAGTCTTTCTTAAGATCATAATACCAACAATGACCCTTGCCATTCACTCTCAGCCCGCCACTGAGCCTGACCGAAGCTATCCATCCGAGGAGCCCTAAGTCCTGTAGCCTAACATTCTTCCGAAGTCACTGCAGTGTTACTACATGTCTGGAACCTATGTCATAGTAGGATAGAATAGAGAAGATGCTGACTGATATAGCTCAGCAATCTGAAGCCTCAGGTAGTCCACAAGCTTAGTTGGCAAGGAATTTGGCGAAATACTACTGCCCCGTGCTCGCGTTTATTTCTGCAGACTAAAAAGGAGACGCATAGCATGGACATAGGGCATTGGCTGCAGCGAAACGCCCCAGTTACCGCTTATCGCAGCATACGTGACGAGAACTCAGTGGTTATCCTTCCAGTATGGTAGAACATCTGAATACATCAGAACAGAAGCCCGATACTTCCCGTAATTATCCATTCCATGACCTAAAGATGGTACAAGGAAATATTTGCTTGCTGTTTTCATGGTCTTGCTCCTGAGACACGGAAATTTCCTCCCTTCCTATGGCCAAAAAGGCAGCCCATTCCAAAGGGAAAGCTTCATCGCTTGATGAGTTCTCGAATACAGGCTAAGATATATTTATCACCATCATCTCGACACCTACCTTCACCAACTTGTAATATAATGTTTCCCTCAGTATGTGACAATGAAGCGTACTCTTGGGGGCACCACAGCTTGTGCTCGCGGCGACTTCCAGTCACAATCCGAAACTTGCGAGAAGATAGAATGACAACCTACAGTCACAGCTTTATTAAATGTAATATAAATGGGCTATCTTGGCCTTGGTGTTTAATATAGTCGGGAATAGGAGATTCGCTAGTGTATAGAAGCTATATGTAAGTCACAAAGGGGATATTGGAATTCGTATCTTATATTTATTTGGCCACACCGTTCCGTCAGCGCATCTTCACGCCCTGCTGCACTCCTGTCCTAGTTTGCCGTTTCAAACTACCTCCAGGAAGTGCTTATTGTCTGCGTGGTCCCTGCACATCCCTCGTTCACCTTAGCAGATCGATTGGGATCGCTCTCCCAGACGATTGATCCATCCTGCAGTTTCTTGAGGAACTTGTATTCGAACGAGGTCCCCACAGGCAGCTCAACGGTCACAGTCCACAGGGGGTCCGTAGAGGTATACTGGGCCGCGGACAGAGCAACCGCCTCGGTGGTATCCCAGTTGCCGAGCTGAGAGATCGATCCAGCCAAGAAGACGTTTTCACCGTATGCGGTCTGCACCCTTTCCTGGAATACAACAGTGATTGCTGTCGCTGTGGCCGAGGCGCATGTCGTGGTCGAGGTGGCCGTTGCAGTGGTCGCCGTACTTGTAGGGTTTGTCGTGCCGCAAAGCCCACTGCCAGAAACCCAGGTTGCTGGGACAAGGACCCGAGGGAGGCCAGAGGTCATTGGAATACTGATTGCGCCGTTGGAGCCGACCTGGACAGAAGAGCAAGTGTACAGTTCCACTAGATTGGCCCCGCTGTTGTATCCATGATCGTACAGGTCGAATGTATAGGAACCGATACTGGTGCCGATATTGTTGAGGAGAGTGAGGACCTGAGAGCCCCCAGATCCCTTGCGCATGGCGATATAGTTGCTATCGCTGTAAAAAGGAGTATTCTTTCGCCGCGGCGTTAGTACTGGGTCAGTCCAGAAACTGGTACCTGAGAGGCACCGTCGGATGAAGAGAGGGAACGCACCCGGGAAACGAGATAACTGGAATCTTTGGAAATGGCCAGTTTTCGGATCTTGTTAGTGGTCGCGATGAACTTGTATAGCTCTGAGCTGGTCGAGTAGGAGGACCACCAAACCGGCTCCCGGTTATAGGGATCATTGCTGCCTGAATAGTGTTGCTCCTGGCCCGCATAAACAATAGGGATTCCGTCGGTCAAGAAGAGGAACGCGAGGACGTTCTTGGCCCGACTCATATCCGGAGTATAGCTGTTGCAATGCATGGGTTAGATATAGCCTCATCTGGAGATATCACATCCTCTTCTACGTACTTGGGGAATCGAGGATTGTCATGGTTCTCGATGAAGTTTCCAAGCAGTGTAGGATCCCGACAGTTCGAGGCGACTGTGTTGATCATGTTATAGAGATCCGACATGCTCCCGCTCGAGGACTTGAACGCATTCAGAAGGGGGTAATATCTGGCACTGTGAGTGGGCAGGCTATCTGCTGGTGCGAGCTTGACTCACATGGGGTAGTTCATGACCCCGTCCATATAGTCCTGGTAAGGGCAGGTATACGCCGGGTCCCCATGGAAGATTTCACCAACGCTGTAGACCCCGGCGGCATCAACATAACCCGGCCAGAAATCCTTCTCAACGTGCTTGACGGTATCGATGCGGAGCCCATCCACTGCGCATGGGTCAGCCTTGAATATCAAGACGGGCCAGTGGGCAGGGGCTTACCAGAGTAATTGGCAACGATGTCCTCGATCCAGTCATACCAGATGCCGCGTACCTCGGAGCTCTGGGTGTTCAGATCAGTCAAGGAGACGGTATCGTCTCCCAGGAAGCAGTTCTCAACCTGCCACTGATTGTCATAGTCGTTGATTGCGCAGTACGAATGGAAGTAGGAGGCCGAGTCGAACGGGGCAAATATGCTGAAGTCGGTTGATCCGCCGGGGCCGCCATAAGCCTGTGCACATCAGGGTCAGTGTGGCGATTCCGAAGGCCTATTTTATTTGTTTTCTTTTATATTTATTGACTTTGCGCTCCATTAACCTACCATGTGGTTCGCAACAACATCCAGCATGAGATACATGCCCCGATCATGGAGCGCCTCCGACAGAGCCCTGATATCGTCGGCTGTGCCCAGGTTGGTGTCGACACCGTATCTATATTCCATCAGTTAGAGCCAGCCGTTCAGAAGAGACGGAGACGTCAATTTACATGTTCTTCTGCCAGTAGCCATGGAAGCCCGTTCCAACAGCGGTGACATCGGGAATCTGCTCGGTGATAGGTGTAATCCAGATGGCAGTGAATCCCATATCTTGGATATAATCAAGCTAACATATCTACTCAGTGAGGGTACTTCAAAATCTGGAGAGAGTCTGGTCTGACCTGATTGATGATGCCCTGCCAGCTGCCGCCGCAGTATCTCTGGAGATCGTCAGCCCATGCGACCCAAGCAAAGGAAGATCGTCCGTACCCGTTGAGCCAGATCACAGGCAGCGGTCGTCGATCCGTCCGTGCGAGCGAATCGGTCCGTCAAGAGGAAATAGATCGACTGGCTGCGCCATCCATCCGCATCCAATCCATGCACCGCTTTGCCGAGTAGGGCCAGCGCGCTGGTCAACGCGAGCAGTCGCATTGTGGTAAGCTGAGAAGCAGATTTGATCAGAGCCCGTTTGACTGTCGACTGTCTGTTCTTGTGCAAGGCAATTTCTACAGTTCACCATGGCGCGCAGGCTGATTATATACCTCTGCTGGAGACCCAGTATGTGAACTCAGCTGGTTCTTGACCTCCAGCGAATCGCGGGTCTACGGAAGTTGGCATCAGCCATGCGGACTATTACACCTATCATGCCTTATGAATATAGTATGTTTCCCCCTTGGCCCATTCAGTTTCGGCCACGGGGCCCATGTGACTTTTGGCAACTCTCGGTAGATGGGATGTGGCTGCAGAAAAGCCTGCAAGGAATCACTCGATGGGCCTTCACGGTCATAGTAAGCAAAGCGCTCTTCAACCCCTTACAGGCCACTGGAAACGCGCTTTCGGAATTGGCCGGTTCTGCCTGGCCAAGAGTGGATTGATGGGGCAACCCTAGTTAGTCGGCTGGAAAAGCCTGCACTAGTAGCCTATGGCGGACACGACCCAAGACGGTATTTTGCGGATTCCCCAGACTTCCCCCACAAGTGACATGTTCTGAGAGGTCTTGGTATATCCCGGCAAATGTCCGCTCCCTGTCGTTGTGCCATGCCGGCCCAGACGTGAATTGCCGCGTCTAGCCATTAACGGAGATTGCTCAATGAAAATGCCTCCCCCACATAAGCCACTGCTGGTTCCGTGAAGAAATTGTCAGCCGCTCGGTGAGACTAGGGCACTCGGATTGGTTCCTGCAGATTCAGCCCATTCTATCTCAGTGTTGAGTTGAGACCGTCTGACAAATGTTAGACTCACTGTCTGAGCTAGCTAGTGGCAGGATCACTCGACAGAGAGCGGCTGCATTCATATTTTCTCTAAACATTCGATAGTCAGCCTAGGCTCTTTGGACCTCTCGTTCCTGCAAGTAACAGACGGCCCGTCGCGGTAGCTTGGTTCGTTCCTTTTACAAGAATCATACCACCATATGAGTAAAACAGCCATTACAGTTTCAGTATGTGAGAGTTGTTTCTCATCTGCTTATCTTCCTGGCTTTCCCATGGTATTACAATGGGTATTACGGAATGGTAAGAGAATCTACCTGTTTCCATAATAGAGATGGACCCCCACATTCCACTCCTTCACCATCTTGTTGCAGTAAATATAACCCCAAGCACTCTTTCTCTAAGAGTGCATGCACTTTTTTGGGGCAAATACAGTCTGGCCCATCTGGATAGTCAGCCACTCTAGCACCAGAGGACGTATTGGGTGTTCACAGGGGTGAAATAGGTCTATTGCTAATGTAAACATGGTTCAGCAGCTAGGACTGTTCTTGGCAAGGTCTGCTCGGAAATAGGGCTCAAATTGCTCCAAGATAGACTGAGACCGATCAAATCTGGCACTAGATTGGGTGAAAGAGTTGCCTCATAGCCCTAACCGCCTAAAAAGTTCCCTTACTGCCCACGCGTATACATTGAAACCAGTGGCCGCAGAATCGCCTTATATGCACAACAGACGGGGTAACAGAACCTTGAGATTAACCCAGGGTACTCGCTTCTCTGGTATTTGCTGGTGGTAGGGCGTTGAATTGCTT
Organism: Aspergillus quadrilineatus; assembly: GCA_013305525.1. Lineage (NCBI taxonomy): Eukaryota > Fungi > Ascomycota > Eurotiomycetes > Eurotiales > Aspergillaceae > Aspergillus > Aspergillus quadrilineatus. Next base: position 244,114 of record JAAXYA010000015.1, read on the forward strand.
GAGTGAAGCTGTGCTCGATGCTTAGTCATAACTACCAGCATATCAGCAGCTAGTTTAGAGACTTCAAGCTCAGCTTCTTGGTGCTCGATAATCTCCAGAGAATTCAATAATGCTTGGTTGGCATAATGTTGTCTCTCTGGCGGCTGAACTTGGCATCTCGCCGTACGATGTTCACCTTCGCCAAAAAGTCGCCCTGGAATATACCGCCCTATACGGGCCCTCCAATACCCCAGCAGGAACTTGTTGACGAGGAGGTTTGTCCTGGCTACGACTCGGCAGCTTTCTACCCTGCTCAGCCAGGGGAAATATTGGCCAAGAGATTCCAGCTACTTGTCAAAATCGGTTGGGGATCACAATCAACTGTGTGGCTCGCCCGAGATGTTTCAAGGTACCTCCCATATCTGTAACCTACCGACAACTGTAGACAAACTAACGACAATTTTCGATTGAGACTTAAATGGCGAACAGAGCAAGCAGTGACTCTGAAAATACTCAACAATAACAGTGGCGACGTTGCTCGGCACGAGAAGGAGATTGAATACCACATTAAACAGCAGAATCCCGAGCACCGTGGACGCGCGATTCTAAGGATATACCTAGATGACTTCAAATTAACCGGTCCAGGAGGAAAGCACATGTGCCTTGTCTACGAGCCAATGAGAGAGCCTCTCTGGATTTTTCAGAAACGGTTCGTTGATCGCAGACTTCCTTTGTCCATTGCAAAGGCCTATATCTACATCCTCCTTGTTGGCCTTGATTATCTCCACTCGGAGTGCAATGTCGTCCACACGGGTGAGTACCCGCTTTGGCTGTTCTGTGATATAGAGACCTAACCTACCTTTCAGATCTCAAACTAGCAAATATCCTCATGAGCTTTGAGAACGAAAACATTCTTACGAATTTCATTGAACGACAACAACCGATGCAATACAAGGTGCATAATGAGAGTGGCCGGACTATCTACCGCTGCCACAACGACTTTGGTCCCCTTGATATCAGAGGAATCAAGAAAATGTTTCCCAAACTCGCTGATTTCGGGCTTGCAACAAGACTGGGGAAGCCGTCTACTGGAAATGGAATGTTAGGAGAGCAATTTGGCATTTACCCTATCCAGCCAGACCATTACCGTGCTCCAGAGGTAATCCTTGGCTGCGGGTGGAACTCTAAGGTGGATATTTGGAACTTTGGTGTCTTGGTAAGCCTGATAATCGTCTTCTGGAGATGAAACTGCGATACGGCGTATTTTCCGCTTTCATGTTCCATTGCTAGACCAGGCTTATGCTAATATTTCTCGATGAGTTGTGGAATATTTTTGGTAGCGAGGATTTGTTCCAGCAGGTATACGACCAAACGGCCACTACAACGCAAAGGCGCACCTCGCAGAAATGATTGCGCTATTTGGCCCGCCCCCCAGCGCATTACTCAGGAGATCAAAGGCCTTTCTAGAGTTAGGTTGGCCACGGCCTGTTACGAACGACACTGGCAAACTCTGCCATAACGTTCAAGAGTTCTTTGGAGGCCCGTTCTTTGATACAGAAGGTGAGTTGACAACTACCTCCAACGCCACACCTGGTACCTGGTATACTGACTGTTGAAGATAAATTCCTCCATAATGCACTGGTCCCGCACCGAAGCCTCGATGCCGCAGCCCTATTCCTCGAAGAGAAGGACCGAGAGGTATTTTTATCTTTTGTTCAACAAATGCTTACCTGGATCCCGGAAGAGAGGAAGACAGCTCGAGAATTGATAGATCATCCGTTCCTCGGATTTAGAAGCTAACGAACAGTCCAGTTGGCTGGGAATGAGGCAGTATTTGAACCTGAAGTTCAACGCGATGCTAGGGAGCCCTTTAGTACCCAGTTAAGTTTATAAAAGAATCTGGGGTTTGCAAGTGTTCGTCTGACATCTCTCCTCTCTCCTATGCAAGTACGAGGTTGACATTGCTCGAGTGATATTCGCAAGCATCCCGTATTTGTTAAAATGTCATTTATCTATATACAAAAATTATTTACGACTCACTCCCACCTCCTGCGTCCATCTACACCGCGACATCCAATTATCGCGCGTCAGAACCCTTGTCAAGACCATTAAGCAGGGCTGGAGCTTGGGCGCTTCAGGAACGCGCAAGATTCACCGGCCATAAACAGCATCTGGACATTGTCGTCGCATCGAGATACGCATGCACAGATGTAATGCGGGAGTATTCTTTCCCAAGGGTATAGAACGTGAGGGGGATCATTGTTCCTTGAGTTGAATGAGGGCCGCCCTTGGTCCGGTCATATGGTTATGAGCTTAAGGACCCTGGCTTCAGTATTGCTCGGTCCTACAGGGTCACAACTTTCTTGAAGAAAAAGGTTCAGATATCTCTACTAGTTTCAGATCTTATATTGATTTGCAGATGATGCCGCTCAAAATAGTGATGGTAAAATAAAAGACTTGGTTTGCAGTGAAAGAAAGAATGCCCTGGTATTCCAATTTCGGAGAAAAACAGTCATAAGGCGCTTAAGGAGCTCGAGATAGGACGAGCAGAGGATGATGGTATTCTGGACAATGTGAAGACACAAATAAGTAGGCCTAATTGACGCTGTACGTACTAGAACAAATACGGAGCTAGGGTGCCCTATGTGCCCAGCTCAGTAACCCAGGTCAAGCCATCATCCAAGCGAACGCCAGTGCCTAGCAGTATGCAGCCTTGGTGCCAGCCGTTCTGGCCGGTGCAACTATATTAGGGCCAACGGAGTCGCCTATACAAATGGCGAAACTGAACCTAGAAAGAAGAATACTGACATCTCCTGGTCCTCTCGATTTCTAGTTTGTTATATCTGGGTTTGACATCTATAGTAACTAAGGTGTCAGTCTATAAACAACCCTCCGGACGCAACCAAGTGCGCCCCATTAATCCATCGCGCTCGCTCCTCACACAGGAAAGCTACCGCGTATGCAATCTCGTCGGGCTGCGCCATCCGTGGCGCCGCCGGCGTTTGATCAATGATCGGCTGGAGGATTCTCATCTGCTCTTCGCCCGCTGCTGCAAAGCCCTCGGTTGCTGTAGGACCGGGGCTGACCGCGTTGACGGTACATCCATACTTGGGAGGAAGCTCTTTGGCCCTGTTCCGTACCGATTGATCAGCGCATGGAGCATACGTAGTCATCAAGAGCAGGAACAACAAACCAGCATTTAGTGAACGAGTCCACCATCCCCTTGGTGCCCGCGTAGATTGTCTGATTCGGCGGAGGCCCGCGAGCCGAGATGCTTGCGATATTCACAATCCGCCCCGTCCCCCTGGTCAAATGTTTCAGGCTCGCTTGCGTCAATAGAAACGTTCCGCGTCCATTGACATTAACGAGCAAGTCCCAATCATCCAGGCTTTGCTCTTCCAACGGCTTGTTCACGGCCAGTGCAACGCTGTTCACCACGATATCGATTCGGCCCCATTGAGTGACTGCTGCATCGACTAGCTTCTGAGGGGCATCGACGCGCGACATATCGGCCTCTACGGCAATTGCAGGCGAAGGGAGAGAGGAGACCAATGTGGCTGCTTCATCATGAAGATTTGAGAAGGGATAGTTGACGACCGTGTTGGCGCCTCTAGAGGAGAGCTCACGCACAATGGCTGCTCCGATGCCGGAAGAGGAGCCACTGACTATGGCGACTTTGCCCTGGAGCGACTTCACAGTGGTGGACATGCTGAAAAGTAAATTTTAGTGGATATGGCAGGACTGCCGCGAGTGGCCAGTCTCAGTATATACGGTATAAACGTGTAAGCAGCGGTAGATTCCAAATTGAGATCTGAAAGATACGTGAGCCAGTCTAAGGATGCGTAGATATCTCCTCCATGCCCCCGCGCGAGTCTCAAGGAGACTACCCGACAGTCCTCCACTTTCCCGATTACCCTTTTTAGTTATTTTAAATTTCAATATTTTTTTTCTGGGCATAGATAATTCTTCTTGTCACTTTGGACCATGATACTCAGTGGCCATATTTTCCAAGGTTTAGTTATATGGGATGGTACGCTTGTTCATGGAGGCACGATCAGATATATCCAAACTGGGTCTGTAGTCGTTGTGTATCTATGATAATCCAATATACTATACTATAGCTGGGACGCCGGCACTTCTACTTCCCATTCATGAACGTTTTCTAGCCCCCGCGGTCCCGAAGCATCCCCCTGGTCCAGATATCCGCAGATCCTGCCTGTAGGGTCCCATCTACGACGGATATCCATTAACCGGCGCCCATTACTTTCAGCCCAGTATCTTGTCTGTCGTTCCTGGAAATCAGAATCACCCAAATACGCCCCCACAGAGTGCCGCTGTACCCGCTTCATGACGTTCTTCACCCAAGCCATGCACCGCGCGTCATCCTCCTCTTTTTGCCAGACTGTATATAGAGCAAAATAATGATCCGATTGCATGCTCAACGCCATATCAGGCAGCTGGCGGCGACTGCATGGATTCATTGCGTACCAGAGCGCGAAGGCTTTGCGATGGGGGAGGGTGGTGAAAGCCTCCTCGAGCACGCTGGGGACATCGGCTTCGTTCTGCAGATAGGCGTTCTCTGCGCAGTAGCGGTGGCCCTCAGGGTTGGCCTTGGCTTGGTTGGTATACTGGTTCTCCAGGCTATCTTCCCGGCAGAACCACTCCTCGATTGCACCAGGAGGACGCGACTGCTGGGCTGGAGCGAGGGCTGCCTCTGCCTCCGATGGGGTGTGTTTCAGAGTCACTAGGAGGATGAAGAGGCATATCTGCTCGCTGCCTTCTGGGTACATGCTCACCACGGTGACCTCGGTATCGCGGTCAAAGTCGGGGGTTATTGCAAGGATCCAACTGAACGCTTCATGGTACTTGCTGACCGGGTAGATGTAGCCAGATGAGCGGAATCCACGCTTCGGATACGGGATGAGTTCGAGATGGAATCGTGTGACGATGCCGGGAAAGCCTGCGGATTGCGAGAAGAAGATCGGTCATGAGCCCATCGTCCGGCAGTGAAAGGGGAGGGCTTTTGGGATGTGATTGATACCTGGCCCCGACCCCCTCGCTGCCCAGTACAGCTCCTCGTTCTGACTCTCGTCACAGTGCAGCAGTTCGCCCTCTGCCGTCACGACATCGATGGCCTTCACTCTTTCACATGCCCAGCCCCAGCCCTACACCTCGAGTTAGTTGACCGAACCCCTTTTAAAGAGATCCAAGGATGACCTACCCGGCAATTCCATCCCATGCCTCCCTGGAGCAGAAAGCCTCCCAATCCAACATCCGGACAATGACCTCCCGGGAACATCAGCCCGTACTCATGGATGAGCCGTCCATTGATCTCTTTGCCCGTCATGCTAGGCGACGCAGAAGCTATGCGCATTTCCGCGTCCACCCCGAGGTGCTTGTAGTTACCCAGGTCGATGAGGATGGACTCGTCGCGGACACTCCACCCAGCCCAGGAATGGCCGCCAGAGCGCACGGCAACACGGCAATTCCTCTGTTTGGCGAGCTTGACTGCTGCCACTATATCCGCGGTGCAGCTGGCCTTGACGACCGCGATTGGGTATCGATCAGGACGACGGTTGTTGAACACCCGGCCCACGCGCGCTTCTTCGTAGACGGCCGGATCGGCCGAGTCGCGCCAGACGATCTGCATTGCTGTATGATCAAATGTAATAGTTCGAGTGTATGACCTTTGTATAGAGGAAGAAGTCAAATGCTTCTGCATAGTATCAAGTCGCACAAATATTGGAAGACGTTTGGTTATTAAAGGTCAGGTTCTGACCTCTACGGGTCTTCACACTGTCAGTCCCACGTCCCCTCGAGCACTCAACCCCTCAACCTCCAACAGCTGGGTGGAGCCGATATGCGGAAAGTGGAGAGTAATGGAGCTAAAGGTAGGAGGATCGAACAGTTCTAAGATCCCACAGTCGAGCCTAGACCATGGGAGTGATCCTTAACGTGCTATAGCAGAGTCTCCGTCCGGTTCACTCAGCGGAATCAGCTGCCCTTTACCTACCCTTACCTACTTAAGGCCCTGTTTACCTTCTTTTTCAGAATGCTATTCATCAACTTGACTCGCTATTGTCACTAGCAGACAAGAACTAAACTTCAATCAGACACTAAAATGTGTCACACGACCAAATCGTACCAAGGTAACAAATCGTACTGGTCAGCGTCGGGACGGCTATTCCCCAACTTCCCGATCATCCTTCCAGAACACAAACTGTAGGAATGGCCACTTGGTAGCAGCCTGTCGGATGGGCTTGCCCCAGAAAAAGAGCGGGATGAAGAACAGGAGACAACCCCCTGAGATGCCCGCCATAGCGCCAAACGCAGCCTCATAGCCAGATTCGTTGATCCAGGGATTAGTGTAGAAGGAGAGGAGGAAACCAAAGCACGCTGCCATTTATCAGTTGACTGACCAAATTGGGGAAGGATGATGGGATGAAACTGCTCACCTTTGAAAGCCAGCTGCGTAACTGTCACCTCACCCGCGACGGGGCGGAACGAGTCAATACAGTAGACGAAGGAGACGTTGGTTCCTTGGGTGATGGCAAAGGATACTATGATCGCTGTTAGTAGAGTCTAAGAATGACGAAACAGAGGCACGGTCAACGTACATAAGCCTAGGCCGACAGTAGGCACCATCCAATGCCACGCATTGGCGATGCCGCAGCCGTACAGCACAAGAGACAGCGGCGCAGCAATAACACTGGGGATAATCGCCGGCAACCGCATTTCAGGTTCACGAATGCCCCCGTTCCGTCTGGTGAAGTAGTCTGCCACCCAGTCCGAGAAGGGACCACCGGCAAAGGTCCCTAAGAAGCAGCCCAACATGCCGGATATGAAACAGAGGCCAGACTGCCACGCTTCAAAGCCGTAGGTGGTGCTGAATGCCGTGGCAAAGTTTGAGACCACAGCCACCAGGAATCCAATGGTCACTGACATGACGATGGTCGCCCAGAAGACAGGCGGGACGAGGATGAGTCCAAACGGACGGATGAACATCCGCCAAAAGGACTCCTCCGTGTACGTTTCACCCGACCAGAGCCGTAGATTGTGGAGGTAAGTCTTCTTGGGCGGAATCCGTGGGACAGAGGCGCATTCTAAGCTGGCGCTGTGAGGATCAGACTGTTTTCGGAGGTCCAGGGACTGTTCAACCAGTGGATTGCCGACGCGCCTGTAAACGGTCTCTGGGAAGAAGAGGAAGATAACGAGGGTGAGCGCTCCGACGAGGGCGCAGCCGACGAAATAAATGGCCCTCCAGTCGTGGTTGATGGTGACAAGACCTGCGATGATGATGCCAAAGGCAACACCCGCACTCAGGGCGGCGTTGTAGATCCTACCAGTACCAGTCAGAAATTTCTCTTTCTTCCTCCTTTCTCTCTACCAAGCACTTACGCCATGCCGTAACCTCGCTGATGCAGATAGAACACGTCAGAGATAGTGACTGGTGCCAGGCACTCGCCTGCACCCGCCCCGATACCCAAGATGGTCCGCGTGGTGATCTCGCCCGCATAGGTCTTTGCGAGTCCTGCTCCGAGGATCATGAAGAAATACAGAATGAACGAGCCGATGTAGATTGGCCGTCGACCATACTTGTTGAGCAGCGGCACCCAGAACAGCGTCGAGACCCCTTGCATGAGCGCGCTGTTGTTGAAGAAGTATGCGGCCCGGCTAACCCAGTCGTTCAGTGTGGTGCCGCCCCCTTCTCTGAACTCGGTGGCTATCTGAACCATCGCCACTGTCGGCCCGGCAGCCATGAAGTTACACATGACCATCGCGAGCGAAACAAGGATGGCGATATAGATCTTGTACGGGGTGGACCTACGAGGCGTCTCAGTGGCTGTGACGTTCCTGGGAGCAAAGCAGAAGTATATTGCTTACCATCTTAGAGGATCGTTCGGATCGAGTGACGGAGCCGGTATCAAGATAATCTCGTTGGTGTGCTCGTGGCGAAGACGTACATGGCCGAGACTGTGCAGATGGAACGGCTTTGCGCGTCTCGAGCTCTCAACGTGCTCGACCATCTCTTCTTCAGGCGAGGTCTTCATATCGGTATCAGCCATGGTGGTGAACTACTTAGGACTAGATGCAAGGGATAGATGGGAGAGCGTTCCGGAGAAGGAGGAAGAGGATTGGTGCCAGGCCACGGATCTCTTGGAACCTATAAAGACCCTGATCGGATTTGAGAGTTGTCCTCGGGAACCCATGGGAAAGGTGACTGATAGGGGTACGCAAGCGACGGGCTGTGGCTGCGTAGGAGTTGTCGACTTCAGTTTAGCGTGTCTAGACCTCAGACACCCGCCGGGATGATGGAGAACCCGGGGTGGAGTGCGGGGAAGTGGGGGACTGTCCCGGGATTGACTGACCAGAGGAAAAGAAAGGTATCAAAGGGTTTGGTCTAGGTGAGCGTCAAGTCCTGTCGGGAATAGGGGCAAGCATGGGTTCGGCGGGGTGGAGTGTTTCTGCATGTCTGTGATATAGTATTATATAGTACTCAACTACGCGGCATGAAAGCGCAGGATTGCCAAGGTTTTAGCTATATTTGGCTTCTATATTGACATAACAGTAAGGAATATGGATTCGTTGTAGATTGTCTACAATGGCCAGAAGTCAGGCTAACCTCATACGTGACGGGGACAAATGGTGAAGAAAGATAGCCATTCCAATAGCATAGCGTAACTATGCAACAAAAGTGCAGTGCTCTTGATTGACTAAGAAGCTCCTGGAATGCGCATAATAATACTTCCCATCCGGGCCCAAACCGCTACTGAGGGTACGGCCTAAGATGGCCACCTCCCGGCAGGGCCACAGTTTTAGATTTGAGCCACTTGCTGCCAGCTGCCGAGGCGTTATAGTAAATACTGAATCCTCGAGAACGGATGTTCCCATGATCTGGGACTACATTGGCGAAATTGTGCAGACTCACGTTCCGCGTAAGCGTCCAGGTGGAGGTTTCGTCAAGAGAGACATCGAAACGGGCAGCCCCAGTGGCCGAGTACGCAGACCCGGTCCAGCTCGAGTGCTCTGTAAGATTCCAGGAAATAGAGCTTCCATTGTACGCAACAATATCTCCCTCCAGGGCCGACTCAGCCACGGAGACTGCCACTTCAGCAGGCTTGATCGAGGAGTTCTCCTCGACGCCAGCGAAGTGGTCGAACGCCTGGGTGACCTGAGAGGCATTGGCCAGGACAAGAATCCCCGAGGCAGGGATGATCTTCGTAGCGACCAGGCGAGCGCTGGCAACGACGTTGCCGAACCAGAGCGCGGCCATGTCCTCCTTCAATGTTGTCAGCCGGGAGTTTTGGAAGGAAATCGACGCTCCGCTCTGTCGCTCGGCGGACGAGAACATGACAGTCCCTGCGAGCAGGCCGGCAGTGAAGTCGACGTTCTTGAAAACCGCTTTTTGTGCCCCATCGCTGAAGAGGACAGGGGCGTTCTCGGCCAGTCCCACGACGTCGGTCCCGTAGACCTCGCCCAGGGCATAGAAGATGGCACTGCCCATTCCCGCCGTGTGCGCAACCGCGTCGTCCACGTACACATACCCAGCGGGAGTGTCGCCAGAGAAGGAGGAGCAGCGATTTCCGCCAGAGTAATGGCGGATGTTGGACGCGTAGATTGTCCCGTTGCCGGCAGCGTAGAGACCGTGCGCGACGGGGCCGGAGCTGTAGAGATCGGTGTTGCTGACATGAACGACCGTTCCAGTACCGTAGGCAAAGATATTGGCTGCTCCATTGTGAACTGTGATGTTGCTGTCCTCAATATATGCCATAGAGCCATTGGCAATATTGATTGCCGCGTTGACGCCGAAGAAGCTCGCCTGGTTCAGCCAGGTGCAGTATCCTGTCTTGATCACCTCGACATGAGATAGATTCGCACTTGCACTGTCTGTAGCAACGAGCACGCTGGTGTCATTCGCGTCGACGGACAAGGTTTCATGGTCCAGCTGCACGTCGGCGTCGGCGTAGTAGTAAGGCCCGGTGATATTGTAGTCCAGGTACATGGGGCCGCCGTTGTCCGTGGTGTAGTCGGCCATTATGGCATTGTCCCCAGCATCCGCTGCGATATCAGCGAAATCGCTAGGGTCCACGATGGAGACTGCGCCTATCGCGAGGGAGCCCAGGGCCAGAAGCAGGAGTGGTTGGACCGTCATGTTGTCAAGCAAGCTTTGTGGTGAACTATACTTGAATGTTCTTCGTACCTATAGCTCTGGGTTCCACCAGCGAAACATTCCAGGTTGGTATTTATAGACGCGGTTCTATACAGAATTTGCACGCCAGTCCACACAATCTAGCTAGCAAATGCAGCGACATTGCAAACCTGGGTAAGTGGAGCCGTAACTACCTGTCCTTCTAGTAAGGCCTTCGTGAAGATGGAGGTCCCGAGAATGAGGGGGAAAAAGAAGGCCTGATGAAATGAATGGGGACGCGTGGCCTTCATTTTAGTTTGCAGGTAACGGGCTAGCCAGAGTTCTTTTTATTATATTTCATTTGTTTGCTGGCGAGGGCGTTGCGTCCAATATTAAGTTTCATACTCTTGAAACCTAGACCGGATCCTTCACGCGTCTAAGCTTCCAGGATCAAGAAATACCGTGGCTGAAATCACTCGCTGGACTGCTGGACATATCTAGATTGTCAATATATGGGTGTTATCAGGGTACACTTTTATATTTTAGCTTTGATTCAAGGGATTATTAGGTCATTACTTTCTGGAGTTTAGGATATGAAGTATCTGCGCAAGTGCTGAGGAACAGCGTTGACAGGCTTGCAAAATCTGACTTAGATCTGACTTTCGTTGCTACTGAGGACCCTGCTAAAGAACGGGGTGAGTTCCTGCGAGCATGTAGTTCGCGCTCAGGATATTTCTTAGAGCAAACAAAAACTCAGACCAGCGAGGGAGATATTTACTGGACGAGGTGGATGAGAAATAAGTAAAGGTTACATTATATATTCACTTTGCTTATAAAATGCTTGACAGCAGAGACTAGCTTACGTTTGAGACTGAATGTCCAAGATGCAAGTGCTAAGCATGCATCCCCAAGATTAATCTGTTATTACTGTAACTCTCTGAAAAGGCCTCGATCTTAGTTTTGAAGCTCAAGTGCATATATGATTTCTAATTGAGCACGGGTGACGAAAGACGCAGCGTTTTGTTCGCGATATCGGATCAAGAACGTAAAGAGAGATTTATCACCAGTGGAAGCGCTCAAAATCTGCAAGAGCCCTAGTATGTCCATGAATATATATAAACCGCCATAGGATCTCAAAGTAACCCCGAGATGGAGTAGTCCGAATGGTAGAAGACGAATTAAACCCATGTCTTACTGCGTCTTCAGCATCCCGAGATCCGTTACTTTGTTATTCTAAGAAACCATCTAAATACCTGGGTGAGTTCAATGGCGATTAGGGCTGGCCATCCATAATAGCATTGCTCGCGCGACAAAAACTGCCAACGCTCCATGCAATACCCCATTTGAAAAGGGTTTTAGCGACAATGACCACCAAAAATTACTACCTGCCGATACCTAATAGCTAGCCCTCGACTATTCCCCAAATTACGATCTTCGAATCTCTCATAATCCAGGGCAGGCCCAACTGTACTAGAAGCGGAGTTGGTTCAGGACATCTCTATCATATAACCATCAGTACTACCGGGCTTTATAGCTTCCAGAATGGATAATCTCATTGGTGTCTGGGTACAAAGTTTCCTTTCTCGAGGATATCTTTCGAAGAAGCGAGGACAGGTTTGAAAGACGTGTCTCATCAGGTCGAGCGTATCCAGACGCAGAAGCTCTTATACCTGTCAAGTTAGACTACTGGCGGTCAGTAGCCATAGATACAGTTCGTGAGATCAGATCAGCAGACTGTCGCGCTTTTTAAAGATTAGTCCTGCTTCAAGATCTAGAAATGCTTCATGAAATATTATTGGTTGACACTCTGGACGTGGCTCAAAATTCCAGGTTAAATGTGAGGTGTTTTAAAATCAGCAATATTGATGTTATACCACTAAGTACTGGTCCCTTCCCTTGATCGTTCCTTGATCATTAGTTAGCTGAATCATTCCACGAGCTGCGCCTTTTGCTACTGAGCACGCCAGTCCTAATTCTCTATTCTGAGTTGAGGAACGACGTTAAAAGTCAATAGAAGCAATCCATGACTGGTGATGATGCATTGCGTGAATTGATTTAAGTTGTCAAGCACAATCCCAGTTGGCAAAATCGAGGTACTTTGACCAAAGCGTAACCGCCCAACGAGGACTTTGTCCAGGTTCGTTTTTCACAATCTACAGACAGAAACTTTCACCTCCAAGGCTGCCAAACCTCGCCTGCAATCAGCCGCCAGATGTCGAACGCGAAGATTATGAAATTTTAACGATTATAGCTGTGTAAGGGTGCGGGTCTATCCTATTTTCTCTCGAGAGTTTTCAGAGGCCGAATCTTAAGATTCATGGAGTTGGATGGCTGGGGTAGGCACCAATGCAAGCGATGTGGTAGGCCAAGGGGATGGTAGTAGAAAGGGCATAATTCAAAGCACATATACTTAGCCATGATGATGTTGCAGGAGCTCGAGATGCCCATTGCCGTGTCGCAGCTTCCCTACCAATAGATCCGGAAGTGCTTTTAATCTACGATGAAGGACAGCCAGGGTCAATCATTCACTCATCGAAATCGCTTGCGCTGAGGCTTATAACACAAACTTGTTTTCCACATAGCTCATTAGCATCAACACAGGCTCATCAATTCACTTCTATCTTCTTAAGACTACTCTCACAATCGAACTATCATCTTCTCGCATTATCTGTATCTACATCGACGAAATCATCAATCATGGCCTCGCGAGCATTTTCAACCACCGCCAGACAATTCAAGCAGCTCAGTTGGAGCCTCCACGGAACAACTATCGATGTCAACTGGTTGATCCGCCAAATCGAACTCTCTATCGACGAAGTCCCCGGGCTGAAGGATCGCGTTGTCAGCGCGAAGGTAATGTATGATACTTGTGTATCTCCCAATAGAATGAATAGTTCGACTAACGTGGATAGCGGAAATTCTCACCCTACGCCTGACCGCGACGACGCGTACCATGGGTCAGTGATCCTTTTGGATAAGGACGGTAAACGCATTACATCCGATCATGCCTATCTCAATGGGTATGTAAGGTTCTCCAAGGAGACGAAATACAAGCCTGTGAAGCTTCCCCCGGTGCCCGAGGCGCCGGTTATTCCGCCGGTGGACGTCGAGACTGGTAAATCTAGTTCGACATCTGAACATTATCAGTCAACCTCCAAAGAAAGCGAGGATGGCTGAAACAGTCCGTGTTGTAAGCAGATGTTTACTCCTTGGTGATAGGTAGTTTCCACCACGGCGCCTGCTGGGCCAGATTACCAGAACCCACCTGTAGCACCGCAAAGAAATTTTGACCATCTACGTGCTGTTAGACCGCATAAACAGGGGAGGCCTTCTAGGTCAACGCCATTATGTCCTCAACAACTGAAGAGTGACCGGAGTTGCTCCATGTTAGACTCGTCCGAAGACAAGGCTGCTTGTTTGACCGGATTACTGTGATATTTGTCAGCTTAATCCCTTAATCCATCTCTCAATCGCCTTACCCCTCTGCGGCAGTCGCAGTTGCTTCTGGCAGGCACCCTATGATATCATTGGCTGATATCTTATTTTCCACTAGTCTGTATCAGGAATGGTCACCCGCGACCGCCGCGCTACGTAATGGAGCTTACCAGCCGTGCCTGCGCTGTTCTTCGTCAATTCTAATTTCTCATTGTCCTGTCAGCCTACGGGGAGCAATTTGCAATGAGTACCATAAGACCGATGATCCCTCGTTTGTCCAGCTTTCTTCGAAAACCGTTTCCAATATCTTCTCCTGGGCCATCATTATCGCCCAGCATACTTGTTGATGAAGAGATCTCACCAGTCTACAATTCCAAGTACTTCTACCCAGCCAAGCCTGGAGAGGTACTGGGCGACCGTTATCAAGCCCTGGTTAAGATTGGCTGGGGCGTGTCTTCAACAGTATGGCTCGCGCGTGATTTGCAATGGTACCCTCCAATGACTTCAGTTCAGTTCATAGCTCTGTCTTTGACAAACATACAGGCATATTGAAGAGCCGGAGCGCGTCGTGGCACTGAAATTCGCCAATAACAATGTGAATGCCGCTGCTAAAGAGCGCGAGGTTGAAGAACACATTTCTGCGGTAGACCCATCAAATCGCGGTCGCTCAGTTATTCGAACCCTAGTAGATTCTTTTGAGCTCAGAGGCCCGGAACGTTCTCATTTGTGTCTTGTTTATCCACTTCTGAGGGAGCCATTGGCGATGTATCAGCGGCGCTTTGACAATGGAAAGATGCCACTTCCCCTTATCAAAACATACATTCGTGCTCTGCTCACTGGTCTTGAATATCTTCACAAGGAATGCAGAATAGTCCATACAGGTAAGTATATCTTCTGCCTTGCTTTTTGTCAGTGACGCTAAACCCAGCCGGCTGTCTAGATCTAAAGCTTGAGAATATCATGGTCACAATTGAGGATCCGACGGTGCTTGCTGATTTTATGGATTCGCGACTGGAAAAGCCGATGGCTTACAAGATTGACTCGACAGGAAGACCAGTATACCAATCCTGTACTGATTTTGGACCACTGAGAAGCTTGAGGAGTATACCGCAGCTTGTCGACTTTGGCTTGGCGACTAGACTCGAGGAAGACGACGACTGGGGCGTCTGGCCTATTCAGCCAGACCACTATCGTGCTCCAGAGGTGGTTCTGGGTAATGGATGGCAGATGCCTGCGGATATTTGGAATATTGGTGTCCTGGTGCGTCCCGTTATACTCTAAGAGCCGTTCCATCCACTAATATTAGACCAGTTATGGGATATGATTGAAGGCAAAGAGCTATTCCAACATCCACGATCAGCAGGGTCACTACGATGCTAAACTGCACATCGCCGAAATGATAGCTTTACTCGGCCCACCGCCTCCAGAGATTCTGCAAAGGTACCAATATATGCGAGAGTACTTGTGGCCAGAACCTGTCAAACGAGAAGACGGAAGAGTATGCGGAACCGCGGAGGAGTACTTCTGTGGGCCATTCTTTGACACTGATGGTATTCTGGGCTTCCTCTTAACAAGTGTTTCCACACTCACAAAACATCTTAGGTCAGTTTCTCTACAAAGATCTGTTTCCTGCCAGGAGACTAGGCGACACAGTTTCCTCCCTTGAGGGAGAGGAGAGAGAAACATTTCTAGATCTTGCCAAGC
The DNA here is from genome assembly GCA_013305525.1 of Aspergillus quadrilineatus. Lineage (NCBI taxonomy): Eukaryota > Fungi > Ascomycota > Eurotiomycetes > Eurotiales > Aspergillaceae > Aspergillus > Aspergillus quadrilineatus. Next base: position 259,361 of record JAAXYA010000015.1, read on the forward strand.
AAATGCTTGTCTGGCATCCAAATAAAAGAAAAGCAGCTGGCGAACTAGCAAAGCATCCTTTTCTTAAACCAGGGAAAACAAGCGACTGATGAGGGTTGCTAGCAGTCAGCCGCTGAGATAGAGCTATGGAATTACCGCTGCGCCAAAAGGGGCAACCGTTCTTGGGGAAGGTTGTGAAGGGCTCATTAGATTGATATTCTTGGCGTCAAGAGCCACGTACAGGTAAGGTTTGCTGCGCTATATGAATCGCTCTAAGGCCGCTGCTAGACTCAGGCGTTTTCTCAAGACGTTTTCACTCCTGCAGGACATGACATCAAGGCCTGACGTTTTTGCCTCTTCCTTTTCTGATGGATGGTGCCCGTGCAATGCTGGGGCAGCGCGTAATGTCCATATGGGGGGATTGGTTGGTTCCAAAGCGTTTTGTCAAGACGCATTCCTGGGTATTACGTTGCATGAGATCACTTTAAGACATGAATTTGTTGCGATGGCACAGCCCGGGTTCTGTAGGTTACCAGGGTTGGATTCTGCTGAAGCAACGAGTCATGTCCCTAAAATGCGTGTAGTTCTTACTTTCATCAACATCACTCACTTTTCAGCAGCTTGTAACTTTGACCGAAAATGGATGCTCCTTCTATTCAAAAAGGGAATTGGTGAACCAAGTAAACCAGATTCAAAGCGGAGTCGGACGATGTGATCGATGCGCTGATAGGTAGAATTGATCCTAATCAAAGCTGAAATTTTGGACTGCTCGATGGCTCAACTTGAGTCATCCAAATTAGGTTTGCAGCCCATGAAAATCTTGATGTCTCAGCAAAGCATCGATCCTTCGAGGAACAGATAGCGAAAAGAACGAATTCACCATGCCAGACAAACACTCTGGCGAATAGAGCGCTAACTAAAGAAAAACTGCATTGGACAATGCTGAGGGATGTTAGCGACCTAGGCACGAGCGGGTTTAACTTGTTCGCATATCAGATTCCACCTTGAAACGCAATTGGAAGCCATTGTATTGTGTCTCGAAGAGTAAAGATGAACGTTTCTTATATGGAAGGTCGTTTTCTCTCATGCCTCCATGACCTCCAGCTTGGGGAAGCCGTGGATTGTTGGAAGGCCAGAGAGCTGAGAATCTCAATTAAAACCCATAAGCTGAGGCGATAATCATTATGGCTCAATTCTTTGAGTCTATGAGAAACGCTGTACTTAGCGCAATTCTAAACCGAGTCAAATTGATCGCCAGGGCCACACCTCTGCTACCGAATGCACTGCACCAGCTCCGCCAGTCGGCTGGACCGCAGCTAACACAGGGGTAAACCGTCTATTTTTCCCCGTCCACTAGTCGAGACACTCCTGGGAAGTAACTCCTAGTGGCTGGAAGCAGGTGGCAAACGCACGAGCATCTCACACTCAACGTCTGACAGCTTGGCGCTGAGCATTGCGCCGGTTGGTATGGAGACTAGTTTCAAGTTATTAAGATGCCTGACACGGCGGTAGGGCCGTCTTGTTTGGCAATGACATACTGTGATTGACCCTGGTGATTCTGTTAATATTTTAGCTTCATGTTATGCAGAGACATGAAGTTCGTGTAAATTTCGCCAATGACTTGCTTCAAAATGTTCTTGATAGTTGGGGTATTATACCCCTTAGAGCTGACAATGTCTGACAAAGACACTATCTCGACTGTCTGGGATAGCACTGTGACCAACTGTACTAACAGGATCACCGGGGCCGACCACATTATCTAGGTCAGGTCTTGATACGGAAGAATGCCTTTCCAATATCTATGCACCAAACGAGATGATCATTGAGGCGATCATCTCAGTTACTGTGGTAGATATCAATCGAGAACGACATGCAACAAAGGTTAGCAAACGGAAGAGCATCTAAAATTATGAATATAGGGCAAGACAGATCATCATGGCAGAAATAGCACACACACTAAGAAGCCACAACGTCCTAGACAAAGCGAGCAATCCTGAAAGACTTGGAAAAAGTCCCTTCTGCGGAAGTCCAAGCAAACGTAATAAAAAACCCTATCTACCCTAAGACTTCAGCGAGAACTCTCAGTTATCAATAGACAAACAGAGCACTGGACGGTTGCTACCTATGATAATCGAATGATCCTGGAGGTATATAGAGCGCTCTTAATAACTGGTAAATGATATAGAAGCGGAAGTAAATCTAAACGCCCCTGCGCCGCATCGCTGCCTTGAAGACCTTTGCAAAGCCGGCAATATGCTCCCTGTTAAGCATCTTGGCGTGAATACCAGGGCAATCATGGAACTCGACCTTTGTCTCAGAAAAGTCGACCCAGCGCCCAAGCTTGTTCTCTCTCCAATCCTCGCGATCACGGGCTGCATAGGTAGGCGGGTCTGCCACGAAGACGTCCAGGTGCTGCACTTTGCCTTGGGGCTTATACGTCTTGACGTTGACGCGGAAGTTCTCAGCAATATCGCTGATTAGCCCCAGATGCTTGGTGTCGATGGCTAGGGCTCTCGCCCGCTCGGCATCGCCTATATTCAGGATGTGAGTCAGTGCAGTCTGTCGGTCAAGCGTGTGCAGGTAAGGTGTGACTTCCACCATGGTCTTCTCGTCAATAAGCTCAAGAAAGAAGGCAATATGTAGCAGCACGTCAGTCCAATTCAAGTCGCGCACGTAGTGGGCAATATGCGGCGGATAGTCAATGCTCGCCAGAAATTTGACCTCCTCTCCCTGCGCTTCCAGCACCTTGGCTACTTCAAAGGCCAGTGTGGATCCCAAGGAATAACCTGCGATTGCATACGGACCATGCGGCTGAACTTGGCGAATCTGCGTTGCATACGTCTCCACAGTTTCCTCGATGGAGCCGAATAATTGCTCGTTTGAGCCATATCCTCGAGTACGCAGCGCGTACACGGACCGCGTCGGGAAGTGTGCAGCAAGGGCAACAAATACCAGAACTTCGCCGCTTCCAGGGTGGATGCAGAACAACGGTGTACCACCCTGTCTGTGTTGCTGCAGTGGCACGATCGCATTGTATCCAGCTAAATTAGAGCGGGATGAGTCAATCGACCTTGCGATTGCTCCAGGAGTCGGACTGCGAGTCAATGAGCCATTAACGAACAGTTTGTATTTGGTCTTTGTAGGGAATGTGGGATCTCACTTATTCAATATGATAGACAATGGGATATCGACCTTGGGGTCTAGCATCCTCTGAAGCTTAGACCTCAGCAATATCAGATTCAACGAGCTCACACCCAAGTCGTAAATAGAATCGGCCATACTAATCTGCTCAGCGGGCACTTGCAGAAACTCAACCAAGGCTTTCTGCACAGCTCTTTCGCTGTCAGTCTCTGCAGGGCGCCACTTGGACTGGCGGTATTGCGCCAGAATCAACTGGTCTGCGCGCTCAATTGACGCGTACTCGCCGCTCTCGAGTGCAGCACGCACCTTGCTGTGCGATATTTTACCAAGCGACGACTTCTCCAGCAATGACTGAGGCAGGGGGATGAGGCGCGCAGGCTTTGTGCCTGTCAGCAGTGAGACTGTCTTGGAAATGACCTGCGCGGTCTCATATCTTGCGTGATGGTCCTCGGGGACGTACGCCGGCGAGTAGACGACAGCAATTTCCTCAGTGGCCGAGCCAGGAGGGCGGGTCGGCACAACTACTGTGAACGAACGCACCAGGCCAGAAATCGCTTCCTCCTCAATAGCCGTTTCTAGCTCGGTCGAGCTCCACTTGACGCCATTGACGATGATGGTGTCTTTGGTCCGACCAGCCAGGTTCAAGTTGCCGGCATCGTCGATCCAGCCCAAATCCCCCGTTATGAACCAGCCATCCGGCGTGAAGGCGTTTCTGGTCGCCGTCTCATCGTTGTAGTAATGGTCAAATACGACCGGACCTGCGACTTGGAGCTCTCCAGACTCGCCGGGTGCCGCTAGCTTTCCGGGCTCTGTGATGCTCATAATTCGCATGTCCATGCCGGGGATGCAGGAGCCAAGACTCGCAAATTCAAGAGACTGCCTGATATCATACGATGGGCAAGCCCGAGAGTAGATGGAACCTGCACATGTCTCGGTCATTCCGAAGCCGGGACGAATCACTTCGGCTTGGACACCACGACGGCGGAGTTCCCTCGTGAGCTCGTCGCAGGTCACGACCACATTGGACTCGCCGCCCGAAATCAGAGCCTTAAGGCTAGACAGGTCGGCTGTGAACGTTTGGCTCTCCCTCAAGCTGTCAAGCACCTTGGTTAGAAAGAAGTTGGGCGCAAATGTGTAGGCCACTCTGTGAGTGTCCAACAATCGGATAAACTGCAGTGGATCGCGGAGGAGCTCTGATGCTGCAGTATGGACTTGATCGCTGCCAAGGATCACTAGAAACGTCTATCAGATATTTTGAACAGTTACCGTATGAGAGGGCGATGCGCTGGGAATGTCATACATGCATGTAGATGAATCTCGGTCAAACTAGCAACGTGGTCCAGACCGACCCAGTTGTAAAAGACATCGCCCGGTAGTGTGCCATGATGACTAGATTTGCCCTGGATGGCCGTGAGGAGCTGATCGTGACGCAAAGGTACTGCCTTCGCACTTCCAGTGCTCCCCGAAGTCAACATGAGGACTGCCACGTCCTCTGCCAGTTTCTGGACCCCACAATACTGGATAAGGCCGTCTTTAGCGGCAGATGACAGGAGAGACTCAACATCGTGTAGTCTGAGTTCCTCGAGTCCGAGGAATTCAGGGACTAGTCGCTTGCTTGTGAGCACAACCGGCTGATTAAGCTGTGCGTGCAGGTGAAGCAAGTGGGTTTTGCGCCGTGCTGTATCGTCTACAAAAGGAGTAGAAATGGCAGGCAGATATCCGGCAAGTGTCGCGGCCCAGAACCACTCGATGACCTCTCGCTGAGTGTCAAAATGCAACAGAAGGATCGATTCAGACGAGAGGCCCGGAATCTGGCCGATTAAACGAGCCTTCTCGCCTGCGTCTGCAAGAAGTTCAGCGTACGAGACACGAGTGGACGTGAGCACGTCATCCTCTCGAGAATAGAATATCAGCCCCCCGCTGGTATTAGATGCCCAGGCAAGAAGCTGTGACAGGTTTTGGAGACACCCAACCGATTGCCGGTGCGCCTCAACCACTGAGCCTACCATTGAGCCGCAAGTCAGCGTTTGAAAAATAGTTGAAATTGATGTCGGATTGAATCTCGCAGGAAAATGCTGGGATGTTGACCGGGGCGCAGGGGGAACATCTCAGCAGCAGCATCAGCAGGTTCTTGTATTTTTAGATTTGGCAGTCACATCTTGCTGGCCGTCCTGGAAGCCTGGCCTCGATCAAGGCATTCTGAGGTGGAGATTAGCCAGACTCTCCAAAAAACAGAGTGTCCAGAACATGTCAGAACACGTTAGGCCGAGGTCCTGCAGACCAGTCGAGTCGTTGCCTATCAGATAATCTGTCCATGCTTAGCAACGGCTGATTATTCTGGTGCCTTGTGGTGTTGGTCTCTCCTGGCCGACTTAAAAATCCGCGATATATAAACACCCAGTCCAGACCTGCAATCATGCCACTGGCTGACTTGCTCCCTTCATGTATCCCCAAGGTCCCGAACAAAACAAAAAGCCCACCAGAATGAAGTACAATTGCTGGGTTTTTGATAGTTGGACTTCCTTCGAAGAGGTCTTGTTGGCTGGAACAATCTATCAACGCAAAAGTACAAGCTGACGGCTTTCTGCTGACCAACCAACATCATCCCCTGTTTGCAGATGCAACCCTGCAGATAAAAGAAATCCCACGTAGGTGCGAGCCAAACCCAATTGGTCATTTCTCACACCCATTTTAGAGACACTTGCATGCAATTTGGCCCCTAGGGTTCATTAAAAACATTTTCAAGAAAGCAACCATGATCCGGACTCGCCCGATGATCCCAGCCTGAAGGAGCTAAGAGCTCACTTTCTTCCAATTCATAACCCGCTATATTAGCCTTTGGCTGAAAGGAGGGGCGTCTCGCCCCCCGATTGGCCTGTGCTTCCGAGGATCCGCCAGACCCACAACGGGCCGACCCCTGTACCAACCAATCACCTGCGGCGATCAATCGGGGAAATGCCCGTCTCTGGTCGTACGATTTCGGTACGGGACAGAAGGAATGTAGAGTAGATTCAGAAACAGTACCTTTTTTCTTTCTCGGCATGATATACTACACATGGCTATTGCTAGGTGTTGTCGAGCGCGATCCCTTTGTCCCTGGCACCAGATACGCCTCATCGTCGTCGTCCGGCATTGGCGCCCACCTGCCATTTACGTATGCATGTGTCTTCATGCTGATGTTCTCAGTGATGTTGATACCCCCTCGATGGGATGAATGACGCTTGCTCGCTGTAATCCGTGTGCTCACCTGACCACCGCTATGGATGTAGTCGCTGGCGTCGCGGGAGCGCCCCGGCTGCTGGGAGTTGCCCGTGGTCGAATGACCGGACACCATGCGTGAAAACAGGGGTCGATAGACTGGTAACGATGCGCAGAGAAGGGCTACCGCGACCTCGACGACGCAGCATAGGCCTCCTGGAATCATGTCCCCTATCAGGAAGAGTCAGTCAACTGCCAACACAATGATCGCTAAAATCAGATGTGCTTGGGACCGGCATAACTTACAGCTTGGGTTGGATGTACCGCCCACGCGTCTAGCAAAGGGAAGGCGGATGGCTGCGACAACACAGGCGCTGGAGTCGTTGAGTCAGCATCGAGACATCAATGGTGTGTTTAACCCAAGGTAACAAAACAAAAGTGGATTGGGAACTGACCCTCCGCCCAACCCGAAGTTGAGTGCCAACAATATTTTCTTTCGTTGACTCAGGTTGAGGTTCATGACAAGCTTAATAGGCGATACGAGTATGGCCACATCCAAAACCAGGTTGAAGGACGTATTGAAGAGGCTGAAGATGCTGAAGTCGATGCATGTGCCTCCCACTGCTTGGTTCCACAGTGCTTCGAGAGGGCGACATTGCAGGCAACTGACAAGGACAATTGCGACAGCATTGAGACAGTTGATCACGCAGAGGAAATAAACCCAGTACCGGAAGTTCTTCTGCGGGAAGATGGCGATGTACAGGGCAAGAATGCTCCACTTGACGAATGCGGTGGCCACGCCATAGAGGATAGGATTCAGGATATTAAGCTGGTGAAGCCGCGTATGTCAGCTCCCGGCGTAGTACCATAAAAAGATTTCTAATGGTTTGGGGCGTACAATTGCTAGCATACGCATGTCAGCGGGGTCAGTAATTAGAATTATCTGTCTTCCAGCGCCGTAACGTGTTGACAAGGCGAAGACAGTACAAAACGCTATGAAAAACACCTGGACCGAATAGCTCTCAGCGATGACCTCTCTGTTGGTTATCAAGAACATAATACTGACCACTGAGCTAATGACCAAGTTGTCGCTGAGAACGAGCTGACGGCGCGTTTGCAGCCGCGACCAGATGCGCAGCGTCAGGATGATGACTGAGGCAGCACCGCAGATTGAGCAGCAGGCGATAATGTCTGGAACCGTTGAGTCGTTGATGTGCGCCTGCATCCACGCGATCTCATCCTCGGTTGGCATGTTGGCCATGGCGGGCGATTGGGATGGTCCTCTCGGACCTGGGTGTGTCAAAAAAGGTCAAATTCGAATATTCAACAATGTCACTGAATTCAATCGGTTATATCTGTGAGATGGAGAAGGTGAAGAGGAGGGGAGGAGGGGGCCAAAAGAAGGGGCCAGGGCCGCGCCACCGGTGAGGGAATGTACTCGCCGCTAATGCAACCCTTGTCCTGTTCTTTGAACGCGATTGCACGCATTGCAGGAAGCTGCATAATGTCAAGACACCAGGAAGGGTGTCCGGCGCCCGGAGTCATCGGATTTTCTGAGTGGCTTGCCAGGATTAAGTGCAAGGATTAAAGGTGCGGCCGAACTCTAAGATATTGCGAGTAAGACCAGTGAAAAGGGGCCACATCTGCAGGGGCAATGGCCGCCGTCCTCGACCTTTCTCCAGCAGACATTTGTCCTGCATGACTTTACTTTTTGTTGATCTTGACAGCCGATTTAACCAAGATGGCGATCGCGTCGTTGATCTTATGGGGGATCGGCACTCTCATCTGCTACCTGATATACCAGCATTCAACACGGAGCGCGCAGCGGCTGCCGCTCCCTCCCGGCCCCAAGCCGCTGCCTATCGTGGGTAATCTGAAAGATTTCCCTCCTGATGGCAAACCAGAGTACCAGCATTGGATACACCATAAGGACCGCTATGGTGGTATTTCATCTGTTACGCTTTTGGGTATGACGCTCGTCATTATTCATGATAAGAAAGCTGCACATGAGCTCCTGGAGCAGACTTCAGGCAGGACATCAGGCCGGCCTACAATGGTTATGGCAAACAAGCTGTGTGGCTATGAGTCTATTGTTGTTTGTCAAGACTATAATGCAAGGTTCCGGCGCTGCCGCAAATTCCTGCATCAAGAACTCGGCACCAAAGTCTCTGCGTCACAATTCAGTGCTGCCCAAGAGCTCGAAGTGAAACGACAGCTTGTGCGCGCACTGAACGAGCCTGAAAAATGGCTGGAACATTTCAAGACGTGAGTTCCGTTGGATGGCTCTTTGAGAACGGCGATTGTCAACTAACGGCATGCGGCACCAAATTAGCACCGCTGGAGCCACCGTTTTAAAAATGGCCTATGACTATACCGTCGATTATCATAAGCCTGATCCGCTGGTGGACTTGATCGACAGAATGATGACCGAGTTCTCCCTCGCTGCGGTTCCCATGGCATGGGCGGTGGATATTATTCCTGCTCTCCAATATCTTCCAGGTGCACCATTCAAGAAGACGGCGCGGAAATGGAGAAAGTCCATTCAAGCAGCAGCATATATCCCGTACCGATTTGTCCAGTCTCAGATGGCAGCCTTGACTTATAAACCATCTTACGTCTCAAAGCTTGTCCAGCTGCTAAAGGGAGAGCAGTCCGAGTTGGATCACGAAGACGAACAGGCAATCATTTGGTCAGCAGCCAGTCTATACGGTGCTGCGGCGGATACCACAGTTATTACTCTTACTACGTTCACCCTAGCGATGATCCTATTTCCCGATGTGCAGCGCAAGGCTCAGGAAGAGATCGACCGCGTGGTCGGAAACCGTCTGCCCGGCTTTAACGACCGCGACAAGCTGCCATATATCAACGCTTTAGTCCAGGAAGCGCTAAGATGGTGGCCAATTGCACCCATGGGCTTCCCTCACACAGCTATTGAGGGTTTTGAATACAACGGCCTATATATCCCCAAGGGCGCATACCTCCTCCCGGCAGTCTGGTGGTTCCTACATGATCCAGAAGTGTATGCCAATCCGGAAACATTCGACCCAGACCGTTTCCTTGAGCCACGAAACGAACCCACTCCCATGACTGAGGCCTTTGGTTATGGTCGAAGAATCTGCCCTGGCCGGTTCTTCGCGGACTCAAGCCTCTTCTTGAATATTGCGCAATCATTGACAGTCTTTAACTTCAAGAAGGCAGTGAGCAGTGACGGCAAAGAGATTGAGATCAATGTTAAGCCAAAGCCAGGCCTCCTCACGTATCCGACTAAGTTTGATTTCCGAATCGAGCCGAGAAGCGAGAGGCACATACAGATGATCAGAGAGCTGGAACGACAAGACCCTCTGGCAGCGGGCGATGCTGAACACCTGGAGAGTATCGACAATTTCCAGCCCTTGTAGAGGCGCTGCTAGGGGTGGTCAAGAGGACCAATGAGAACTGCTAACCAGCGAGGTTGTTCCTTTAAGGAGTTTTTGTTGGTAACAGTTGGACTATAAAGGGCACTGAAGAAGCTCATCTTATGTAAAATAAAATAGTTCCTTGATCTTTTGGCTTCACGCAAATTGAAACACTCCCAAATACTTCTGTTATAACCGCTCGTAGTAACCCTTCTCTACGCGATAAACATATCATGGAGATTCTACTGCAGAAGCCAGTCTGCTAGCATCATGCCGAGCATATGAATACCCTTCAATGACGTGAGTTCAAGTATATATATGGTGTTTCGGGTTTATTAGTTTTGATTAACTGTTTGACTCGAGCGGTTGCTCAGTGGTTTAGTCCCTGCATATAGGGCCTCGGGTCCCAAATGTTCTGGACCAACAACAGAGACACATGCACACTTTGATGCGCTAGTAGGATTAAGTGACCGCGCCCTCGTGTTAAAATGTGTAAATCCGAATCCCGAGGCTCATGATATTATATACGAGAAAACGAGACAACCGAGAAACCACAGTGCGGCCGCGTTGAGCTTTTAAATTACCTAGCCACGAAGCCATCTACAAAGTATGTGTCAGAAACAGTGAAATCGTGAGTCCTAGAAATATTCTCTATTATAGCGTCACTGGCATATTCTTAGTAAAAAGATCAACAAACTCAGCCTTATAGAGGCCCTGGATGGATAGCTGAACGAGGCATGGCCTCAGCGTCCAGAATATGGGATAACAAGTGCACTTGTATCCCAGCGTGGGTAATCGCCTCAACCAGGTTCCCCGATTGATGGTCTGGTGCGTGAACCGTATCCCACACCAGTTTCGCGGCGGGCGTGCTGGAATGGTATATGTAACGGAAAATCCACGGAGGACAAGCTTGCTATTTCACTTGCCCTTGCCCTTGCCCTTGTTCAAGGTTGTAGGTTGACAAAAACGGTACTCCTCGCAGACGCATTCAGAGGCTGCCATCACTGCTGCCAGGGCCATCTCATTCAGGAGGGGATACCGGAAGATGTCGATGACACCTAGCCTGATATTATCTACACGTGAAACTGTAGCCTGCGGCATTACCGCAATGAAATCGCACGAGATTGAAGTCATGGTCCGCGCCAATGGTTGCGCTGCGAGTTAGACGCAGGGCGCGAGCCCAGAGACTAAGCAGGCAGATTTCTACCTCAGTTGTCGGCCCGCGCTTCAGGAGGTTGCGCTGCTGACGTCCAGACCCTACTCATACGCATCCTCGACAAGGACTCGACTTAGCGCAAGATGCGCGGGCTCGACCTTACCGGGCAGATTGAGGGGTAGAGGCTCGACGGCGAGCCAGCGGTGGGCGCCATAAAGGCCGGGAATCAATCTGTAGGGGGGAGCACGCAGTGTAATACGTGCTGGATGATGCCATCCCGGTGCTCGAGGTCGAGGAGCTGGATGCTTCGTTCATCGTCGTGGCGAAGTTCTTCAAGGCCGGTATTGTGCCGAGTATAGCGCGGTATACACAAACTAAAAGTAGCCAAATGATTACAAAAAAGCAAGAACAACAAACAGAGCGAAAAGGAGATCACGATCTTCCAACATGACCAGCCCTGAGGCTATCCACAACCATGCGATATTCTCCATAAGCGCATTGTCGGCGGGATCTAAATCCCAGAAGAACGCTGTATCAGAGCGGGAAGCGTCCCCCCAACCGAAAGCGCAAGGGAGGTGAATGAGTAGCGTACTTAGAAGCTTCTGGAGCTTGAGCACGAAGTCACGGGTTTCACGGATTCGCAGCACGACGTCAAAAAAGCTCATCTTGAACTATCTGTAGACGCGAGATTCAATGTATGCTTCGTCAGACTCTGAGAAGGAGGGATCTACGTCCTGAGAGTCATAGCAGGCGTAGCGGCCAGGCGGATAATCTCGATCTGGGGTGTCTGGCAGTTGACCTTGATCTGGTAGAGGGTCGTCTTGCTGCGCTCTCCAGAAGAGAAAGGCGGCCGTTGAGAATGTAGTTCAAGGTGATTGTTTTCTGTCCTGTTGCCAAGTATAGTCTCGTGGTGAGATTTTACGAAGAGGATCAGCGTTCGGCATCAAATCCTCCGGCGAATATGGTATATAATTCTTAGATTGCTGTCTTCCAAAGATTAAACGCCATATCCCGGCTGCAATCAACTCACCGTACATGGTTAGCAAGAAAGTGCCATCAATGCTGAAGTAGCCGCAGCCCTACCATGGCAGTCTATCCCGACGATCATGGGGCTTTGATCTGCATAGGAAAACGCACTGATCCGGTGGGCTTGTTAAAACTACCAATCACATATGGAATAGTGCCGTAGCCGGGTCATTTTCTAGGATTATCCGTGGATTCTGTCTCGTCCAAGACTCAGGGTCTTGTGGTCATAGAATTGGTCTTAATTCTGTAGTTGGGTGCCTGAGGATATCGCCACTGCTGCCCCGTGCATCATTACTCAGTGCAGTCCTTAGTGATCGTTGAAAGAACAATTATATATCGTGCGAGAATCTTGAAGGACTCTTAGTGCCCTTGGACGCGTGTTGGGAGGTATCGAATCCTAGCGTGCTGGGGTTGATGGTAAAATCTACAGTCGATTATTATTCCACCCAAACCTCCCACATCTGAGCCCGAAGCGAAGGGATGCTCATCAATCAGTTATAGGGACTATATACACCTTCTGCTGTTTTGGCACTGAGCGTCTAATAGAGCGCGCTGAGTTATCAGAAATGATGCTGCAAGTGTATATTGCGGTACGCTAGGATAGTCCGCTCCATCTCAAAATGAATTGCGCAAGCATAGAGATATTCTCTTAGGCCAAGTAATTTCTACTATAGCGATCCCGCTCACAGACTCAGCGCATCCTGGTTGTTTACCACTGACCAGTCAAGGCCGCGAAGAAGAGGGTTCTTGGGAAGGGAAAGCACTACTACATCCTTACTCTTGGTACTGAGAGAAACCATCAAGGAAGTTATCATGTCCCGTTATCATGTCCCATCATCGATACAAGGATTGTTTTAACAGTATTCACGTTAGTACTGGCGCGCTCTTTAGTATAGTGCCTGCAAAAGACGGCGCGGAGCCAGGAGGTTCTGATCTGGCTGGACGCAACAACAGAGCACTCCCGCACCGCTATATATCACTTGATTTTCAAGCAGTCAGCTAGATTACAAATGGCCAATTGATGGAAAGCAGAGACCGGTCATGCCGAAGAGTGGGCAAGGATGACTTTGTGGGCGGCCGCATGCCGCAGGCCTGATAGTGAGGTGTCATGATCGTCTAATCAATTGCGACTGTAAAACGCGTTGGTGCTGTTGACTAGAGACCATTTATGTACCATCAATATTGCTCGTTAGTCCTGTCTAAGATTTCTAAATGGCTCATCCCTATTTCTCACGCTGTAGGAGACTTCAGTATAGATCCGATCTGTTAGTGCCCCCCCATGAGCCACCAAATCAAGATGGGTCATAGTTTGCACCCTGGTACTCTCTATAGGATGTATACTTCCTGATCTTACTGGAAAGCCGGTGGAAATGATAGAAAGATGGAAAAGCCCGTAGCACAAAAACTGGCCGCCCGGGTTCAGTAATGTACCCTACACAGACATTCAGCATTCTCGTCCATTACTCACTTCGACTAAGCTAGCTACGCCTTGACGCGCGATTCAACGATAACGAACAGGAAGAAGTGCATAATATGGTCCTAGCCACAATCTAGGTGGCCTCGAAAGCCGCCACGGAGATCTCTTGACCAGCGTGGGAGGGACCGAGTCCCCCTACTTGGGAAGCATGATCAGTTGGTTCTATCATTCAATACCAGATACAAAAATGATCGTCTAAAGAATCCAGCTTAGAAAAAATATGGGAACATCGGATGCCGCGGGATAAGGATATAGGTCTAGTAATGATGCGCACCTGAGGTACGATGCACAGAAGCCAGAACTGATAGCCACGCAATATCCGTTGTGGTCGTCGAATTGCTCAATATCCTGTCTATCTAGCTGTATACTGCTCGGCGGTCGTCTAATCCGTCACTGGAACGGTTGGCCACGTTTCTTGGGGGATACGGTCCTACTCGGACACAGAAACTGCATCGGCCGTAAGAGCTGTTGATCATTTCCCGCATCCTGCAAGCCCTCTGTCGAGACATATCTCAGGAATGCACATGCAATGCTAATAGATTCTTACACACTAGGTATAATAAAGTTGGCTTACGTCGCGATCCTGGTGCCCAGGCCCGGCTAAGATGAAAGGATAGTACTCTAGCCGCCATGTTACTTTGCTATCTCTGAAACCCCGCCTGGAAATAATAAATCTAGCCTGGTATACAAACCCTAGCTCATTGTCTGTTTGCAGATCGATTTAAGTGTAAACCGCGCACCTATCACGGCTAGCGTCGGAGTAGTAGGGGACGTAGGGCACTTGATCGGCACCGGGGGAAGATAAGCGATTCACATCCCGGCGAGAGGAGCCAAAGATATCGCGCTCGTACCGCGAATGGAGGTGACTTGATGCAGTAAGTATGGTTCCAGGTTCTTCTTGTGTCTCTTTATGAGCAGTATGTCAGTAGCCCTCGATGTTTTTAGTCGCCTGCAGGTATATACGATCTCCGGTCAGAAGGCCTGGCAGGGATATCGGGAACCTCCGACAATACTGGGATTATATTATTTCTGAATCTGGCCCTCTTGCACCATCCGCTCGAGAGTGGTGACTAGACTAAGTCTAGGCACATCCGCGAAGATCTGCAAGGCTCCGCAGCCACTGAGCGCCCAATCTCAGGGCCGGGCGAATCACACGATCACTCCGGGGGATGTTGCTGGCGCTAGAGCAGATTCAACTCGCTTCGAGCGTCTTGGGTTGCATTTCTAAGAGCAGCAGCCTTGACGCCACCTGCTGGTCCTTTGATTAAATGTCGGGGTAAAGACAGGTAAGCATTGTGGCTGCTTAGGCGTCGGTGTCCGTTGACAAAGGCAATGCTTGGTGGCGATAGCTTGCACAAGTGACATGGTTTCCTACAAAAGGTGGATCTAGGGCAGTTGATGAAGTTGCTTAGGTATCTGGCGGGCTGGCGGTTGGCGAATCTCTTGAGCCTCTTGTGGACGCCTTCATATTACCTCCAACGGCGACGATCTGCAGACGATAAGCCCAATCCTTCTTCCGGGCCAATGCTACACCCCTCTGCCGACAAGGTTCTAGTGTGTTCTTAGTGCAATGATGTCCACGCGAAGTCTCACTATCGCAGATTTTCCAGGCCAATCGGCGGCCCACGCTGCCACCACTTTGTCTCTGATAACGTTTGAAAGGTCCCGTGCATTGCCTGCGCAGGGAAGCCCTGATCCTTCACCGATCCTGCCAGTGCTGAAAGGTTGCAAAGATGAACGCGGTTCAGACCGAGCCGTGTCAATTTGCCCTGATCGGCGTGGCTATGACACCTCGCCCAGGGCTTGCGACTGGACAGGAACCGAAAAGCTTCCTATATTGTCACAACAACAATGCACTTAGCGATGCGAAACGACGGCAGAATACTACCTTCTGCTTCGGTATCCGCCGAGGCTTCACGTTCAACCTCATCCCCTGGGCGTGGTTGGCTGCTGCTTGCAGATCATTGTTCGATGTAGATGTTGACAGATAGGAGTCGCGATGGGATGGACGGGATGGGTTAACGAGGGATCAAGACTATAAAGGCTCCGTGTGAACCCATCGAATGGCTTCTCATATCGTTCATCCTCAAAGCAGTCAGTCCCAATTACTCAGTCATCTATTCCAGTTCATCATGAAGTTCATTGCCCCCGCTGCTCTTCTGGCCTTGCTCCAGGCTGCCAGTGCCTCTCCGGTCGACATCAAGACCAGCACCACTGGCCTTCAGGTCACCCTCTCCCAGGTTGACAACACTCGCATCAAGGCTGTTGTGCAGAACACCGGTAGCCAGGAGGTTACTTTCATGCACCTGAACTTCTTCAAAGATTTCTCTCCCGTCAAGAAGGTCTCTCTCTTCCGCGACAGTATGCTCCATCCCATCCTTTCTTCCTGCACTAAGCTCCAGCATATTGACGATTTGCAGACGACGAGGTCAAGTTCGAGGGCATCAAGTATCGCGTGCAAAGCAGCAACCTCTCTGACAAGGTCCTGACCTCGCTTGCCCCTGGTGCATCCTTCGAGGATGAATTCGACATTGCCACCACTGCCGACCTCTCTTCTGGCGGACCCATTACCATCCGCTCCCAGGGCACCGTCCCCCTGGTGAAGGACAGGTCCATTAAAGGCCGCATCCCTTACACCTCCAACGAGCTGACTATTGAGGTCGACGGCGCCGCAGCCTCCAAGATTGCGACCGTCGGCTCCAAGGTTAAGCGCACTGAGCTCTCCGGCTGCTCAGGCGATCGCGGCGCTGCACTCGAGACTGCTCTGCAGAACGCAGTCTCGCTGGCCAACAAGGCTGCTAGCGCCGCCAGCGAGGGTGGCGAAGCCTTCACCACCTTCTTCAAGGATGACTCCAGCTCCACCCGCGAGACCGTTGCTGCTCGCCTCAAGGCCGTTGCAGAGGAGGCCGGTTCCACCTCTGGCGGTTCCACCACCTACTACTGCACCGACACCCTGGGCTACTGTGAGCAGAATGTCCTTGCCTACACCCTGCCTTCACAGGACCTTATTGCCAACTGTGATATCTACTACTCCGAACTCCCTGCTCTTACAGACACCTGCTATGACCAGGATCAGGCAACTACCACTCTTCACGAGTTCACTCACGCTCCGGGCGTCTACTCCCCTGGTACTGATGATCTGGGCTATGGATATGATGCTGCGACAGCCCTGGATACCGACGATGCGCTTAACAATGCCGACTCGTATGCCCTCTATGCTAACGGTAAGTTATCCCTCTTTCAACCTCCATCGCTTACCGATTCATGCTAACTTATCACTTGCACAGCCGTCAACCTTGGATGCTAGACGGATATCCACACTAGGGAATCCTAAACCGCGGCGGAATTGGCACTGGTGGCTGACTGGATTAATGATGCGATGCGATTCGATATATTGCTAGAGTATGCGCTGTATATAAGAGCTGGACATACTCTCTTCTTCTGTACATAGCAGATGCTGAAATAGTATTTCATTACTAAAGACTCCCTTCGAAAGCCGCTCGTGGCACCCACTTTATGGTCCCTAGGACGTGTTTTCGTACCGTGAAGTAGGGTCACTACAGACAAACACATGGAGGATTCTCATGCGGGTATCATTGATTTGATGTAGCCAGAAAGCTTATTCTTTTATCCGTATATCAGAGGTAACTCGTGGATAGGTTCAGCTTTTAGGGCTGAATATTCTTGGCTAAGTATGCAGGAATTCAGTAGCTTACAGCCAAAGAGAAAGGATCAGCATTCAATTATACTAAGTAGTATTTTTCCAGTCTCATTACCATGTACTCATTGCTCATAATTCACTCATCAGTCCTTGTTGTTCGATTTCAAATACCTTCGATTAGCCTTGCCTTTAGATAGTCCATCGTTATCTCACCTCCAATGAAGATCCCATCATACGCATCCATAGATATAACTTCCAGGAACATCTCCTCATCTCAAGTAACTCTTTAGGCAATTTTCAATCCCTGTGGGCCTTACCTCGGGGCACCTCTCATTCAAGCACCCCTTGACCACAGACGATCCCCTGCCGCAGACATGATATTTTTGAATAACAGTACTGTCCAGAAAATTCCCCTCGCCAAGTCCATTCGGCCTCCCCGCTGAGTCCTGTATCCAGCCTGAGTGCGAGGTTTCAAGGTTTTTTACGTCTTAATTTGGGGGCGCCTGGATGTCGGCATACCGGCGGCTGAACAGACTGATATTGATGAGTTCCAACACATACAAATTGATGTATGTTTTTTGCTTTCTGCCAGACGCGTATCATGTACTCTTATCTCTTCATTCTGACCATTTAAATCCAAATCTACTACGCGTATACATCACCAGCGGCGACTGTCGTATGATAAGAGGTTAGGCTCGACCAGGCATCGCTGTGTATCTGTGATAGCAGCATTTAGACATGTATCTGACCAAGAATACATGATAGATACACCGGCACTCTACTCAATAGGCCTCATTCCAGAAACGTCTGGAACACCCTCACCCTCGACCACTCTCGCACTCACAATCTCGTACACCGGCAGCTCCGCGAGTCTTGATATCACATGGTGAAGCGTAGGCAACTGCTCCCAATCCAACGGATCGATCTGGAAGCTGGCCTTGGTGGAGGTCCACACCCTGTGTGGACGGGGAACCGGCACAGCCTCTGAGAAGGGGTCGAAGACGGCATACTCTTCGGCTGCCTGATTCTTATTCGCGGCGCCGGTCTTAGGAATATATTTATAAGTCAAAATACCCTCGTCAGCCTCTCCGCTGAAGCCTCCAGGGGTCGATGCTGGATCGACCTCGACCAGGTCCTCGAGCAGGAAATGGCCCCAGAGGGCTCCCTGCCATCCCGTGCGAATACGGTAGGAGCTCGCTCGCCGGTAAATATCCACCGAGGTGTAAAGCTTGGGTGCGCCCAGCTCTTCTCTTCCAGAGACGATGGGGTCTGTCAAGGACTCGAACAGGATGGGCAGGTAGGAGCCTCGAATCACGGTGCCGTCCTGCTTGACGTATTCTATCCCATGGACATACAAGCCTATATGAGAGTACCCTGAGCCGCCGAGCCATTCCATCTTGTTCAACGTAGTTTTCGAAAAAGAAGCATATGCTACAGTATCTGGGGCGCTGAACCGCCACCCACGACGGCCGGGGGGGAACAGATTCTGCAGGACCGTGCGTGACGTTTTGAACTTAATGGAGGCTGTCGTAAATGTGGACTTTGTTCCATTGCGAGACAGGCCCAGATGGTTCTGGCGAGGGCCAGGCATGGGCCCAAATGCAATAGGCATGCGCCAGTAGGGGTTGGGGATGCGCTTCCACATCCATTCGCGAAGTCTCTGTGTCGAGTTGTCCCATTCATCATGGCCGAAGTTATAGTTGGTGAATCCGTACACTAGCCTGCATTTAGTACAGAGCTGCATAAATAAATAAAATTGAGAGAAAGAGAGAATGTCTTACTATCGGCGGTGGACTGACCGTCTGTCCGGTCCTGGCCGGCCACCCGAGAGAACTGCTGGATCCGAGTGGCACGTTCATGGCGTATCTCGTCATAAAGTCGAAGACGCTCTGGGATTTCTTCCACTGGGGTCCCTAGGGGAAGCACAACGGCCAGAGAGGCAGCGTCTTCAATAGCCACGCCAGCTCCCTGGCCCTGATGTGGCAGGAAAGGGTGGGCTGCATCGCCTAGTAGAGCTAACCGTGCCTCGTACCACCGCGGAATCTCCTCCATATCCAGCAGTTTCCAGACCCGAACAGTCTTGGGGTCAGCTTTAGCCAGCAGCTTAAGCACTGTCGGGTCGAAGCTGGAGAAGATCTGGAGCATCCGCTGCAAATTGCCTGAGTGGCCCCAGCCCTCGTCTGCCTCTTCAGCAGAAGCCGACTCCACCGAGGGATGGATGAGCACGAAATTCAGGACCGTGTTGTGCGAGGTGGGATACATCACAATGCGACGGTCCGTCCCATACCAGATACACAATTCGCCGGGCCGTTCGACCAACGCTGCAGTCTCAGGGTCGTCCAAGGCAGCCTGCTTCGGTACGAGAAACCGAAAGGCACTTCGACCACAACAGGCGGCCTTGACGTTTCCTCCAGGAACAGCACTACGAGTAACAGAGTGGACGCCGTCTGCGCCAACCAGCATATCGCCGTGGAACTGGCTGCCATCCTCCAGGGTGAGGGTGGCTGTCCCGGGGTCGACCTGCACTACCCGGCTTCCCGTTCGAAAGGGGATGGCTTCGTAGACGCCATCTGGGCTCATGGCAATTTTCTTGAGCTGATTATGTAGATCGACGCGGTGTGCTAGCAGCCATTGCTAGACTAGTGGTGAGTACAAAGTGATTGCTGTCAACGCGGCATCCGCAGTTACTCACATGCTGCCATCTCTTGTTAGGCTCGGCCAGGTCGATTGCTCGCTCAACTTTCCCGAGTGAGGTATACTCCACTAGCTGAAAGAATCAGCTCTTTTAGCATCACCATTAAGGCCTGAGATCATCATGACCGTGGACGGCTCTCTTACCCTCTCCATCAAATTCGCCCCGAACTGCTGCGCGTCAATGCTCAACCGCTTCAAAATCCCGTTCGCATTAGGAGCAAGATGAACTGCCGCGCCAGTTTCGACAGCCAGTCGAGATTGTTCGAAGATCTGTGCCTGTCAGAGAGTCCTGTGGAAATTTGCGGTGACTTCCGAAGCAACAGACCTGAACATGGTGGCCTTGCTTCCGGAGGGCGATTGCGGCTGTTAAGCCCCCGATGCCACCACCAACTACCAGTATCTTCAGGGGAGAAACAGTTGCTGTCTCCTGCGTGGAGGATGTTCCATTAGGGACTGCCATTGCGAAGATTCATTGATTGTCAACACGGACGTGGGAGGTACAACTGCTGCACGGGGAGTCGGGAAAAGCGGGGATTATTACGTCTGAAAGAAGGAACGCTTTCAATTGTAACCGCTTTACTATTATGAGGCAGTCAACCTTGGTGGGATAAGCCGTTAGCCTTCGGATGCCCTTGCTGTCGGGTTAGGGCCTGTTCGGGACCACCTCCTCACCCCCCTCTTACCCGATGCCCCCACCCGGTGTAGGAGACTACAGCTCGCCCGAAGCAGGACTATGAGTCATGTGTGGCTCAAAGGAGCGCTTTGTTGCTGCTATGTCTGAGATACTGCGCCTTAATTTGTACAGTTGCGGGCTCTGGGGCCGATACGCCCAAGATTCCAGAGCGCGCATTGGGGTCCTTTGGTTTCTTGTACGAATCATCCATTGAAACATGGTAAGGATGACCTGACAGTAGTGTCTGGTCAACAGTTGGCTATCATTTCTGCGTGAAGGATTCTTGTCAACACTGCCTCATCGGGGTGCAACTGAAAGTAAGTCGCTTGGCAGACGATGAATTGAGGCGAATCAGTATGACCAAGACTGACTTTTCCTGAACGTGGTCTTTTTATGGTGCGTCTTTTGCTCTTTCTTTCGATTCTACTTGTGCAGGTGCCTGTACCTGGATAAGATGCTGCGGACAAGTCGAGGTATTGGCTGTCTCAAGGTCTATAACAGCGTAAGTGTAGTGATTCGCAGATGCGGAATTCTGGCTGTACACTGTTTCCTGTGCCAAAAATCTGTCAGATAAGTCATACGGGTTGTACGACTACAGATTAGAGTAGACGATCTCAGTTCAATTGGAACCTCTACATCCAGATACCAGCACCACTTGTTACTTGCTGACATCCCGTAACCTCTCCAGAAGATGGACCAGGTTCGCCACCAACGGGGGCGTCTGCGTAAAGACCTCGTGGTAATGATTGCGCTGCATGATCTCAATCATCAACGTCAATACTGCGGTCGGATCCTCAATGAAGACGGCTTCTCTGGCATCGCCAGGACTCTGCAGGGACGGTACCCCACGCTGCAAGGCGATATAGCGATGGACATCCTCAGTTTCTGGACCGTCAAGCCATACATTACCGGCCAGATCAGGGCCAACCGCTGATTGTTTATCAGGGCAGGTCGTGCGCAAATATACCATGCCGTAGGCCCACAGCGTCAGGCTAGCATGGTACAGGGCAATCGCCATAAGATCTCGCAACATTTGCATGGGAAGCATTCTGATTGCCCGAATGACTTGGCCCGCGTGCCATATAGCTTGCCGGGCCTGCTCGCTGCCAACCCAACCCCGCAATGCAGAGGCAGGTTAGTCCAATGCGAGTGCTCGACTGGCATCCTCGGAAGTAGCGAGGACTTCTACGTCCTCTAAGGACACGTACATGTGCATCAGAACCAAGTGCAGCTGCACCGGAGTCTCGGCACCATGCGCCATTCTGAAACAGTCAAGAATCCGCCGAAGCTGGCTATGTCGGGATGGCATGAGGAGGTCACCGTCCCAGTACCGTGACCCCGCGGCTAGCAAGGAGCTCAGCTGCCGGAACTCCCATACCAGGCCCCAGATCGAGTGAATGACTGCTCCACAGGCCAGACGGATGTCCGCGATGCGGTGGCTCGATTCTAGGAGGCCGAGGTCAGCAACGCACTCGCCGAGGGTCGGGATACGGGAATTGGCCGAGGTTGACGCGGACGCTGACAATGCATTGTAGGCTTCCTTCCACTGCGATGCAGAACTGGCATCCCATAGAGATGATGGAGCCGGAAGGGGCAGAGACATCTCCGCGTAAGTGATTAATGGTGCAGTAAGGAGGGCCATCGAGACCTGGGCTTCGAGCCGAAAGAGACGGTATACTAGTCTCTTGTATGCTTCTTTGTACGCCCAGGCGTGCCATGCCTCGCCTAAGCTGTGGCCAGTCTCGTCCAGCCGCGTTGGCAGGGGGAGATACGCGGAGTGATGGAACATACCTCCCCGGCGCACCATAGTAACCAGCGGCTGGCGAAATGCTTCTGAAATCTCGATTTTGCGGCTGTTGCCGCTCCAAAGTCCGATTTCGAGATAGAGCAAGTACGCTTGATGGAGATGGAGGTCACGGATGGTCGTGTTATTCCCTTCGAAGACTGAGGGGAGCTGCAGGCGCACGACTTCCTGCATGGCGAATCCCAGTTTCCGCAGAGCGGGATCTGGGGTCAATACAGCGCCGGCTGCGGCCATAGCGAGGAGGAGTTCTGGACACAGCTTCTGGGGATTGAAGGTTCCCCGGTGGATCCAGGAATGCGCTGAGGAGAACGGGGCAGTGAGATAGTAGCGAATGAGGCTGTCCAGCAGCTGTACCGAGGGGAAGGACGACAGAACTGCAGAGATGGGGTGTTTCATCTGGCTGAGAACGATCCCAAGGATCCTGTCGCGGGAAGAGAGGTCGAGACTCGGCTCCGTCGCGCAAGGACTACTGTTTGCCTCATCGATCTCTTGAGGAGTCATGGTGGACGTACTCGCGCCGGTGGGCAAGAGGAGATTCTCATGCTCGCAGTAGCCATGGTCCTGAGGAGCTGGGACAAAGCGCCATCGCAGGTGTTGCATCGAACGCGCGCCTCCGCGGGTGCCTTCTTCTGCTGGCCTCGCTCGAGCCTCGTATGGGGACTCTGCTAGAGACACACTAGGAGCCTGTTCATCGAACTCAAAGGGGATATGACTATTGTATGATTCCAGAAATCCAAGGTCGACCATGTTCAGGTCGAGGTCCGTCGGTAGGGCAAACGTGATCAGCCCACGGGGCGTGCGTACGCCACTGGGCGGTTCAGTGAACAGTGACGAGGCCGGCAGTTCGTCTCTGAGCTCCTGGGAGATGAAGCCAGGGTGAATGCGACTCGGTACCTCCTCTGGCTCCATTGGCTGGAACTCGCTCACCTCCTGGGGCCAGGCCTGGCTGGTCGGCATTTCCACCGGAGGAGTGACGAGAGAGTGAATCTCCCCGGCACCTTCTGCACCCGCCTCGTCAGTGCGTTCAGATTCGGGAACACAATTGCTCGTCTTCCGGGCGGTTTGCTCGTCTGCGCTAGGTGGCAGAAGCTGGGCGCAGTTCTGGGTAGACTTGGGCGGAGCCACGCACTCAATATTCCGTCGTCGACATCTAGCGCAGGGTTTGTCTTCGTCGCACTTGAGGTGATCGTCCGCGCAGGCACTGCATGCCTGGGATGCCCGGGGTGCTATATGCGGCTTGCCGCCGTGATGGCGTCTTCTCAAAGCTTGCTTATTGCCCGGGCTAGAGTGCAGCGCAGAATGCCGCCGAAGCAGGTCACTATACTCAGTGTGAACAGGGATAGAGAGGTCAGTTACGTGGGGAGACGGTACATTCTGCCGAACCGCTTGCTACACACGGTACACTGATGGGGCTTTTCTTGGGTGTCTCAACATAGCGTCAGCCACATTCTACCTCGATGAGGTGCCTGCAAGCAACGAGAATACGTACGAGAAAGCACATGGCGCCGGAGGTGGTCAATCCGGGCATACGATTGAGAGCATGTTCCGCACTGGTATAGGTTGCGATTCGCCGGGCTGCTTTCCGAGACAGATTGTGGTGTTTCCATGGTGAACACAGGCCCGAACGTGGAGAGATAATGACCAGCACGCTTGCATATGATTATCGGGATAGGAAGGGGAGGGGAATACGACAGATAGAGACAGTCGTCCTTGATGGAGATTTCCTCCACATATCAGCCTGCGGGGGACAATGTGACCTAACCCTATCGGTCGAGGCTTCGCCTAGCTCCCCGCATGTGAACCCCTGGGGAAGAGTTCACACTGCTTACGTATGCCTAGGTTGCTTTTTTGAGGCTTATTGAGCTAGAATGAGACCGGTAAAGTCATTATCGGCAAGGTGGAGGAACCCGTATATTCCTCCACTCCAGTCCCGAGCCTGGCGAACGCCATGGATTAGACATTAAACGGCGTTTTGCTGTTTTGCAGACCATGTAGAAGCCTTAGATATTCAGTTTAGGTACTCAGAGGACTCAGACCCGTGGATGATGGGAAGGTGTCCTCCGTTACCTACCCGCCATTCTACTGTCTACACTATTACAACCGAAAGCATCCACTAACCGTGGTGAAAATATAGAGCAGGACCACGTCCATCCAATTGCTAGCCCTCGTTGTATAGCGAAATCAGTCCCTCAATACCTGGACTTTGCGCTAGGTGGAAACAGGATCTTCGCCCTTGTCTCTCTGATTGCTGTGGCACTACTAGGGGTCCTATCATTCTTGCTTTACAGAACTAAGCGATTTTGAAGCTTCGGTGGTTCTCTTACAGGAAGCCTATCAAGCGAATATCTGACAACGCCTGTATTACCCGTTGAAGTGACTCTCCTTGTACTCAAATTTGAATGGTTACCTTGCATTGATAAAGCCATAAATGTCAGAGAGCCGATAGTGTATACCACCATGCTTTGTACCTGACCATCGTAGGGCTGGCAGACGCTACGTACATATAAGATCCTCTGGCTTTGACGACATATCATGAACGATCCTACAGATCAGTGGGACAAAGCCTCGGGAATGATCCTCAACGCTAATGAACGAGGTGATCACAGCATCCGGACAGCCTCCCGTGGCTCAAGTATCTCACTTTTCTTGCAGAATGTATTCACCTTACATGGAATTATTCCTAGGCGCATCTCAATAGCTCCGGTCAAGCCAGTCCATCCAGTCACTCCCCAGCACCGTAGCCTTGGTGACAGCCGCACTGATCTCGCTCAGATACAGCCTCTTGGACGTGTCTGCCCCGTCACCCGTATTCCCAATCTCGTAGTACAGTGGCGTGGCCCCTTCTGCCATAGTCGTCCATCCAGCCGCGTTGATGATATCACTCAGCTCCGAGTTCTGATAGATGACCCGCGCGAGGACACGCCACGGCCGTCCAAGGTATACATCGCCGGTCAGGTCCAGCCCCGATTTGCCGTAGATATTGCAGTGGTCGAAGCAATACCAGGCCGGGTCGGAGGCTGTCTCGCGCGACATGGCGGTGATGTAGCCTGCACCGTTAGAGACGATGTCGCATTCGCCGAACCAGGCGCTTGCGTCGCCGAATATGTAGTCTACGGCGCCTGCGAATGTTCAGTGCTGTTACCGGTAAGTAGAAAGAGAATGAAGAGGCCGGTACCTTCAATATAGCAGTTGGAGTAGTACTGCACGCCCGCGCGTGCGTACAGCGTATCTTGATACCCGAGGAACTGGCAGCCATAGTAACCCTGGCGCTCTCCGCTGGCAGCCAGTCTGCAAAGGTAGGCGTCAGCAGCAGAGTAATGCATTCGTTAGAATAAAAATGAAATAAATAAGTAGAATCGCACAAGATTGGAAATTGGAAATGAAAATGAAATGAAAATAAAATGAAAATGAAAAATCCTTACGCCACAGCTTGAGCCCCTTTCCCGTACCCATTCGCAACATTGATGTTGTACATAGTAAAGTTATCCATGGCCGCATTGACAGTCGCACTCGCAACAAGGGACCCTGCTTCAGGCGAAGAGATCGTATGGGTTATCGTGACGGTGTTCTTCTTGTAACTGCTCGTGTCCGTGGTTTCGCCATAGAGGGTCAACGGCCCAGCATATTGGAAGGTCAGTTGCTCCTTGTAGGTCCCGGCTGATATGTAGATGCAGGCCTCAGACGAGGATGAGCCCAAAGCTGCAATCGCAGCGCCGATCGTCGAGTAGATCCCGCTTCCTCCAACGGTGAGACAGCCGGCCGGAGCAGACGTTCTGGCAGTGCGCTTGAAGTGCTCATGAGGCGCGCAGAGAGCTGCACCAACAAGGCTGAAGAGCGACAGGTATGATTGAAGGCGCATATCGAGTACTGCCAACGGGGTCTGGACACTGTGCTGCGTAGACGGGAAGGATGAGGATTAAAAGTCCACTGAAGCCCGTCTCTTAGCCACCGGCTCTTTTCTGGATTAAATGCTGCAGAGTTTCTCCGGGGCTAGGAGATAATATATCCAGTTGAAATATTGTCTGATACAGAACGAAACAACCGTCATGCCACCCTTATGATGCAGGAAGACCCTGAGAATGAGACATTGTATACTAAATTTAGTAAAATTAATACAGCAAAGAGCAATCCCTGATTGACAGTGACCCATTTCTATTAGTATGGGTTTCTTATCATGAAACAATCCAGTTAATCTTGTCTCATGAAGTAAAGCTTAGCTAAGAACAAGAGTCACAATATAGTCAGCATTCACAGGGCTAGATGGGTTAAATATACGGAGTAGTGTAACAGGTTTTGTATTTTGTATACCGTGTCTACACCAGTATACCAACCCCCCGTATTGAACCTCTCGTATTGAATCTATCAAGGCACATATTTTCTGACGTTGTAGCGGGGTTTCCTGCAGCATGGTAATATCCTGAATCAGTTCCTGGAGGGCTTGATTTGAGGAATAACGCGGGTTGGATGGAGAGGCCACCTAACCCGACAATTAATCTATTTCTTGCAGGAATTCTAATTCCTCAAATGGGAGCTATTGTAGCAACCCCAATTTCCCCGGATTCCACGCTTTGCGGGGATTCTGCAGGCCTGAATCTGCAGGGCTTTAGGCTAAATTGGCCAACAGGTGCTTGCATGTGGAAAGCCTCGAGACGGTCAATGACGAGCCGTTTATATACAGGACCAGTGCCATCCTGAGTGCATTGTCGACTCACCCACTCGCAGTATGGCCTTTGGAAAAGCCGCATTTCTCTTTTTCTCTCTCTTCGGAGCAAGCTGGGCTGCCCCTTCTCGGACGCTGCAGGCTCGAGCAGTCTGCACGCCAACAGCCGGGGGCTCGTCGAGTATCGACGATGTCCCAGCTATCGTCAAGTCGATCTCGGCGTGCGGGGATGGTGGAACTATCGTCTTCCCCGAGGGCTCAACATACTACTTGAATAGCGTGCTGGACCTCGCCGGCTGTTCCGGCTGCGAGCTTCAAGTAGAGGGCCTCCTCAAGTTTGCCAGCGACACCGACTACTGGAATGGCAGGACGGCGATGATCAATGTGAAGAACATCAATGGATTGACGATACGCTCACTCACGGGGTCCGGCGTTATTGATGGAAACGGCCAAAATGCGTATTCTCCCTGTTTCCTGTTCTCTATATTCGAACTCAATCTATATACTAACCGTGCTGGCCAGGTATGATCGCTTTGCAGAGGACTCAAGCTATGACCGTCCGACACTCTTGTATATAACAGGAGGCGGGGATATCAAAGTCTCCAACTTTCGCCTGAAGAATCCTCCGAATGTCTTCGTCTCCGTCAAGGGCGGGGCCACAAACGCAGTCTTCTCGGATATGAGGTTAGATGCGACCTCGAAATCGGAGAATCTGCCCAAGAACACAGACGGATTCGACATCGGTGAGAGCACCTACGTAACCATCAGTGGCACGACCGTGTCCAATAACGACGACTGTGTTGCGTTTAAACCCGGCTGCAACTACTTGACGGTCACCGACATCACCTGCACGGGGTCCCATGGTCTGTCTGTCGGCTCCTTGGGCAAGAGCAGCGACGACATCGTGCAGAACGTCTGGGTGGAGGGAGCGACCATGATCTCGTCTACCAAAGCGGCGGGAATCAAAACGTACCCTAGTGGCGGCGATCATGGCCTCAGCACTGTGACGAACGTGACCTGGAAGGATGTCACTGTTCAAAACTGCGACTACGCGATCCAGATCCAGAGCTGCTATGGTGAGGACGAGGATTACTGCGAGGCCAACCCGGGGGACGCGGTGCTTTCCGGGATTACCTTTGAAGGATTCAGCGGCACGACAAGCAGTAAATATGACCCAGTAACAGGGAATCTGAACTGCGGGGAAGATGGCAAGTGCGATGTCTCTGTTGTTGACTATTCTGTAAAAGCCCCTTCGGGGGGTGGTAAGGTCCTTTGTGCGAATACGCCGACTAGTCTGGGGATCAGCTGCTCGTCTGGAGCGTCGGGATGAGGTTATATTGATCCTGTAGATGGCTGTCTCGGTCAGAGTACTATCCGGTTGAGCAAAGTCCAGGGCAGATCAAAGTATGCTAATGCCATTCACTCGATTTGAATCTCACCCATAGCTGCCGAAAAGCTCACTGTCACCATCGACAAGAACAGATATCCCTGCCTGGCGCGCAATGTCTAAAATGTCTTCAGTATCGTCAATGGCGTCATGTCGCCTTACATGCTCAATCCACGTTGGAACTGGAAGGCCAAGCTGAAATCTTTTTGGTCTGGTATAGGTTCCTTTGCCTGACTTGGCATTCTTTAGAGTGTCGGATACCAAATGATGCATGTACGCTGAGCTGGATGTCCTGTTGAGAAGCGTATTGAAGCGAGGAAATTTGGAGCACTCCTGCTGAGGTCTTCTTCGTTCAGCAGCGTTATCACAAAAAGGAAGAGCAGTGACCACGGCGAAAGGAAACCGTTGGCCATGGAGTGATGAATCTGTTATAAGCAGAACGCAGACCTCAAACAGCCGCCACACCCTTCTGACGGGGTTGAAAGACACTGAAATGTTATATTTCAAGCGTAAAATCATCGCGTCTGCTTAAACACATACGTCGCAAGATGAATGGTTGATCCATAATCAAATGTATCCCTCAGCCCTTTTAGGCCGCCAATCGATTTACGTTACTCTGGTTTAGGGTTTTCATATCCTATTCCGACTCTTGCAGTCAAGCACCAGACGACGAATGTTCGTATAAAGAATCACTGATTATATGTACATAAGTAATCAGCCTATCCTATCATCAGGTGTTGCAGTAAGGCATCATGCCCACAATCTGTAAATGGTAAGCTAGACGATGCTCATTTACACTGGATAGTTCTGATATATGTTTTATCACCAAGTGCTGCGTGTTTAAACAGTTCGTAGGGGCAGTGCTCTTGAGATAGAAAGCGCATTAATACCTGGTTGGTAAGCTGGGATCTAAGTATATTACTAGAATGTATTGCCTCTCTGTTCTGTCAAAGCTGCAATATAATAAAAGGCCATTTATCCAGGTGTAGGTATTGCGCCTCTATCGCGCAATTCGTTCTATATTCCAAGCCACTACGGACGACCTAACATTGAGTCCCCAGATCACATCGTAAAACATGTCCCAGAGAATTTCTATTTACCAAAAATCCCTATATACAGCTATAGCCTTTGATAAGTAACATCCTCCGCTCATTCCTGCTGAGGCGTTGTCAAGTCCAAGAAATTTAGACAATCTCCTAAGACTGCGCAACCAGGACAGCCGGCTCGCCGTTGGTAATCGAGACACAGATCTGTCCGCTGTCATCGGCGCTGATAGTTCCCTCTCCAAAGACGTTCTCCCAAGACCCGTTGGGCGTCTTGGAGTCGAAGCAGATCTCATTCTCGGACCCAGATCCACTGTTGGACGTGACAACAATGAGTTTTCCCTCTGCTCTGCTCCAGGCATAAGCCGATTCCGCAACGTGCAGATGGACATGGTCATTTTCCGCGAGCCCGCCAGCAGCTGATCGCGCTGCTGAGAGCAGGGAGATTGCCTTGTACAGATCGGCATCGGTATTGAAGTTGCTGCGCCAGAGGTCTTCGCGGTTCTCGGGGTCATTGCCACCCGCGTAGCCCTGTTCTGTCCCGTAGTAGACGATGGGAATTCCCCTGGCGAGAATCACATAGGCGAGTGCGTTCTTCAGGAGAGACTTGTCGTCCTTATTACTCAGCCAACGAGCGTTGTCGTGGTTGTCTATGAATGTGCCGAGGGCGCTTGGATCGGGGAAGGAGCTATCGATCTTATCATGCATGTCGACAATATCCTGTGCAGAACCGGCCTGCTGGTAGAAGTTGTTCACGGGGTAGTAGACTGCGTAGTTGAGCAGGCCGTCCATGGTGTTTGCGTATCCGGCGAGATAATCTGGGTCGCCGTCGAAAACTTCGCCAATGGTGTAGACCCCAGCAGCAGACGAGAAGTCAGACCAGAAGTCCTTTTCGACGTGCTTGACGGTGTCGATGCGCAGGCCGTCAAACTCGTATTCTTTCACGAGCCACGTAATCCATTCCTTGAAAAGAGTGCGGATCTCCTCGCTCTCCGTGTTGACGTCGGGCAGATCATCTGCGATGCGGCAGGTTTCGATGCTCTCCTGATTTGAGTAGTCGATAGTGCAAGCTGAATGGTATGCGCTCTCCTGGTTCAGAGGCTCAGGTTGGTTGTCGCTGATGGGACTTCCCATGTGGTTAGCGACCACGTCTGCCATAATATATATGCCCTATTTTAAAACATGGTTCTTGAGTATATTGCACTCGAAACAAACACCAACTGTGGGTAAGTACCTTTTCATGAGCAGCACTGACTAGGCTTTTGAGATCGTCCGCGGTGCCATAGTTCTCGTTGATGCTGTACAGATCCTTTGCCCAGTATCCGTGATATCCGCCGTCATGATCTATAGACGTGATTAGTTTTGTAACGCCACATATAAATAGTCTGAGGGCGTTTAAACTGACTAGCAACAACGGGGGTGATCCAGATCGCATCAAAGCCCATTCCCTTGATATAGTCGAGCTTGCCCTCCAACCCTTTGAAAGTTCCGCCGCAGTAGGTGCTGAGATCACCGCAGGCATCACCGCCCGTATCGTCGCTCCCACGAGCAACACGATCAGTCAGGGCGAAGTAGATGTTGCGAGATTTCCAGGCATCGACGTCCGCTGCTGAGACGACCGATATGAGGGGGAGCAGTAGTCCCGCCAGGGTGCCGGCTAGCTTCATGATTCAAGCAAAAGCTATCAATATCAAATACACCTAAACAAGGCCGTAACGAGTGTAAGTTAATCAGATAACGTTGACGCAGGATGTTCATACCTTTTTATACCATCTCGCCCATGATCGCCATCTCCAATCACATTCCCTCGGCTCAGCAGCCGCGCCTCAGGATCATACAATTACTTGGCATACCACCTCGCACGGGTGTCGATCTCTTCATATATGTCGTTTCTTGCTCTTGATACGCTGACTCCCCGATGCCCGATCGTTCCGGTGAAAAGCCGGGGCAGTGTGGAGAACCCAGCTGCCAGTGAGACTGAAAAGTGTGGGGATCTGCAGTCCGGGGATCTGCAGGACATAGTTTATATGAAACGGCAGGCATACTCCTATCATATAATTCAATGCGGTCAGTCCGTGATTAGCCCGAAGCGCGGCGATGTCAGCTTGGAGTTGTTTAAGCAGGCAAATCCTATAGGCTACAAGGCCCGCTAGTGAGAGGCGATACCGGTTTGGGTGAGATCATGCTATTGTAAAAGGACCGATTCAACAGCGAAGTGCTTGTAAGAATACGGAGTATACACATCACAGGGTTACTGCACTCCAAGGCGTTAAGAGGACTAGATAAATGTAAAATAGAGTGCTACGGCCGGATACTTGTTCATGCCTATCTAGAATTTAGAATGCGCACGGGTAGGGCTTATGATATGGAGAATACACGTTGCCTAGCTCAGTACCTGGCCAATAAATCACAGTATTATACTGGAGTGCCGAGTTAGGGCTGAAGCCATCGGAATGGGAATATTCTCGAAGCGCAAACATGTGGATGCAAGGGTACGCTACGGTCAGGTTAGTCCCAGCCTCCCTTCGATTTAAGGACAGAGACTACTAGGTAGACTGCAGCCTAATGCCCAATCAATCAGGGCTCACTCATGTCATGAGTCATAATTAGTGGCCGAAATACCAGTTTGCGTTCCCAGACTCAATCTTGCACTCCAGCATTGCACTATACTAACGTATCTCTTCAGTACCATAACCAATAATGAATCCCCTGTATAATTAAAAGAGCAAGCGTCCGGTGACTAAGGACACCCGAACAGCCACGCTATAAGTTCCCAAATCCGGGCCACTCCCCCTTCTCTCTCCACACATTTACCACCCCCCCAACGGAACTGAGCAAAACAACAATGACATACAGAGAGGGGCCAGAGTTTCCATTCTTCTGCCACATCTGCGGCGCACCCCCCACATGGCGCGGGTTGCTGGCAGACAGCACCCTCCAACACCTCGCCCCAGAAGAAGACGATTTCGACCATAGAGACTATCGATACCCGGATTTCATGCCCCACCAGGAGAACCTGGGATACGATGCAAGGTTGCTTCCACCGAGGCATATCAGGTGGCTTGATGCGGTGCGCCTCGTCACGAAGAAGATTGTGGACACGGTTAAGTTCACAGTGACAGACGGGCAGGTGCCTCTGTTGACTCCGCTGGTAAGGACTCCTGATTTTTTGGATGGGGTGGGAATCATCTGACATCACCACTGTGCATACGCTGGCTTTCTAACTCGGGTGTGACCTAGGCCGTACATGTCAATATTGACAACGGCACATTCCACTACCCCGAAGATGGCAATTGGTTGTGCTGCAATGTCGACGGGTACTTGGTACATAATATGTGCTTCCAGATGTTGGAGCGCGTGCACCAACACCTGCAGGCCACTTCTGGTTCGAGTCCTCATCTTGATCTGGAGCAGTTATGGGGTTGGTTGGAGCATGGTCTGGACGATCGCAACAATGACCTGGTTGATTGGGGGTTTGGGGACGCATTCCAGGACGCTAGTACATGCTGGCATGGCAAGAGGTTTGATCCTTCCTGGCAGGAGTGGATTCCGGTGAAGGGGTCAATGGTGGGTCCTTCTATTGGATGAAACTGCCACGGGCTCCAGTGTGCTTAAGAGAGCTGTCTAACTCAACTGCATCTTAGTGGACTGTAATAGATCCTGAAGGTCCATTCAATTGCCAACCCCTGCTCCACCGTGCATCGACAAGTACTCAGCCTGGTTATTCCTTCACCTGCAGCGTCAAGCTGGTGCAGGCAAGTATACCAGCTCTCCAGCATCCTGAGCCCAATGTCAATGTCCTCTCATTACTCCCGCGCGAACTCCAACTCAGCATCCTGGAACTCCTCCCGACTTCATCCGTGCTTAATCTCTTCCTCGCCAGCCCTGACTTTCGCCGTCATATAGAGCACCTCCCGTCCAGCTTCTGGAAGTCCCGTCTCTCCTTTCACGTGCCGTGGTGTGCAGACATTATTCTGTCGCAAATACCAACAGCCCAAGGCAGTGGAACAGCAAATAGTAGAGTCCAGTTTGACCGGCTTCTGTGCTCTCTGGAGCAATTTTATGCGTCTCCAGGGCAGGAGCCAGATAGCGAGAACCTTGAGTTCAAGGGGCTGAGGAACCGGCGCCGGATTTGGATGAATTGTGAGCGGATCCTGAAGGAGATGGAGGCCCAGAGCAATAGTGGCAGTGGCCATGGAGAGCAAGTCTAAGCAAAT
The DNA here is from genome assembly GCA_013305525.1 of Aspergillus quadrilineatus. Taxonomy (NCBI): domain Eukaryota; kingdom Fungi; phylum Ascomycota; class Eurotiomycetes; order Eurotiales; family Aspergillaceae; genus Aspergillus; species Aspergillus quadrilineatus. The sequence goes on from JAAXYA010000015.1 coordinate 292,872, forward strand.
TAAGGGTTTTGGTCCCCATCCTAAAATCTAGAAAACTAAAATATGTGAGAAAACTAAAATATGTGTTATGGGGTAAACCCCAGGATAAGGGCTCAGGCATGGCCTTCGCTGCTATATAGGGCGCTAGATGCAACTGATCATTCTGATCAGTTGTCTTGTACCTTTTTAGTCCAGCGGCCTGACCTATACTAGCGCATAGGAATCCAGCCCGTTACAATATGGAGATCTTTATATTTATAATTTATTATTTATATCTTTTAAATATTCTTATTAATAATATAACAAATAATCTAATGATAAAAAAAAAAATAAAATCTTTATCAAAATTTGCATGTTTTTCAAAATATATACAAAACATAAAAAACTAACTTTATCTCATAAAAAGACATAGATAGTACATTAAAATTCTAAATACAGCATATCAGGGTTCCCTAAAGTAGGATATATATATCTCTGAATGGTAAACGTGCTCAGTGTGACTAAGATATGGTGTATCGCGAAAGGAAGATAATATAAGAATGCAATGGTAGGGGTGCCCTTGCAACGTAGATTGTCACTGTCTAGGTGTATTCACCCCGTGGTTACAGGTCAGCCGGGGTACAGGTTTGGCTCGCTCGAGCGAGCTTGTGGAGCTCGGATGAGCTGTGTACTCATTCACCCCTTCGCTTTATCTTTAAGCAATGATTACCTAATCATGCCAAGACCTCTGCGAGGGCTAAGCTGGCTATCCAGCCTATAGAAGAGGATTATGGTATCTTACACCTACTCAGAGTAAATCCGCGCGGATTAACTTGTGACGATTCACACGTGTGGATATCTGACGCCTGGTTTGATGCCTGCAGTAGCAGGCATCCTTCATGTATTTAAGGTCTCTCATTCTCTCACTCTCTCCTTTTTTCCTTCCCCATGCTTAGTTATCTCGTTTAAATGCTACTACGACTTCGTCTTCTTGACTATCGTACCTGAGCTGTGACTAATACGGAAAAGTCATGTGACCTTCATCGTGTACACCTGGTGTACACAATGAGCCTCATGTCACGTGCCACGTAATCTGTATGGCATGATCTCTGACCCCTGGCTTGTTCCCTTGATGTATTGTATATTGAAGAAGAAGAGACCACTATCGTCATCAAGATAGTGATAATCAATCGTCATATGGCATCCTATCCTTAGTAAGCTACGTTCGTGTAGTTGATACAGCTTCCTTCTGCCCTTTCCCCTTTGAGCATTCACAGCATATATATAGGGTAGACCGGACAGATCAGGCCAGGGGTTTCATCACGGTTGTGAGACCACGTGCCCAGGCAAGTATACTCCCAACATGTTTACAGACTAGAAAGGTCACTACACTTAATCAACATTAGTATGTTGAATGTCTTGATTTATCGCATATGCAACTACAAAGGCACTACAAAGGCACGCCGACTTAGCGCAGCTTAGACGCGCCAAACACCCGAGCGTGTAGATCACTGCATCCAACCCCCTTTACTACTGGCAATGCCGCATCTTCGCAATCTGCCTCGCTCTTATCCTTTTTAGGAGCTTCTCCGGCTCCCTGATCCCCTGTCCCCGCTCGTCGGAGTATATTGAGGGGCATCTCCCCAGAAGTCTGAGCTAGAGAGTAGGGTACGCCAGCAGGTGCGTTATTACAACGCTGACTTGCTTTGCTTATAGAATTTTCCTGCTCTAGAAAAGCCTTGATTCTCGGTGAAATGGAGCAGAAGCCGTTGGCCAAGATGGACAAGCAAATTCTAATGTCCTTGGCGATAGCGACGTGCGATGTTCGTGTGAACGTTGACTGCAGATCTGATCTAGCTGGAGATGGTCTGTGACAGGCGGAGCCTGAGAACCATGGTTCGAGGAGTCTCGTGAGGTGATGATTCTATGACTCGCAAGGCGGTGGCCAATTTTTTTGCAAGGTTCGTTGCTATCACCGTAAAGGTATGCTTTGCGGAAAACTATAGCTAATTTTGATCTCCAGATATGCGCGTCTGCAGCAGCACCAAGCTCAGATCTCGTCCATTGGTCCTTGGCGGGGCTCCGAGTCATGGATACGATTCTTCCGATTATCGGTCCGAGGTCTACGGTCCGAGGTCCACGAGGGTCGCTGCGCTCTGGCAGACAGGCTCCTATCATGGCTTAGGGCACGAGTAGGGCAGTGCGCAATAAGCTGTGGCGAGGGGCTCAGCAAGGGGCTCAGCGAAGGACGGGGCCTGTATAAATCGTTTGGCCTGCATTTACTCAGAGCAGTAAACCTGCATTTAGTCCACTGTATTTAGCCAAAATCCACCTGACTCAGTAGCCATTTTGTATGCAACTAATGGCCAGGCTGGCTAACCGGACTGTGTGGGTAGGGCGCAAGCAGGTTAGGGGCACACTACTGCAACCCAACTGGGCTACTAAGCTCACTAAGCTCCGCCATAGTCAGACCGTCCGTCGCCTTATCTAGTAGCTTCTCCTTTCGTCTTGCGCCATGCCTTTCCGACCGGACGACAGATTCCTCGCAGCGCCTAGCTCTAAATATGGAGTTCATCAATACTTCGTATCTACTCTGAGTAGTTGGTGCTCTAGGTTAAGCTCCCGGCATTTCCCCTGAACCGGATCTTCGAGGCTTGGTGAGGACTGACCTGCTTGTATAGGCCTAGTGGCACGGAGGTATGTCCAAAAGTGCGAAGTACGGAGCGAGTACGCCTGTTCGTTGGCTGATCCCTCGTATTCTGATCGGCTTCTATCCAGAACTAGTGTCGATACAATCGCACCACTGATAGAGGAACTCCGCGGAGGACTATAGAAAGACTCCTATTTGCAAATCAAAGCGATCGTGGGTAAATCTCGGTACTGGGGCCACATAGCATTAGAGGGAAAACATCTCGTGCTGGGCCCACTGAGTGGTCTGTTCGGTTTTAGGAGTCGCTCTATTCCGACTGCTAAACCAGATTTGGTAGTTTTCTCTTCACGAGTCAGTCACATCAATGACAATCAGCGCCTTGTCCAGGACAATGCCATTCTTGCTTTTACTGAGGCGGGTCCTCTACGTTGAGAGTACTTATGGGTATTTGTGGTTCTCCAGACTCGACGAGCGATACTGTGGTGGTTCGCAGATACGTGTCGGGATATCGTCAACTCAGCCAATGACGAGCGGTCTGTACCACTACCTTGAAACTAGTCTGGGAAACGGGTGGAGTAGACGCAGCCTGGCGAAAGCTGATCTTGCCATGCCCAGAGTTCGAGCTCGACATCGAAATATCACGGGCCAGATACCAGATGCAGAGGGCAGCACGCCCATCTTCCCCCCAACCGGGACGCAGCCATTGGACGTTATTCTGAAGAATAACCATGGATATGGTACCGACTATACACGATCACGGACACACAGCCTCCATACCAACAGTACCAGCAGCTCGCTCCCTCTTGCCCCTTGCTTTTGGCCGTCCTTCTCACATTCTTGCGTCCACTGCCTGGGCTCCATATATATTCGCTCGTTCATCTGTTCATAGCTCAGTCCGCACCGGACGATGTCCGTCTGGTCTGCCTGGCACAGTCTAGATCCGGATGAGTGGAGAGTCGCTGGGGTTCTTAGTGAGGGAGGGATTGTGATCGGCGGGTCGCCACGCGATTGGTATCGTATCAGCGGCCATCGAACTTGTGGGCCCTGACTACTGTGTGACACTATCGCCGGACTAATGCAAGGAGGAGTGTCACTGACAGGGTCTTGGACGCTAATTAAGCTTTCGCCAATGCCCCACGATGGCGGCGAAAAGCGTGCAGAGTAGCCACGCCGTACCCGGTTCCAGAATGCAGGCTTGCCGGTGATCAAGTGTATTTTCTTTTTTAAATACTAAAAGAAGACGCCATGCACTGGCCGTTCACCAGGGACGGGATTGACTTGCCGCCGTGCGTTGAATACTGCCACCGTCCAAACTCTACAACAACGCCGCATCCCGCAACCATGGCTGCGCTCTACAGAGCCATCCTGCTGCTTCGGAGCGACCATGGCCTGGATGGCGAGCACCACCTCGTCCCCCGACAATCCGATACCGTCGAGACCCTCGACGGCTCGACCAAGGCCGGTTTCATCGCTATGGGCATCTGTGGCCTCATCTCGTTCATTGCAACACTCAGTCTCCTCTCGTTCTTGACCTACCGCTTTATCTTCTGGAAACGCTACTACAAACGACCTCTCGCGCACAACCAGTACGTCGTTCTCATCTACCAGCTCCTGCTCGTCGATCTTCAACAGGCGACCGCGTTCCTGCTCTGTCTGCACTGGGTGAGCAAGGGCGCCGTCTACTATCCAAGCGCCGCATGTGTGCTGCAAGGTTGGTGGATCCAGACGGCTGATCCGGGAAGCGGTTTGTTTGTTATCGCGATTGCTATGCATACCGGTGCCGTCGTCCTGCGAGGCCGCCAGTTATCGTTCAGGGCGTTCGTGGCCTGTGTGATTGGACTGTGGGCATTCATCCTAGTATTAGGTTTCATCGCCGTCGGACTTTACGGGCCCAAGACGTTTGTCATTTCCGAGGCTGCCTGGGTAGGTTCACCCGCCCCGCCCCCCCTTGCTTCTACTCTCCCGCTCGCTGCTACCGTTGCAAATCCGTTACAAATACTAACCAGCATATCCCTGTTAGTGTTGGCTGAGTCCTGAGCATGAAAATGAGCGTCTCTGGGGCCACTACCTCTGGATTTTCCTCGCCGAGTTCGGCACTGTGGTGCTCTACGGCATGATGTTCTTCTACCTGCGCCGCCGGATGATGCACGCTGCAAAGCTGCGGCCCAACCACCAGGACAGCCTGAAACGGCTCAACCGCGTCGTCATTTACATGGTTATTTACCCCTTCGCCTACGTCCTACTCTCGCTCCCGCTGGCCGCCGGCCGAATGTCCAGCGCGCGCCATGTCATCCCGAGCCGCCAATACTTCGCCGTTGCTGGATCACTCATGGCCTTGTCTGGTCTGGCGGACGCGGCCATCTACACGCTCACGAGGCGGCAGTTGCTGCTCGATACGGACCTCAGCCAGTCGGACGGCCCGTATAATCGGTACGCCTACTCGGGGTCACATACGTACCATACGCAAGTTACGTCCACGACTGGAGGGCGTGATAGGAAACGAGGTCGGTTCCGAAAGGGAATGCAAACGTTGAATGAGACGATCCAGGATGATCGCGATGATTCGACCGAGGAGATTGTAAAGGGTGGTCGAAATGACAGTGGGGATGTCGAGATGGTCAATTATACGGGTCGTGGAGTGTATCAAGAGACGACGATCGAGATCACGCACGAGGTAGCGGATCCCCAAGAGTTCCCCCAGCGGGAACGACATAGTGGGTAAAGGGGCCTTCATACATATATAATATCCTTTATATATATATATTTTATTCACTACGACCGGTCGACCTCGATCATTTTCTTTTGTTTATATTATACCATATATAGTATACTCAATGTTAATGCTAATTCTTTCAACTCCATGCTCATTTGGTTACTCATTTTCATTTAGTTGCTCATTTGATTGATTTGATTGCTCATCTCCACTCTTTTGCGGTCTCTCAACAGCTTGACCTATGGAATGCCCTGTCTGGTCTGTGCTTGTGTTAAGAAACCGCGCTCCTTCCAACTGCGGACAACCCGCCTCACGTGTTCCTCCCCTCCCCCTCCCTCCATCTCCCTCAACGTTTTGGAATGTCTTCTTGCCACCCTTGTGTCTAGCGGTCCCTGACACGACATCCTCTCGAAATTCGTCTCCAGCCAGTCTGCCATAAACCCTGCTGGATTCTCCCTGCTGCCACCACAGTTTCTGACTCGCTGAATCCAATCCTTGAACGGCACCTCGGTGGCTTCCAGCTCCTCGGCGAGCACGTCTACGACAGTGGTCCAGTTCTGACCTGTAGGATGGTCGACGTGATAGATTCGCTCGGGGAGTTCCTTGTCCAGCAGCAGTTCGGCGATAACACGAGCTGCTACATCTACTGGCGTCCATCCCAACCGCCCCGCCAGTGAAGGGAAAGCACCAAGGCTCTGGGACGACTTCACCATGGCCGGAAAATGCTCGGCCGTGTTCCAGTACCCTGTTTCCTCGGATCCAGAAATCTGTCCTGGCCGTATAATTGTTGCCTGAAATATTGCCGGATACCGCTGCAGTGTCTCGTGAATCATTCGCTCGCAGACGAACTTCGCCTCGTTATAGCCGTTGCTCATCACCTGTTCAATCCGCGTACGTTCTTCCAGCGCTCCACCTCCATTGACCGTACCAATCGAAGATACGAACTGGAAACGGACTGGGTGTCGTTGAGCAGTGGCAATGCATTTAGCGAGTTCGATCAAATTTCGCAGCGTGCGGAACTGTCCCTCGAACTTCGAAAGCGGTGCCGCACCGTTCATGGGCCAAGCATTGTGAATTATATGAGTTACGTTTTCTTGAAGGTACCTGCACTGCTCAACGGAGAGTCCCATACGGTCGTTTGTCGTATCAGTCTCCATAACCATTAGTTTGGCCTCTTCTGCTGACCCAAGAGATAGGCCCCGCGCCGCCAGTGCTTCCTTTTGTCGAACATGCGGCTCCATTCGGCTTACCCGATTCAGACAAATAACAGACTGAACATTCGAAAGCTGTACGAGGCGTGCAACCAAATGGCTACCAAGGCTACCTGTGGCCCCAGTGACTAAAACACATGCATGGTTAGCTGGAGCTCTGATCCGCGGCGGCAATGCTGGCATTGTGAAGCCTGCGGTGTGTTGGTAAACATACTCCACCACTGTTCGCAGTCTCGCGGCATCCTCTTGGGACGAGAGCGGGTAATGTTGCTCTCCTCCCGCAGTAGCAAAAATTACACGCTGGACGCCGACCTCATTTGATTCGCCATCCGTCCAATCGACGTGGCCGTATCCTACTGCTTGCAAGTCGTCTTTCCACCGTCGCTCGCTGGTAATCGCATGCGTCCGTCCATCGTTGAAAACCCACCAGCCACGGAATAACCCGAATACCAGGTCTATCGCAAAAACCGGCCTTGTCATCTCTAGCAACATCAACACGCCATCTGGTCGCAGGGCCTGTCGCATATTACCCGTGGACACCTGTAGATTTGAGGTCGCATGGACCGCATTGCTCGCCATGATGATATGGTATTTTCCTAGGTCCTCTGATGGCGGTTTTTCGATATCATGCACGCAGTACCGGACAAACTGATAGTCGCGAAACTTGCGTCGTGCCTGAGCTAGAAATGCGGGGGATATGTCGCTAAAGGTATATTCTACCGGAATTGGAAGCGCTGCCAGCAGAGGAAGCATCCACTTCGTGCCACCACCTGTACCTGCACCCATTTCGAGAATTCTCAGGGTCATCCCTTCTCTGGCTGCGGCGGGAGGTAGCTTATCGACAAGTCGCCGGATAAACTCTCCCATTAGCTTGTAACCCGCCACATTATGCGGCTCATCGCCGTACATCCACGATACAAGCCGCTGGCCCTCCGGTGTGCCGAATATGAGCTGCAGCCCGTCCTGCTCCCCGCGCAGAACCGAGGCAAGTCTACTGCCAGTATAGAAGGTGAGATTACTTGCACCGCCGTATTCTGGGTACTCACGTTCGATCTTGTGGAGGAGTGTACTGCTCGATTCCGTTGGAGCGCAGATCTCCGTGCGGATGACTGTCGATCCGTGTAGTTTTATCAATCCCGCCTCCACTAGCCGCCCGTATAGGTACTCAACTAGTGGGCCGTGCTGCGCATCAAATTCGATGCGCGGGAGGCGGTCGTTTGCACGAGCAGATCGGATGTTGCTCCCCAACTCCTCCAATGCTTCCAGTGTCAATACAATGCACATTTCAACCAACAGAGGAGTGAAGTCGAGAAGACGACCACTACATTTGTTGTCCGACAGGAACTGATCGGTCAGTCCTTTGGTTTCATCCAGAGCATCCAGTACGCCATCAAGCGGTAGTACCAAGTCTGCCGTATCGGACACACTTGTAATTGACCCGCTAGTGCTAGGGAATTCGGTGGCCTCGTCAGTTGTGCTGCACTGGTTTCCACTGCAAACGCTGGAGTCTTCATACGTCTCTCCCAGTGCACTTTGAACCGCCTGCACAAGACCATGAAATGTCTCTGCCTCAACGAGCGCCTCCACAGCTATCGTGCATTTGAAGGCAACCTCTAATTCGCGGGCAAGTTCCATTGCCATAAGCGAATCAACGCCCGCATCAGCTAGATGACTATCATCCTTTATCTCGCTGGGCTTCACCGCGCAGATCTCGGCCACAACAGCCTTAACACGACCGACCAGATCTTTTATTGAATTATTTTCCTGGTTAGCAGTATCTTTTGTCCTGCAGTCAACTTTCAGCGTAGAGCCACGAAGTAGGCGGGTAAACAGGCTCTTTGCTACGCGCGAGTACCGCAAGCCGAGAAACATCTCCACCAGCTCTCCATCAGGCGTGAACACAAAGACGTCGCTTGTATACAATCCCTCAGACCGCTGGTGACGAGCCCACACATGCCAGGTATCCGGCCTAGCAGTCGCCATATCCGCGTATAATGGCGTGCGCATCCACTGCTCAATTCCACTCGCGACATAAACTTCGTCTTCAGCTCTGTCGGTCATGCAATTCACCCAAAACCCAGCACACTGGCTGAAGGAGTCACACAGAAAGGCATCTGCCCATGTTTTCCCAGCATATGATTTGACAACTCGACCGGCGCTTTCTCTACCTTTCCCAACTAGCCTTTTCACACCCTGATACTGCTCAGAATACTCCACTATTTCTGCGAATGACCGATACACATTTCGGCCCTGCAGGATATCATCAACTTCGGGGTCTGTGAGGAGGCCGGCACACCTGGCGTGGCTGACTAGCCTTGCGTACTGTGTGAACTCGGTTTGTAACCTAGAGCTGCGGACGTCATGCATCGATATATGTGCTTTGCAATGTAGAAGCCGGGAGTCAGATTGACCCCCTTTTATCTGACTCTGAAACCTTAAGGCCCAAGTCCTTTTATCATCTTCAGCGGAAACCTCGATCCACACTTCGCGGTTTGAATCTAGCAGTAGTGGCGCATCACTCCCGACATCAAACACTCTGGGTATTTTCCCTTGGTTGTTGGGAAGAGATCTGAGCAGCTCGACTGCATAATCAAGCAGCAGAGTTGCGGGTGCGATTGGGGCGGTCTTCGCGGCTGTATGCCCGGAGACGGCTGCAATATAGTTTGGATGGTCCGTATGGATGAGGTATTTACTCAACAGACGGGCAGGGTCTTCGTAACCGATAAATGAAAAAAGAGGCTCTTCCATCTCACCTTCCATAACCGCTTGCGCCTGGTTATATTTCAAGGGAAGGGGCTTATTTTCCATCCAGTGTCGCGACCTTTCAAACTGGTAAGGTGGCAGCAAAAGGGGAGCATATTCTCTAGTTTGACGAGCGTGATAACCCCAGAATGTGCAAGGCACATTATCCCTCCAGAGCCCGACCGTGACATCAGTGAGGTTCATCAATGCCGACGTGGATGTTACATTCACTGAATGGAAAGTGTTGCCAGATACGCCCAAACCAAGCGCTCTCCGTGCTAGCGAGGTAATCGTGGAGTTGGAACCTGCCTCAAGCCAAATAGCAGGGCCGTGACGTTCAGCGAGGCGCTGTACAGCATTATTGAAATAAACAGGCTGACGGAGATGGTCTGCCACGATGCTCAACGGTATGGTATCTGCTGCTTGGTGTTCAGTAGCACGCTCGATCGGAATAGTTGCGGTGTCAAGAGCTAAACCATCTATGGCACTTGCGAGTGCAGGAAGCAACGGGTCCACAAGGGTGGAATGGAAAGCATTCGTGACCTCAAGGCGCTTTAGTCGAAATGCGGAATCAGCCCCCAGTTCTTCCTGAAGGAAGTCAACAACCGCGGTAGGCCCTGCGACGGTAAAACTTCGAGGGCCATTAAAGCATGCTATGTTTGCGGAGGATGATTCAAGGTGTTTTTCCAAGCTAGACCTGTCTCCTTCTACGGCGAGCATAGCACCCGGGTCAGCACCCCATTTGTCACGGATTAGAACAGCACGGCGCACGATGAGAGTCAAGGCGTCTGGTAGAGAAAGCGCGCCAGAAATACACAATGCTGTTAGCTCGCCGAAGCTGTGGCCTATAACCGCTGTGACCTCCACTCCACAATCCATCCAGCTGCGAGCACAAGCATACTGCAATGCAAAAAGCTGCGTGTGGAGCTGCACAATATCCAGTACGGGGGCCGTTGAAAATATACCGGGGAAGATGCTTGAATCCCCATTCGCTTTAAGAATATCATCACAGGAGTCGAGATGATGTTTGAACAAAGGAAATGCGTTATAGAACGTGCGGTCGAGTCCAATACTTCTCCCTACCTGTCCTCCAAAACACAGCACCAGTGGGCGTTTGGGTCTCTCCACTTGAATCATATATTTATTGTCCCCTTTCTCCAGACCAGTCAGGATGTCTTTAAGTTCCGGCTCTGATCGGGCTTGGAAGACGCACTGGCACTCTAAGGCCGGATTCGATTTTCGCGTGAGATTGAACGCGATATTAGCAAATGAAATGTCTCGCTCAGAGCGAGAGAGGAACCTCCGCAAACGTGCCGCATATGCTTGCAGACGGGCCTTGTCTAAACCGCATAAGCGAAACGGCAGCGCAACATTTTCTGCATAAATGCCCCGTTCTTGAACTTCATCCTTTCGCGGTCCCTGTGTGATGACCATTGATGCATTAGACCCACAAGCTCCATAGTTGTTTATCAGCGCTGCGCGAAATCCAACTTCCCAAGGTTTGACTCTTGTTCCTATCTCGATATGGTCGTCTGGCATGGCCCTGATATGCGGATTCAGAGAATGGAACCCGGGTTGAGGAGGGATCTGTCCGTTCAGGATCATCAGGACGACTTTGCACAGGGCAATCATTCCGGATACACCCTCAGTGTGCCCGACCAGCCCTTTTACAGAGCCCAAAGCGAGATTCCCCACCCTTCTTGGACCACCTAGCACGTCCCGCACGCTCTCATACTCAGCCGGATCCCCAGCTTGAGTGCCTGTTCCATGAGCTTCGACGATACTGATGTCCCTTGAGTGAAGATGCGCACGCTGCATTACCTTCTTAAACAGACCAGCCAACGAAGCAGTGTCCGGCACAACAATAGGTGTACAGTTGTCATTCTGTTCCACAGCTGTACTTGCAATGGTTGCCAGGACCTGATCTCCCTCTGCAATTGCGTGTGATAACCTTTTGATATAGATCGCTGCGAACCCTTCACCGCGACAATAGCCGTCAGCCTTCGCGTCAAATGGCTTACACGGACCTGTAGGCGAAAGAAATGATGCCCCTGCGAGATTATCATATGCTAGAGGACTAATGATGGCATTGGCGCCGCCCACTAGGGCGGCCGTGCAATCGCCGCTCAGTAATGCCTGACATGCATGATGCAATGCTACAGCAGAGCCAGAACACGCCGTATCCACACATAGTGAGGGGCCCCGCCACCCAAAGTGATGTGAGAGTTTTCCGGCTAGGAAGCTTCTCAACAGCCCTGTCGCTGCATAGGCGGAAGCTGGATGGCAATTCACGTTGTGTTCGTAATCCACTGTACAGGTTGCAATAAAACATCCTATATCTTTTCCTGGGGATGGCTGGGAAAAGTAGCCGGCTGACTCCAGCGCCTGATAGGCGACTTGAAGCATGAGCCGTTGCTGGGGATCCTGTGACATCGCTTCCCGCGGTGATTTTTTGAAGAACTTGTGGTCAAAGGCATCGATATCGCGGACAAAATTACCAAACCATGAGCGTTGACTCGCCTCAGGGCGCCAAGGAGTCTCGTAGTTTGCGTATCGTTCTCGTGGCATCTCGCGGTGCTGTGACTGGCCAGAACACAAAAGATCCCAGAATTCGTCAAGGTCGTCAGCGCCCGCAACACGGCAGGCCATACCAACTATGGCTATGTCGGTTTCTGCCGGTGGCCTTGTGGCTAGCTCATGGTCGCGGCTTATGGTGGCAGGGAGCTCTAAATCAGCGAAGTGGACGATGCGTTGTGGAAGACGGCGAAACAGTGTCGGGGGAACGCATCGTTCCGGCCCGAACTCAACGACTATAGAGCTGGGTGTGGTGAGGTGTTCTCGGTATACGGCAGAGAAAGTCTTGTGCCACAGACACTGTTGAGTAAGGACAGCGCGGAGGACTAGCTGGTGGAGGCCGCCCGAACGAACCGGTTCTGCAGTGCTGTTTGCACGCGGAGGGTGGAGCAGCTCTGATGCGTCAGGTAATTGAAGACCGGAATGAGTATTGCAGAGATGAATCAATGGGGTCAGGCTCTTTTCGTGGCCTGGCCAGTGATATCGGCCATTGAACTCAACCGCGTTGGCTGAAAATCCAGCAGACTGGAGAGTTTGTTGCAGGGCAGCAACACTTCGCCGAGGAGCCATGATTGTTGCTCTGTTCTCGTCATATTGAACGGTAATATATGACTGTTCCGTCAGTGCTCGTTCAGCCGGCAACTATGAAGGCCATACATACCCCAGGGTATTTTTCGAGCAAGCCTTCCACCTCCCCCTCTAATTCAGGACGCTTCCACCCAATTGCTAGAGACGTATACTCTTCCTCGGCTTGCTGTAAATCTCCCATTGCCCCTAATAACATGGCTAAACGCATTGCAACAGAGCCGTACATCTTCAGGCTGCCCGTCCTCGCCGCAGAGACTGCAATACTGCTCAGGAGTCCAATACAAAATCCGACAATTTCAACCACGGGGTTCCTTCCATTTAGCTGCATCTTCATCCACTGTGAATACTGCACAATATGGGTCATCATGAGCAACGGCGCGAGCTGTGTATAGCACAGTGGAAATTTGGCTGTGGATAGATCATCGCATCGAAACCACCTTTCCAACTCCCGAAGGTCCTCTTCTCCTCTGATCGCCCGCAAGGATGGGACACAATTAGTTCCGGCAGCAGCGCGGTAGTAGCCTGGCAATTCGCTTAGAACATCGAGCATCCAGTGAAGCTCAGGATTATCGAGGACAGTTTTTCGGAGCTGGTGGAAGTCGGATGCAGTGAACGTGAGCCATTGGCAGCCAAATAGAAGGACAACGTTACGCTCTTGCTCCACAGTGTCTTTGGCATTCACTGCCATGGCAGCAGTCGCACTGGCATTCTGCCTGGCTGGAATGGCAGGAGGGTCTTGGCTGGCTGCCGGCGTAACCATATCTGACAGGCCACGAACTGAACAGTAACTGGCTTGGATCTCATGTCGAAATACATGTCGGCTACTCTATACTCATATATTCTCGGCAGCTTCATGCTTATTTGTTTGCTTACAGATCAACAACGCTTGCAAGTAAGCACTGCACTGCGCGTTCTACAACTGGAGATGGGGATGAAGCGGTGGAACTTCAACCATGTCTTTATAGGACTATGAATGGCAAGGATCATCCCTAACGGCGGACATGCATGGCAATCCTGGAGTCGTGGTTTGTTTTTCGGTAGGTCCACCTCTCACCGAGACTTTGCTGTGCTTCCGGAGTTTCTCTTAGCGTTACGCGGTATATCACCGTTGTCGCCCTGTCTGGAACTATGTTCCACAGCAGCTATTGTTGGCGTTGTCAACGTCTTGTACGGCGCCAGACACGACATGCAGCTTCGGAATAGCTCCTTGAAACGGGCCCACAATATTCTCCGGACTCCTGTTTGCCGCCTTCTACCCTGCGCTGGAGTAATTGTTCGGAGTATTCTTTCAAAGAATTGGCTAACTCCGGCTTGACTAGCTGGTAAAAATAGGAGCCAGAAGCCGAGAAACAAGCTAACGCATATATAGACATGACTACAGGCAGTATTTTTGTTGTAGCTTCGAGAAAAATGATTCGATTGTATTTCAAAAACTCCATTTCTCTTCGCCAGACACCTTTCCAGATCGCTTCTAAAAAACGCCATACAAATCTATGCAACGTCGTTACGTGACATTAAAGGCAATGAAACCACGTAAACCATTATATAGGAGCAGCTGCTGACATCGAGGCCCGTGGACTATGGGTTGCGTTTTTAACCCGGTCGAGATCCTGAAGACAGGTCAGTACCTCTTGCAGCATGCCATCGAACCCTGCATCGAGATAGCTGTGTCCCGCGAAGAATTCGGTACACATCATCAACGGAATCGGTGTTAATGGATGAACCTGACCCGTTAGTCGCCTGCTGTACTGAAGGAGGAGGGCTAAGGCACCTTGAAGTATCCAAGCTGGCCTTGCAACTTGACCAGGTTCACCACCTCGTGTGCGGCCATCACGCACAGTCGCTCATACTCGATTATGCCTAAGAGATGATCGCCGGTCTTCCAAGTAATTGACTCAAGCACGCTATGCAGAAAAAGAACCATGGTCTGGGCGACTATACGAGCGAACATCAACATGGGATCGACCTGGGGGCATGCCGAGAGCATTCGGATGCGGGAATTGAGCATCTCGTGCAGCCACTGATGTCGTGACCAGAAACCTTCAAAGGCTGTAACATCGCCGGTGATGCTCAGCTGCTCTACCGCCACCTTTTGTCTATGTGCGAGAGCCCGCCCACATATTGTCGCGAGAACTATACACTCGCTGAAGGACGAGATGGGCTGAATGGGGTCATTGCTCGTCCTCGTCATCATTTCGGGGAGATACTGGGTTACCACGGGGTTTCCAGCTTGGAAATCTTCTTCCGGGCCAGGGAGACGGGTTGCGATCTACATGGTCAGTTGTGCCGTCACCTATCTGGACTTGGGGCGACATACTAATTGTTCATTCAGTGTGAAGGGAAGACCGTTGTGAAAACTGATGAATCGATCGAGCGAATAGGCCATCCAAAAGGTCCGTCGTCGTTCTTCAAGTCCCGTCCAGTCAATCAGGGATGTCTCCTGGTCTTTTGCCATCATCACCGGGCTGTTCGGGTCATCCAACTCGTACAATCGCATTCCCAATACAAGACGACAGCATCTGCCCGCACTCATCCACGCTTGCAGCGGTGATAGCTGCATGTATTCGTAGATGCAGACCAATACCCAAGCCTGCGCGTGCTCAATGCCTCCGCTTGCGTCTGGGCGCGGGTATGAGTTTTGGGAGTCCAGCATGTCAAGCATCCGTCTTGTTTCTTGGTAGAGGGGGTCGCGGAGGGAGCGAAATTGCGCCGAAAGCGAAGCCGCGACTGTCCACATCGCGTGCTGCAGACAAGCCTGGCCATCGCTCTTCTGCTGCTGCTGGGACCAGACGTGGTATCGCCATCGCTGTAATATAGGGGCAAACGGGTGGACGCGATCGAAGTATAGTTGATCACTGTTGCTCAGCGTCGTCGGGAACTTCTTGACAGGCCAGGACTTACAGGTCAGCTCGCATGAGCTCGGTGACGAGTTCCGATCGCGGCAAATCGTGTGATTGGGATTTCGTGCCTTCTCGTCTGTCTCTGGGTGATTCTGTGCCGTCCCTCGACCGGTTTTGACCGCGGCTGGAATCCTCCGAGTCGTATTCGACCCCCGCACCCTCTAGCAGGGCGTGCATTTGCCGATCGATTTCGGGATGCCGGTCGGCCAGACAGCGCTCGAGGGCGGCTACTCGCTCAGCTAGAGTCTTGGAGGATTTCACGTTCAGCAACCTACCGATGCGAGTTCGCAGTGTCCGTAGCTGGCCCTTCCGCGGCCCCCGAGGAAGTCTCGTTGTGCTGATCTTGCAGTCGAGCCCGCCTTCGTAGCAGACCTGGCACTGCGGTCGTTGGCGGTCACAGCGGACCTTCCGTCGACGACACTCCTCGCAGGCGGATCCCGGTCGCTGGCGAGAGGTGACGGTGATGGGCGGGGTCGGGTTGAGGGTTTCGGTCTTCATTTCGGGGTTAAACATCTGGGCCGTCTTTTCTGCAAGACGCAGCGAGGAGTCAAGGACTCGGTCCCTTGCACGAGACTTATAGAGGACCCTGGAGGGTGTGGGTGCAACCTCGTGAGTCGTGCGTATTGAAATCGAAATTGGTAATGGGTAGAGGCCCGATCGGATGGAGAACTCTGCAATAGTGCTTCGTTTATTTTTCCGACCGGTCCTTCAGGGATCCAGGGCAACAAGGCAGAAACACGAGCTATCGTGCTAAGCTCTGGAAGGACATGTTTTCCTCGCAAAAAGCAGCCAATCCGATAAAAGGGAATCACGCAGCATTATGCAGAAATGCATAAGATGGAACAGATGGGGACTGAGCAGAGCACCGACAGGCTGGCTGTTGATCAACGTGTACTGGAGCCGATCGGACAGGCCGCGCTGTGATAGTGGTCACTGGGCTGCAGGCTGCAGACTGTCGCGGCCAACACAAGGCGACTGTGCCTCGAAAGGGTTCCTGCTGAGTTCAAAATGGAAGCCTCAGCGGTAGTGGAAGGTCACCAATGGCTGCAATGGGCGCGGAACAGCTGGGATACTGGGAATGCGATGCTGTGACGCTGTGATGCTGCGACCCGGTTCATGTCGGCGAGCGGAGCCATTGAGATCTCAACCGGACGCATTCGGATTGCAGGAAACCTCTCCATTGACTAGGAATAGTCAGGAGAGGGAGATGCGCTCTGGCTACAACAATAGGAGCACACTAACAAGTGCGCCCCGATCTGATTGATCAATTGGAGTCAGCTCGTTTCCTTCGCAGAGCTTAGAGGGCGGTGGGCCGGTGAGCCCTCAGCCAGCCACTTGGTGGATCTTCTCGGTATCCACGCCATCGTACTCGGGGTCGCCCGCTGCGGGCCTGACAGTCGTCTTGTTCTGCAGAAAATATGAGGGAACATTAACCGACGGTGTCTATTGAAGGTGCAAGTTTGACTGGCAAAATAATCAAGGATCTCAGTTTGGGCGTCCCGACAATGATGTCCACGATCGCCTCGCTGTATACTTCGAGTCAATCCTTGCCGTTCTACAAGCGTCACACCTTGTTTGCCTTCTATCAAGAGCCGGACATCTCGGGTGAAGGTTGAGGACAAGTCGGACATGACCTCATGATCGACAGTCTAAGCTCTGCGCCATTCTAGCCTGGCTCCCTTGTGCGCAGCCTTGAGTTCAGAGGTCAACCAGGTCGTCTGCCGACTACCATGCAATGTCGATCGGAGCTCGGACTACTTGAGGTCGTGAAATGGATGAGGATTGTCACGGAGTATTGTTCTCATTGCTGGAGGGTTAAGTGCTGACGGCCAGATCACTTGCATACTTGCAGCTCTCAGGCCCCGTCGCTCAGTTCGCTCACTTGTCTGAACTGCCCTAGGACAAGATGTGAGACTAGTTCACCGATCTGAAGAGCCTTCGGATTCCTTTTCCTTTTTCCTTTTCAGCTTGAATCCTTGGCTGGGTGGGTAAGCCTACAGCTGGATACTAGTGGCTATAGTCATCGGCAATAATGCCTGATCAACACGCCACCCTAAAATCGGTGTAGATCGGTTACTAGAAGCCATTACATGTACACAACCTTGTCTAGATAAGTGACACTCGTGGGCGTTTCACATTCCCGTGCCGTCGCTCGTGTATCCCGTAGTTTTCGTGCAGGGCGAACCGTAAGTTATATACCATAGATCTTAAGCATATTCACGGTATAGTAACCATGTCCTTCCAAGACCTCCTGGGCCAGCTCCCTCTGCTGAAGAGCTACACTCACATCCTCCTCGTCTTTCCCCTGGTAAACTCCCAGCGCCAGCCCGTCCTTGAGGCTCTCCAATGCTCCACTAGACGTCTACTGGCCACGTTCCCCTTTCTGTCTGGGGCTGTGGTCCATCAGGTTCCCCACCCCGGTCACTCGGGTACATTCAGTGTCGTTCTCCCTGAAGGTGATTCCTCAGACAGGGTCCACCAGATACTACACGTCAAAGACCTCTCTACTATCCTACCAGACTATGTAACCCTCAACTCCGCTAAGGCACCCCCGGCCATGCTTCCAGGTCCCCTGGTGGCACCACCCCGCCCTGCGTTTCCACGCGTCTATGCAGAGTCCTCTGCACCGGTGTTGGAGATCCAGGCCTCTCTGATCAACGACGGGCTTCTTCTTACGCTTGCCGCACAGCACAATATCGTCGATGCAACGGGGATCTTCTACATTGCGCATCTGCTGTCGAGGTTTATGCATAATCCAACGGCCAGCATACCAGACGCTGAAGTTGCAATGGGCAATATCAACAGGAGAAACCTTATCCCTCTTCTTCCAGAGAATCAGGTCCTCCCGGAAGAGATGGGTATCTTTACGACGGATCGGCCGCCCCCGTTGGCCCGGGAGATCCTGGACGAGTATAAATGGACCCTGGTGCATTTCTCCCCAGCCGCGGTGCGAGAGATCCATGACGAGGCGATGAGCCAACCGAACGATTTCGTTGACGGCGTCAGCAGCGTCTCAGTCAACGACGCCCTGACAGCGTTCTGCTGGCGGAGACTCTCTATCATCCGCGCAGAGCACAGCCAGACAAGAGGAGAAGGAGCAACGACCCAACTGACCCGTGCCGCAGACCTCCGCAGAGCCATGGGCCTGAATCCAGGGTATGCATACATGGGCCACATGGTCCGCACCTCGAACCTGCGTCTCCCGCTTTCGACGCTCGTTTGCCCACGCACATCCCTCTCGCACATTTCCTCTCTCCTCCGCAAATGTCTGAGAGAGCACACAGAGCCGCAGGCAATCTCTGCCTACGCGACTCTTCTCTTTCGGACAGAGGATAAATCCAGGATCCTCTATGCGGCAGAGTTCAATCCCCTTACGGACTTAAGTGTCAGCTCCGTTGCGCATGTGGATGTGCCCAGCTTTGGGACAGTTTTGGGTAAACCAAGATTTGTAAGGAGGCCGACATTTGGACCGTTGCCTGGGGGAATGTACCTTGGCCCTAGTATGGGGACAGAGGGAGAAGGAGGTAGTGGTGATGGAGGGCTGGACGCGGTCATCTGCCTGAGGGGATGGGAGGTGGAAGGGTTAGCGAAGGATCCGGAGTGGAAGAAGAAGGTGGTTGTCTGGGAGTAGTAATCTCTTTGATGGGTTTATGAATAATGATGGCATATGAGAAACATAGTTTGTTCAGTCCTGGGTTAGGGCTGCATTCTTTGGGCAATGGACCCATAGATATTCAAACAAACTGATCAGCATTTACTTCATTCACAATAATTCAATACCATCTACATACTCGCAAGACCTGCGGCTTTTATACCGTTCATCAGCGCTTAAGTGAATGTCTTGACATGTGTTTCTAGTTTGCATAGTACCATGATACAGAGTCTCCCCCATCTCAACCCGTGTCGCAATAGATCGACCCCTCGCAATGATTTTAGCCCTAACTCCAATGACTCCACTAAGGAGTCCACTCATTACCTCTCTTTGACTCCCTGCTCCGTCCTCAGCGCCCGATTGAGATCATACTTCTTCACCCACAGACTCAGAATCAGGCCCACCCCTGCAATACCCGCCATGAATGCCCAGATGATCCGCAGACTATCCGTGTACGCCATCTGAAGATCATTCTTCCCACTCGCTTCTTCTTCACTATGCATACCCTGAATGACCGTTACAAGCGCTGCCGCGTCGCGACTGAGTCCCTCTGCGGTGGTTTTCCATTCGCTGTACTTCAGCAGCTCGTGACGCATGCGGTTCTGGAAAATGACTCCGCCAACAGCGATCCCCACGGCTTGCCCGAATGCGCGAAAGAACACGACCATTGCGACGGCCACGGTCAGGTTCTTGTTTGTTGCTGAAGCCTGTACTGTGCAGACGATTGCTGCCGTGAGAAAGCCTAGCCCCAAGCCAGAGGGGATATTAAGGAATATCCACGCCACTGTACTGGTATGTCGGTCTAGCAGTGTTAACAGCCCGAGGCCGAGGATCGAAAGGGCCCAGCCGACCCATAATCCCCATCGGTACCGTCCTGTTATTGTGACAAGCACGCCGCAGACGATTGCACTCGGCGCTACAGTGAATGTCTGTGGGAACAAGGCAACGCCCGTGAGTATTGGCCCGAATTCGCGAACGGCTTGGTAGTACAGTGGGAGGTAGTAGAGAGCGCCCCAGAGGATGAGGCCCTGCAGAGCGCTTGTGATGAAAGCGATGACTGCGCTCCGGTTCCCAAAGACAGAGCGTGGGATCATTGGGTCTGTTGCTTTGATACTGTACACCGTGAAGACGGCTAGCCCTGCCACTCCTAGGCAGAGTGGGGCGAGAGTGTGCCAGCTGGTCCAGGGGTACATTATACCACCCCAGGTCAGTGGGATTAGGAACGAGGAAAGGGACGAAATGAAGAGCGTTGTGCCAATGTAATCAATTCTGCGGAGTTTGGCCTTTAGCGAGCCGGAAGGCCTCTCGAGACGAAAGAAGAAGAGGATCAGGAATGCCGAGATGCCAATGAAGGGAAGATTGATATAAAAGATCCATCTCTGTGTTTATCCTTCTTAGTATATCAAGCTTGCTCTGGATAGATTGATAGGACCGGGGAAGGTAAGCGCACCCACGTATAATTCTCCGAGAACCCGCCTCCCAAGATTGGACCTAACACGCTCCCCAGACTATACATGGCCGAGAGAATCCCATAATAGTTCCCTCTGAGTCTGAGAGGTACCAGGTCTGTGACGACCACTTCGGAAAGGACCGCAATACCGCCTCCTCCGACGCCCTGTAGACACCGTCCGACCAGGATCTGCGTAAAGTCATTTGCGATCCCCGCAACCAAGGATCCAATGAGAAAGAAAAGCAGACTGATTAGGATAATCGGCCGGCGACCGAAGATATCGGACAGGGTGGCGGTCGTGGGCTGGAAGACTGTCGAGCATAGCAAAAAGGATGTCCCGCTCCAGAAGGCTTGCATCGCAGTACCGTGGAGGGAAGACGCCATCTCCTACTCGTTTCTTAAATAAGCAGAGGCTACAAGAGTATCTTGAAAGGGGGAATACCGGCAATGCAACAGAGATACTCGTCCCATCCAGGGCGACCATGAGGGTGAGGACCGCCAACGCGCAGAAGATCAGCCGGCCGGTGGCGGTGAGTTTGAACGTCTGGTAGTCTGGTGCTGAGTCGCCATCATTAGAATGGTTTTCGACATCGCGGACGCCCTCATTCTGTCTGTCTTTCTCGTGCGGATTGTCTTTGGATGAGCTGGAGTGCGATGCTGTCGGTGCCTGAGGCTCCGTGTTTCGAAGGCCAGAAAGAAAGTCTTCCCTCTCGTCAGACTCTTCAGGGATGGCCATGATGGTGATTTCGGACGCCATTGGTCTGACCTTGCTTCTGTGAGCTAGAGAGGCAGTATGGGGAGGTAAAGGCAGATTGCAGAAAACGAATGGAGAGCAGTACTGGACTGAGGGTCAGAGTGTGAAGGGAGAGGACGACAAGAGAATACGTAGGACGACGACAACGGTTTGTACTATATCGGAAAAACGGGAAAGATAGTATAAGCAAATGGATCTAGTTCTGAAACTGGTTCCAGCGCGAGATTAGGGATAGAGTACAGATCTGCACTGTGAAACATATAGCACAGGTACAAAGTACACAGGAACGGGAACACACATCTACCCCCGTCTGTTCCGATCGAAACACGATGTAGGGCAGAGACAGTCTGAGGTACAACCTGGTAGCTAAACTTGGCCTCACTTGAGCACAAGCGCAAACACAGGAATGAGGTCGAACACAGATACAGGCCACGGACACGGGCCAGAAGGTACAAAAGACACAAAGCGGCCGCTGGTAGCCGGCTTAAGCAACCAGTCTCGTAATAGCAGACCAGAGCAGCAGCTAGTCAATCCCACCACATCCAGAACCAGGGGGCAAAGCCAGAAACAGGGACAGGATGTCCGCATCAACTCCAACCGCCAGCGGCACCAACGAGCCAATCTCCATCGCCATCATCGGCGCCGGCATAATCGGTACCGTGCTCGCGCTGGGCCTCACAAGACGCAAAGACGCCTTTCCCCTACCGGTCAATGTAAGAGTCTACGAGCAATCTGCAACGCTGCGTGCCCCTGGCGCCGGAATCGCATTTACTGCCAATGCGCGCAAATGTCTCGCCCTGATTGACCCAGTGCTGGAGAGGTGTGCGACTGCCGTTGGAACCACCAACGGTGAGGATCCGGAACGGCCAAACAACTATATGCAGTTTGTGGATGGGTACACACATCGCCAAGGAGATGTCGAAGTAGGACAAGATTTGGTGGGCAAGAAGGTTTACCGGCTGCATGCTGGGAGCAGGGGCTTTGAGGGCTGTCATCGGCAGGAGTTTCTGAGGGGTGTGCTGGAACACTTGGATGATGGTGTAGTCGTGCTGGGGAAGCGATTGGAGGGGTATAGTGTACTGGAACAAGAGAAGGGGAAGAAAGGGAAATTGCAGATGATGTTCAGTGATGGTTCGAGTGCTGAAGCTGATATTGGTATGCATTGGTCTTCCCCCCGTCTAGCCCTAATTAGGGCTATCCCTCGCCCCCAACCCTCTACGCAATGTCTTTATTCTATTGAATCTAACATACCGGGCAGTGATTGGCACTGACGGGCTAAAGTCCCGCGTACGCCAGCTCCTTTTCGGCGTCGACAATCCCGTCTCATATCCCCATTACACCCACAAAATCGCCTACCGGGCCCTGATCCCCATGCCGCTCGCCATCTCGCGACTCGGCAAGTCCCTCGCGCTCAACCAACACATGTACGGCGGGCCAAACGCACACCTCCTCACCTTCCCCGTTGCAAAGCAGAAACTCATGAATGTGGTTGGATTTGTGTCGGATCCTAACGAATGGCCGCTCGAGAGGAGCATGACGCAGCCGGCGCGGAAGGACGAGATTGTCGATGCGTTTAAATGCTGGGGACCAACGGTGAGAGAAATTATTGATCTCCTTGGAGAAGTTGACAGCGAGTGGGTTGATAAATGGGCAGTCTTTGACCATTTCGATCACCCAGCTCCTTACTATGCTTCTGTTGTTCCAGGGAAAGCGAAAGGCAAAGGGTTGGTGTGTGTAGCTGGTGACGCGGCCCATGCGAGTTCGCCGCACCATGGCGCGGGAGCAGGCATTGGCGTTGAGGATGCGCTTGCACTCATTACAGTGATCGAGAAAGCTATTAGAGATATTTATTCTGAGCAAAAGACGAAAGACGATGCGCTGACGGCGGCGCTGAAGGCGTACTCGGATGTACGGTATGAGCGGAGCCAGTGGCTTGTCAGGAGTAGTCGCGAGGTTTGTGGAACGTACGAGTGGTCTAACCCAGAGATTGGGGGCGACTTGGAGAAGGGGTTTGAGGATGTCAAGGAGAGGTCCCATCGGATCTGGGATTTTGATATTGACGGAATGTTGACGGAATTGGAGAGGATGTATCAGAGCTGCTAGTTAAGCTTAGCTAGGATCACGATACTCACTTGGCTTATTCGGTTACTTTTTTTCCCGCTTCAGACATTACTATAATATTAGAAGTAAAGATATGATATAATAGTCAATTTGGCTAGCCCGAATATACTATAAAATCTCAATCTAATCACATTTTGATCTACGGAATTGCCCGCAAAGCTCACGCCTCAGCTAGCATCTCCTTCAGAATCGGACTCCCCGTCAACTCGTACGCCTCCTGGATATACTCCCTCTCTAACGAAAAAGGCCTCGCC
This sequence comes from Aspergillus quadrilineatus, assembly GCA_013305525.1. NCBI lineage: Eukaryota > Fungi > Ascomycota > Eurotiomycetes > Eurotiales > Aspergillaceae > Aspergillus > Aspergillus quadrilineatus. The sequence goes on from JAAXYA010000015.1 coordinate 316,439, forward strand.
ATCACGTTTGGGATGTACTTGCCCACTAGCTGCTCCACGTCGATATTGTCCACCAAGAACCCGGGACGCAAGAGACACTGCCTAAACCGATCAACCGTGTTCAGCAGAAGGCTTGAGTGGAATGGTACGTCGATTCCTTCTAGTGGGACGGTCGCCTTTCCGCGCTGAAGTTGGATTGGACGTGGAAGCGCTTTTGCCTTGGTGAGAAGCGAGTCGATGATAGGTTGTAGTTCGTTCTGTTCTTCAGCCAGACGAGCTCGGTCGGGTGCCTCCGCTAATTGGTCGATCAATCTTCCAAGAACGTACAAGTTCGCGGCCTTTGATTGTTAGATAAGCCTCGTTCAAATGAGGAGACTTACTGTTCCGGAGCAGACGTACTGCTCCCCCTCGATATTGAAATTTACGATCTCGAGCAGTTCTTGGCTTTGGGCCGCGATCAGGCTAACTAGGCGAGCCAGCGTAGTTTGGGTAAAGACTTACAATCTTAGCACTCGAATCACGACCAAACGGAACCTGATACCTACATTTCCCAACCCTCTTCGGGTTCATCGCAACCATTCCGTACGTTGTCCCTCCGTCGTTGTCACTCGCCACGGACGCCTGCATGACCGAGCCCCGGTAGAATGCCAGCTCGACCAATGCCCCGGTAGGAACGGACCGAGACAAGGCGGACAAGGCTCCAAATTCTCCGAGCGAATGCCCTGCATACACGGCACCGTGTGACACGTAGCCCTTGGCGCGTAGTTCGGCAAACGCAGCGGCCTCGAATAGTAGGATCGCTGGCTGGGCGAACTGCGTCGAGTAGAGCAGCCCTCGTGGATGCCTGAACGTGTAAGATGTGGATGTCGGTGTGAGTCCGGGGAATACTGGCTTTTGGACTCGTTTTCCGTTTGGAAGGACGACTTCTGTAGTAATATCGAGATACTTTTGGCGGATTCTGCGACCGTTTGGACCTCCAAAGTGAATTGTAAGGGACTTTGGGTTATTTTGCACGATGTCCAGGACAGACCACCCTAATTGGTTAGCAAGAATTGACCACTACTTTGAGTAAAACATACCGTAAGCATTGTAAAGTTGCTGGTCAATCTCGTCCCATACAGCCTTTGCAACTGAACTCGTCTTGTACAAGTCCATGCCCATTCCTTTGCTCTGACTTCCTTGGCCAGTGAATAGATATGCTGTCCTAGGCTGCTCTACTTCCGCATCACCCTCAAGCACTCGTTCGTCAGTTTCTTTCCGTTTGGCGAGAATGCTAAAACACATCCGGCCATCAACCATTCCTGTATGCTTGATCTCTACAACGAGCTTTTCTAGAGGCATCACCATGTCAGTGAACCTCGCCTCAAACCGGCGGAGTCTCTCGCGGTCACCTCCAAGCCCTAAATGCTCTAGGACCCTCTCCGCAATGGCGGAGGTACACATGCCGTGACATAGCGTCCCAGATACCCCCGCCAAACTGGAAAATATGGGGGACGTATGAATAGGATTGAAGTCTTTCGAAAGTTGAGCGTACGGCTCGTTGCTTGGAGGCATTTGAATCTCCATAGTGGACTTTCCGGCCCAGCCAGGAATCTCAAACTCAGTGCGAGCTTCTGCCAGTTTCCCTCTGCGCTGGAGAAAGTCCAGCACTGGATTTCCAGTGCAAGTGTTCCTGAAAACTACGATCGCAAGTTTTTGTTGTTGTCCATTTGTCTGCGACATAGCAGTGCCTTGGACGTGCAACTCCATTTTTCCATCGTCATGGTATTTGACCAGGCTGTTGAGATCGAAAATCACGGATTTCCCGACAAGGGGTAGAGAAGGATCGCACGGTCTGAACCATTTTCTGCTCAGGAGTATGGATTCTTCGAATTCGGACGTCACGTCGTAAGTCCATTTCTGCTCTCTTGCTCTTCGAAATGCAGGAACAGTAGTGCCTTTAAAGCCACGAAACAGGAAAGTCGAAGTAACTGTCATGACCGGCACTTGGGACCGAAGGATCTGCGCTTCTATTATGACAACCCTCCCCCCATCGTCATCGTAAACCGCCTGGACCTCCGACCTGCTACTCACGCTATCACCGAGTCGGAGGCGCGCATCAGAACAGTACTCAAACGTGTTCGACCGGTGAACCAAGCGTAGAAGATTGCCTCCAATCTGACGAAGTGTTAGTGGCCGCGATATAACGTCCCAGGCGATGATTATTCCCATGCTTATAGGTAAAACATCGGTGCTAGGGACCATCTGCCGGTAATCGCTATAAGCCGGGCCTATAGTTGCATTGTATTCGTCCAATAGATCATCTGTCAGTGTTATATCTGGCCCATAAAAGACGCCGTTGAGCGATTGACTTGTGTCACAGTCATGGCCAAACCATAACAGGCTGTAAAATGACCTGATACGCTCGTTGCGCTTATCCATAACCTCGCTTAACCTGATATTATTCGTCTCACTGAACTTGTAGAGTAGCCTCAAAGGTTCTGACCCCTTTGGCGAGCTAATATCAATCTGAATGTCGACGCCATCGTGGCAAGTAGCTTTCATAAATGACGATATGTGGTATGGCTCCTGCGTGGTCACCATTAACTTTGAGGCGTCCTGGTTGTACTTCACAACAGTGTTCGGTGAACCTTGTATAATATCCCGGAAAGGGTTTTTCTGACGCAATGGCCCCTGCAACACCACATCATCCTCCAATAGGGCTCGCATCCAAAGTGGATGACTCGGCCCGGGAACATTATCGACCCCTCCTGACGAGAAGAAGTGATTTTCCATGAGGTCTGACAAGGAAGTCATAGAAGTATCCGAGGTTTCCTCACTAGTGTCCCTTTCGGTCAATGATAACGTCGACCACGACGCTGGCGTGGTGAGGCCCCTTTCCAGTCTGGGAAGCAGTAACTCTGCCGTAGAGGCTTCGCGTAAACGGGCAGCAACTCCAGTACTTATGGAGTCCAGAATATATCCAGCCGGTTCGCTGTCGGATTTCGAGTACCTGGCTGCAACAGGACCATGTAGTATGCACACTCTCTCCGCGTCTTGATCTGGTACCGCATCAACGTCTTCGGCCTGCCACAGAGAGTCCTTCTTGAAGTAGAACTCAAAGTCATCATCAAGGGCTGGAATAAAATTCACCGGTTTTCGCCCCGGAATCTTGCATTGCATCAGGAAAAACGAAATATCTTCGGGATTCAGAAGATCGCCTTTAGCAGTCGGACAAACGTCGGCGAATATCGCAAGAAAACGATCTGGAGCCTTTCTGAGCAGACTGATCGTCAGGCTTGCCGCAGCTTCAGAGTCGAATGGTAACCTTTGGAGCCAACGCTGAGCAATTGTCATTGTAAATTCAATATAGGATGCATCAATCCACTGTTTCTTGGGGACAAACATGAGTGCCGTCAATCTCTTCAGAACCTCAAGGTAGGTCATATCTTCTAGATCGACAGCCTCACCATCGGAGTTACATCCAAACCATGGTTTCGCGAAATCAGCGTTTAACCTCTGAATAATCGAGCGACGATGTTGCGCCAGATATGCTAACCTGTCTCTTCGCGAAAGGCTGAAGACAGTCTTATCCATATCAGCCCAGAGACAAACACCGCGGGTGGCTATCTTATGAATGGGCTCACCCATTTCAGACGTGACGGTAATTACCCCTCCTGCTGGTCCAGAATACGTATTCTCCCACTCGCTGTCGGACACACCTGGAGTAGCAGCAATGATTCTCCTGACCGCCGGTGAGGTATGGGCTTCCTTCGCCACCATCATACGACTGCCTAGCAATATACCGTCAAACGGCATTGCCGGGTGCCCCATTGCTACTGACCAAGATCCAGTGAGATAAGGATAAACACTGTCGCTATCTCCGAAGCCGCTCCCAGCAACAAGGTAGACATTGGGCTCCTGTCGAATTATTCCGTATGTTGCGATGATCGGGGCATGGAAATCCTCGAACGAGTGATGCCCACCACCGCGTCCCCCTGTCCATTGTAAGATAACTGGGAAATTAGGATGTTCTCGTGCAATTTCCACTACTTTTCGTATTGCAGCCACAGACCCTGGCTTGAAGCTGATGTGTCGCAGTCCCAATGTCTCAATATACTCGCTTGCAACGGTGAGGGAAGGAACACCAGCACCTATTGTTAAGCCATCGATACGAACATTGCCATTTGACAAGCGACGCAAAAGTTCTATTTGCCACGAAATAGACCGGGGATTGGCGTATATAAGGTTGCAGGTGATCCCTCGCTCTTTCGGGATACTGGAAACAAGATCATATATAGCAGCCTCCATCGCGGAGGCATTGTGGTAGCCTCCTCCGGCGAGCTCTGCATGATAGCCAGCGTTCATAATAGCGGCCACGAAGTCGGGGTGTACCGTCGTGGGAGTCATTCCGGCGACCATAATTGGTGGTGCTCCTAGTACCCTATTCAGTCGTGTCTCCAGCTGAATCTTTGGCCCCGACGCCAGACCTGGCCGAAACTGCTGCCCCCAGCTCTGTAATTTTGTTGACGTGGGCAAAAGCTTCGTGGCGAACAGGTCTCGCATGGTTGCCATCTCAGGATCCCTCGTATCGAGGTCCGCGACCTGGACAACTCTAACGCCGCATCCTTCTCTCACGCGTTTTATTAAAGGTGCAAGGCCACCTCGATCAAATGTAAGAATATGAGATGCCTGATAGCTTGCCACCGCGCACGGCCAGTTGCACGGCTCAGAGGCAATGGCATCTATAGCGATGGATAGTGCACATCCCCCTTGCTTCCTCAGGTCTAGGCCAGTATGAGTATGATAAACAGGAATTGCCAACCGGCGTGTACGGATGGGGCGGGCAGCAAACTGGTTCTTTACTCGTGCTGCAGCTCGAGTAAGGTACGGCGTATGGAACGGAGTGCTGACCGGAAGGAAGCTATGCTGAATAAATGGTTTTCGATCTCGGAAAGGAATTCGGCTTTGGTCGATATCTTTGCTAGTAATTCCGACTAAATAGCTTTCCAATCGAAGCAGAGAGGCGACCGGTCCAGCTATCACAAATTGGTCATACGCGTTGACCAGTGCCAGGTAAAGCCGTTTATCCTCTGGTAGACTTGCGTTCACATGGTCGAGCGTAGCCTCAGTCTCTTGTCTCTTGAGGCCCCGTAAGCTCAGCATGTAGGACGGCCCGTTCGCTCCACCCACGTCCACGTAGTTTGCTGCGGGAACCATGCTACAAGGTGCAGCGTGGTGGCACTCCCAGCCGAGGCGAAATAGAAGCTCAATGACTTCCTCCGTAGCTTGATAAAAGCTGTCCCAAGAGTCTGAAACAGCAACAACAATAGCCGCTAACAGACCTTGCGAATGGCCAGTGGCAGTCCGCAACATAGATCTCATTAACCCCGGATTGCATCCCGTAATGTGACAGGTAACACAATATCGAGCGAGACTGAGTGCGCCAATGACCGGAACACTAACGGGAGCTGATGCGACAAACCCAAGGTCGGGAACATTATTTTCATCAGTAATCCAGGCTTTAAGGTCCAAAGGCTGGTTTCTGTAGTATGAGCTGTACTCGTCCCTCGTGGAGAGATTGTAAAGACAGGGCCCAATAACTCCAACCAGTCGACGTAGCATCGGTTCATATGAGCTGTAAAGTTCTGCGAACTCGTTGAGGCAGGTTCGACTGCATTCCCCTTGGCCTCCGAACACGGCCATTAGTTGAAATTCGTTGGTTCTGGCATGCTGAAAGATCGAACTCAACGGTATTTCTGCGCCTTTGTCGTCGCTTGCTTCCACGAACCGGTAGTATATTCCTAGCCATCGTTGCCTTTGCTTCGGTATAGGTGTTAGGTCTGCTATCACGGAATGTATTTCGCTCCCGTTTCCAAGAAACTCCAAGTTGAATGCTCGTAACACTGACAATAGAACAAGCGGCGAGACTTTCTGGTCAAGTAGGAAATACAGGAAGCTCAATGCCAGCTCGAGCGGACTCTGAGTGTTGCCCTTGGTGGAATACGAAGCAAGGAAGGCGTTTCGATGTGGTTCGACAAACGACAAAAACGTGTCTGGGATTGAAAGCCTGAATTCAATGCCTTTGAACTGGAATAGAAGACTGGTAGTAGATTGTGAGCAGGAAGAGGGTAACGAAGAAGGGGAAGCAGAAGACAGAGCCCGGAGCGCTGAATGGTCAAGGTCACGGGAAGCGGATGGCACCTCTTCCAGGGCCATGTTGACACGATCTGACTCTCACTTTCTCTTCCTCACTTCTCCTCGGCTAGACAATGGCAAAGGAAAAGAAGACGCAACTCTCAAAAACCAGTTTTCTCGCAATCACAATGCTTACCAACGGTCAGTACCACGTTCGTAACCCAAACTGGCTCCTTCATGCAGGATCTTCGAGAATCCTCTATCAGGCTCTTTCTAACGCGCATGAATTGAGTGAACGAAACCATATCCCTACCACGTACGACAAGCTAACCATGACCAGAGCCTATAGCATGGCGTCCTAGATATCGTGTTCCGAGTCTCACTGACGTCCACGCCTAGGCTCATCCCTATCCTTTGATTGTCATACACTGGTTAGAGTCTGGTGCCTTCGGAGTTTTTTACGGCTGTCCTACACTGTACGACTTACAATGCAACCGGAATCAGTTCCTGTCGCATCTGGCGCATAACGAACGATGGGTCAACGGTTATGCAGAAACGCCGAGCTTGCTTATCCAGAGCCGGAGAGCCGGATAGCCGTATGAGGATATACAACTGGGGGGGCAGTTTACTTTGCGATGAAAAGAGTTGTCCTCTGACCTCTGTTTCTTTTGATAACCCAAGTCACCTAGTGGGCTTGAGTGAATCTAGCATGGCTATTTCCTCCACCGTGGACCTGGCGCCTTCCAGGAAAGCACGTGGCTCCGAAAGCAATGACCGAGCCTTGAAGCTCTTTATTGAATTACTCTCGTAAGTCAGTCGGTGAACCTACCCTGGTATCAGAAGTTGACTCTTTAGGTATCAGTTGGCATCTCCAGTGCGATGGTGGGCTACCATACTCCCCCACCCGTATATTCTACTGATCCAGGCAGGGTCGAAACGCAGCAGCAGCTCTTTCGAGGCGAGCCGTGCATTCAACGATTCGTCGAGATAGGGCCCCGGACAATTCTCTCCACGATGGCAAAAAAGTCTGCCAGTATCCAGAAAGATCAGCGTCCTTCGGCGAGTTGTTACAGCCCCGAGTTCCTTTCTTACCATGATAATCAGCCCGAGATCTTGTACCAATATCAAAACGACCAAGCTGTTTATCCGCTTTCTCAGCCCACACAACCCCTATTCGAGCCCACTACACCTTCTCATCTCCCCAAACGGTCGCCATCTCCCTCTAAGGCTTTGCCTATGGGCGCCATTCCCAGTGCAGAACTCACTCTGCAGGCAGGGCATGTCATTCTCGCCATGACGGCGCAGAAACTCCGTCGACGATTTGATCAAGTCCCAGTTGAGAAGACCATCCGTGATCTGTCCGGAGGTATGCCACCACATTTGCCCATTCTGTACTTATTTCTGACTGCCAAGGAAAATCCACCCTCCAAAACGAATTGACCGGCGACCTTGTGGCTGAATTCGGTCGGGTTCCAGAAGGTGTTGAAGACAAACCTCTATCATCTCTAGCAGAGGCATTTCAGCCCGAGTTCAGTGGCATTCCCGGCAAGGCGATGTCTACACTTATCTCGAGGTTTATATCCGGCAAAATGCCAGCAGGGTTCAACCAGAGTGCTATTCAGGAGTATTTGAACAGCCGCTGGGGACTTACAAAATCCCACGCCACTATACCTCTTTGCTTTGCGCCGACCATGGAGCCTGCGAGGCGTCTCGCGAATGCCGATGAAGCGCGAGCTTACCTTGACGACTTGGTAAAGAAGCATGCCGCCTTTCAAGGGATATCCCTGGTGCCATCGAATCAGGTTGCTGACGGCCATGAGTCTCTTGCTCCGGTCGTTATGAACGTAGCTGATGTGGATGAGATGAATAAGCGCACCAAGCTCTACAGGGCGCAGTTTGACTCGTTGGCAAGCTACCTCGGCGTCGATTATCTCGCTTCAGAGAAGGCAATTTCAGAATCGGAAACCCGAATTGCTGAACTAGAAGAGACGATGAGGTTATTGAATACCGAGTTGGATGAACAATTCATTGAAGGAATCAAGCCTTTGTTCAATATTAAACAAGTCCGCAAATATGACTCTTGGTGGAACTGGTCTCGCGAAGAACTTATACGGCTCTTGAATGAGATATGCCAGGACTCTTCGAGTGTCTGCCCCCCAGATATGGAAAATCGCCTGCAGAATCTGCTGAACAGATGGGATGCAAACTGTTCAGATATCGTTCGAGCTCACTTGATTGGGCTACGATCACGTTTTAGTGCCCCTATGAATAAGCTTCAACTGATCTTGGAAGAAATTTTTACCTTGGGCAACCAAACACTTTCCATCGACCCCTTGTTCGTCCACAACCTCCCGCCTATGGGACCTCAAACGATAATCACAGATGCTGGATGTCTCGAATATCATGAGCTTCCGCGGCAAATCAGCCATTATCCCGAAGCTATGGCATATGGACCTCCATGCCCCCAAGGGCGTACTTCGGCTCCGTTTATTCACATCAAGACTCGAGAGGACGGACAAGATTGGATGTATGATTCTAGAGCTACTAGTATCTACCACGCTATGTTGGATGTTGGAGTTACGACCGGCCTTACCTTTACCCATAAAGCAGTTTTGGTCACTGGGGCCGGCCCTAGCTCAATTGCTGCGAGCGTGATTCAAGGGCTGTTGAGCGGCGGTGCCCGCATTATCGTCACAACGAGTAGATCTATATCACAGAGCGCAGATTTCTATCAGCAGATGTATCGCCAATATGGCGCCAAGGGTTCTTCTTTAAGCCTCTTCCCCTTCAACCAAGCAAGCAAGCAAGACTGCGAACAGCTGGTGCAGCATATCTACGGCCCTGACTCCCCTACGGACGGTGACCTGGACTATATTTTACCGTTTGCCGCTATTCCCCAAGTCGGAGAACTTGACGCTTTTGGAGGTCGGCAAGAGCTTGCACTAAGGGCCATGCTTGTGAACATTTTGCGTCTTTTCGGCTTCGTGCGTCAAGAAAAGGAACGGCTGCGTATTGAGAATAGGCCAACAATGGTTGTTCTGCCAATGTCCTGTAACGAGGGTACCTTCGGTGGAGACGGGCTGTACTCCGAAGCCAAAATCGGTTTAAAGGCTTTATTTAATCGGTTTTACTCAGAGAACTGGTCGAAATACTTGACGATATGCGGAGCAGTGATTGGGTGGACAAGAGGCACAGCTATAATGCAAACGTCAAACGCTGTGGCTGAAGAGGTAGAGAAACTTGGAGTCATCACTTTCACGCAGGCAGAGATGGCCTTCAATATTCTTGCGCTGATGACGCCTGCGTTGACTGCCCTTGCCGAGGATACACCAATATATGCCGACTTGACCGGGGGTCTAGGATCGATGTGGAATATCAAACAGGAAATCTCAGCCGCTCGAAAAAGGATATCAGAGAGGCAGATCCTGCAAATCGCCATTGCGGAGGAGGATGCGCGTGAGCAGGGCATGATATGTTCAGCAAGCACCGATGTCGAGGCAGGTTTACCCACGACCAGACACGCCAGGTTAGGCCTACAATTTCCGCCACTTCCGGATGTGAACGAAAGGTATCCTAATATTGAGGGAATGATCGATCTTACCCGCATCCCAGTGATTGTAGGCTACTCCGAACTAGGTCCATGGGGCAATGCTCGCACGCGGTGGGAGATTGAGCATCGGGGAGATTTCAGCCTGGAAGGCTATATTGAGATGGCCTGGATTATGGGCCTCATCAAGCACGTCGATGGACACGCGAAAGGCCGGCCCTATGTGGGCTGGGTGGATGCAGACACAGAGACACCTATTCAAGACCATGAGGTGCCCCAGAAGTACCATAAACACATTATGGCTCATGCCGGTCTCCGTCTGATAAAACCAACTAAACTAGACAGTTACGATCCGTCTCGCAAGGAACTTCTCCACGAAGTAGCAGTGGAAGAAGACTTAGCTCCTTTCGAAACATCGAAATCAACCGCTGAAGCTTTCAAACTACGGCTTGGAGACTGTGTCACATTGCAACCTATCGCAGATTCTGATAATTGCCGAGTATATATCAAGAAGGGTGCAGTTTTGATGATCCCTAAGGCCGTTCCATTTGATCAAGTCGTTGCGGGGAGAATACCGGAAGGATGGGATCCTGCTCGCTATGGAATACCTGAAGAAATTGTACAGCAAGTGGACGTGACTACACTATATGCGCTTTGCTGTGTCTCGGAAGCATTCCTATCTGCTGGAATCAAGGACCCATACGAGATTTACCAATACATTCACGTCTCAGAATTGGCCAACTGCCTGGGCTCTGGAGGTGGCCCGATGAAAGTTATCCAGAACATGTACCGCGACCGTTTCTTAGACCGTCAAATAAGAGGCGACATCATTCTAGAGCACTTTGTGAATACAATGGGTGCTTGGGTGAATATGCTTCTTCTCTCAGCTACCGGTCCGCTCAAGACGCCGGTAGGCGCATGCGCTACAGCAATCGAGTCCCTCGATATAGGGTGTGAAGCTATACAAAATGGGAGATGCAAGGTAGCAGTCGTTGGGGGCTGTGATGACTACGGTGAGGAGCTAGCCTTCGAATTCGCGAACATCAAAGCAACGGCCAATAGCACGGAGGAACTATCCAAGGGACGAACCCCAGCTGATATTTCTCGTCCAACCGCCAGCTCCAGGAGTGGGTTTGCCGAGTCAGCAGGTTGTGGTGTACAGATTCTGATGAGTGCGGCACTTGCTATAGAAATGGGGTTGCCAATTTACGGGGTCGTTGCATATACCCATATGGCTAGTGATCAAATTGGCCGATCTATTCCGGCTCCAGGAAAGGGCATCCTGACGGCGGCTCGTGAGAACGATCAAGCCAAGGAATCACCTCTGCTTGATCTGAACTTTAGGCGCGCTGTGTTCGACGCAGAGGTTGCATTGATCAACAAATCACATCCCAAACAGGCGACGACCTTAAAGCCCGGCCAGTCAGAAACAAGCAATGCTGCTAGCCTCCGAATCCGTGACGCCCAGAATCGGTGGGCAAACAATATCCGCCTTTCAGATCCATCGATTTCTCCCATCCGGGCTAGCTTGGCGACCTGGGGTCTTACCGTCGACGATATCAAGGTCGTATCCATGCACGGGACGTCGACCAAAGCCAACGAAGTCAATGAAGGAAGTGTCATCAACACGCAGATGAGGCATCTTGGCCGCCAAAAGGGAAACCCGCTACTGGCTGTCTGCCAAAAATCATTGACCGGACATCCAAAAGCCGGTGCTGGTGCATGGCAACTTAATGGGTGCCTCCAGATGATGCAAGAAAAAATCGTCCCTGGGAATCGAAACGCAGATAACATTGACAAGCAGCTACGAGAGTTCGAGCACATAGTCTACCCCATGAAATCGTTAAAAGTGCCCGAGATAAAAGCCACCCTACTCACATCGTTCGGGTTCGGCCAGAAGGGCGCCATCAATATCATGGTCTCGCCGCGCTATCTGTTTGCCTCGCTCTCCAATTCTGATTATGAAGACTACCGTTCCCGTACCACGAAACGACAACGCTCAGCAACTCCCACATTCGTCTCTAGGATTATGAAGAATAATCTAGTGCAGGTGAAGACCCGGCCGCCATGGAATGGCCCTGAAGCGATGCAGAGCTTTTTCCTTGATCCCAACAGTCGTGTCGTTGACGGCCAGATAACGCGTGCACCTGGGACGGCTTACAAGCACCAAGATATCTCTATCCCACTTTCTGCAGCAGTATCAGTGAATGGAGCGCTTCATGCCATGCTGGCAATAACTGACCATTCGTCACCAGCAGCCTCAGCCTCAGTTGGCGTGGACGTTGAAGAAATCTCCAGTATTAACGTCGACAATCCCATATTCATCAGCCGCAACTTCACTCCGCTAGAGCGTGACTACTGTCTCAGCGCACCAGATCCCCGCGCCTCTTTTGCTGGGCGCTGGGTTGCCAAAGAGGCAGCGTTCAAGAGCATGCAAACGACCTCCGCTGGAGCGGGGACTGCGATGGACCAGATTGAGATTCTCGACGTGGAGGGCATACCTAAAGTTGTTGTACGTATCTTAGTCCCTCCCTTTCCCATGCTACGGTTATAAGAGGCTAACGAGTCAGCTCCATGGCCATGCCCACGAAGTTGCCTTCGCGCAGGGAATCACTAACATCCAAATCACGATTAGCCACTGTAACAACACGGCGATTGCGGTGGCCCTGGCGCTCAGGAAGAATGATTGATTAACTGCACACTGCCTTGACTGATTGATCAATAAAAGCCACTTTCGCAACCTTCTAGCATATTAATACCTTGTTTAACCAGAAACATCCCAACCTGCCACCAAGAAAAGGACTAGGAAACCCTTCACCATACCATACAAGAACCTTTATCCCTTGCCCCCGATAGTACCCATCATTGAACATAGATTGTCAAATCACCGAAATATTCATTTGAGTCTCGCAGCGGCATGCTCGTATATCTCTGTACCATATTCCTCACCCGCTGTGAGTCCGGGTCTGTGGTGAAAGGCCTGTCTCAGTAAACAGATTAGCCCACAACCACATTCAACGCGCATCTAGAAAGTATGCACAAAATGAGAGAAGGGAAAAGGGAAAGCGTGACATACACTACCCAAAACTCCTCCCCGTCTCTCATCTTCTTTTCCCACCTCGCCTCCCTCTCCTCTTCGGCCACCGTATTCCAGATCATTGCACCAGGCCATTGCACATCGGCGACGATTTGCTTCACTGGGACGTTGGGACTGACACTAAAGACCAGCGTTTCTTCGTCAATCTCTAAAAATCCCTTCGGATCATCGAGAGGTTGGATTCCGATGCTACGCAGCAAAGACCAGTCGGCTTCACTGTAAGCTGGGTCTTGGGCGTAACACCTGATTTTTTCATCTTCTTTCTCTTCGCCTTCTTTGGCAACCACTATATCCGTCTCAGTATCCGTGGTCATGAGCTTCTTGTCCCCTTCCTGCTCAGCCCGGTCCCGACTCATTTCCTTCATCCCCCTTCCAGCTTTCGCCTCTTGTTTGAGAACAGCCACCATCGTCCCAACAGCCGCATGCTGCGCATGCGCCCTGCCAACACAAAACTCTTCCTCGATAAGACTCAAACTACCAAGTCCAAAACACACAATTTTTCTCACTTTCTTAGTTAGTTTTCCCTTTCTTATCAAGTCCTCCAACGCAACCCTCAAATCGGCGCACGTCTGGCTTCCCTCCCACCTCCTCACACTCTCTTTGAACCGCTCCTCCACCTGCTCGAAGGAGGCCTTGCCCCCATAATCCGGAGACGATGTATAACATATACTCACCGGAGAACTGTCGCGCAAAGAGATCTCCGGGAAGGACGGGTGAATGCACGTCAGGTTCTGGATGCTGCTGTAGCCAATGCGGTAAGTTGTTGCGAAGTCGACACACCAAGCGGGAACTTTGAGGCTATATGTATGCGGGGTGCCGTCAAGATCTGGGATTGTGACTGTATTCCATTTCTCTTCGGTGATTTCTTCTGCGATCCTCGCATTTGTATTGGCACTGGCGCGGTCGATCTGGGCATCCAGACATGCAAGTAACGCGCGCGGGAAAAGAGGCTTTCCAGAATCATAGAGCGCTTTGATATGGGCTATTTTTGCTTGTATCTTGACGAGAGTTGCGTGGTCTGTATCAAGTTCGACGTCGATGTCGATATCAACGTCGATGTCAATGTCGGTTTCAGAGAGGTCGTGATCATGGTCGACTGAGGAGGAGAACGATAGGTCTGTAGAGGGCGAAATAGATGGATTAGGAGAAGGGAAATCAGAGTCCATTGATGCAGTCACGGTCACGCTCATGTCTTTGTGTTTCTTGTGGTTGTGTGGGAAATCAGGGCCTTAGTCTGGGTCTGCTGGTGGAGAGGGTGGGATTTTTTCGTGGACGAGACAATCCATTCGAACTGAAATGTTGGTTACTGATAAATCAGATCGTCTGAGGATCATGCACAGTTTATAAGCAAAGAGAGTCTGACCAGTAGGTGAATGTGATCTATCGGCGGGTATACATCAACGCAACGGCCTGACACCGACTCCCACCGCGTGGACAAATAAACAATCACCAAAACTATGTACTCTACGTCGACTAAATAATTAAGCAAACCTTTGAGCTGTGCTGGCCCGTTTCGCTGAAATTGCTTTTTTTACTTAGATAGTGTCTCTTGTTTGTCTCTGATTTAAACCAGGGCTGTCTGGCCTCACCGCTTGACGCAGCTAGAGACCAGAGTCAGTTACAGCTCAGAGCTCAGCGTCTCCAAATCCAAGGCGAGAGGAGCGCTACAATATACGACCCAATGCGCTGGGATCATACCGAATAGGTCATTGGCCGCTCACCATATAACCAGCCAACTTAAGGGATGGAAAATGGGAATTGGCCGTGCGCTCAGCCCGCCCTGTTGCGCCCTGACAGTTGGGTTTTCCAACGTACATAGGCGTTGGGATGGTCTGGAGCCAACGCAGGAGCCTTGGTTGGCCTATCCTGGTCTTATGCGATGTAAACAATTATTTGACTCGCATATCGCGGAGACGAGATTAGAGCAATAATTCCATTGTGTATGCTGCATCGCCTCGTTTTGTTGGGCCGGGATGCACCATCTAGGTTGACTAGTCTCTTTAGTGCCAGCCTAGCACACGTGCAATCCTTGGGCATTGGAGGATATCCCAGGGTGCTTAGGCGCAGGTTGAATGGTTTGAACTTTATGCTCGGTCCCTGTCAATGGTCTCCATATTCCCTCTGGAGAAATTCAGATCGTGGAGGCATGGAGGCGTGGACATGGTTGGTGGTTCATATGACCCCAGCAAGTACAGCGTAGACCACTAAGGTCGGAGAAGGCAACTTGGAATCCTGCGGCTGACTCGTAGGAAATAGATCGCCTTGAGGTGGATATCCAACGCCTGCCATAATTTGGATAGTCGACTGCGCCGCATCTACTCAGAGTATGAATTTGAGAAAATCGCTGCTGCTGATCTTTCAGACCGCTACAATGGATCACCTTGAGTTCGCATGGCAAATTCACATTGACCGTTAATTTCGTCCATCTCAAAAAGGAAGTCTTTGGAGCTGTATCGAGGGGCGTGATCTCGGCTCATTGCTCAAGTCCACAGTCAGACTTGCCATTGCAATTGCTAGACGTCATCGGTCAAGGCGTTTGGGTAGCTAGAAACCAACAGAAAAGCCTCAATGGCCCGTCGCGGTTGTCCACCTGCCGCCACTATGTATAGCCATGCATCCGGAGGATTGTCCAGTTGGACCTGGGTCGGCCAAATCAGCAGACGCCTGGGGTCGGCCTGTAACAAGTGGTCCATGCCATGAAAGACTGGATAGCGAGACCAGACAATGCCGCTCGATCGACACCAGCTCCTAGACGGCTACGGGTTCGGTCACTGAAGGGATGAATCAATTCTGCGACGCAATGCCGCAATGTCAGGTGGTCCGGCGCGACAGCACCCTCCGACAATGATGCCCTCCCAGTCCCCTTCTGACTGCGCTTGTACCACATCCCAAAGGCTCTCATCCCACGGGCATCGCACAACCGTTTCCCGCGCCACCCATGTCTTGGTGACAGGGTCGTACTTCTCGCCCTTCGTGCCATCCGGATACAACACCAGCCATGGTTTACCCGACGCTGCGTCCCACTCATCCACGAAGCCATCTTCCCTGCCCCTGCTCTGCAAGCAATGCAACTCGTCCCGCATGATCGCAACAATTCTTGCGACGTTTTCAATCCGCGTACAGTTCACCCCAATGCCCCATGGTCGCGGCAGCCCCGGGCGCTGTCCAACCGCCGCATCCACCCACCGTCTGACCTGGGTTTCGTCCACTTCCTCCGCGGGAAAGACACCACATATCCACCAGGGTTTTCGCCTTCTGTGTATTTCAGGTCCTACGCAAACGTCCTTCATCGCTCCACGTACAGCACAAACCTCGTCCGCCCTGACGAGTGTTTCAAATGCGACAAAGTCCACCTGGTCCCATGATTCACGATCGTCAACAAACACATTCAGCCGTCCCGCATGCCATTGTCTCAACGCATCCTCCCCGTCCATCTCAGGCGGATAAGCCCCCGTGTACTCCGCCGCAACTGGGGACATCGTTGCACCGTAGGGGCCTAATGACAGCGCAACGCGACACGGTTGTGGACGTTGCCTCGCAGAAGAGGAAATGGCGCCTCGGACGAGCGGAATGGCAGATCGCATGTAGTTTTCCGCATCATTAATCGTGTGGCTTGCGTCTGTCCTTGCGAAACCTTCAATGCTGGACTGGTAGGTTGCTGTCAGCAGGATGTCTGCTCCGGCGTCGTGGAAGGCGCGGTGGGCGGATTGAAGGGTGGATGGGGAGGAGATCAAGAGGTGCGACGACCAGAGAGGGGTCTCGGAGGTGAAGGTGATATTGAAAGGGTAAGACTCGAGTGTTGTCCCCAGGCCACCATCAAGGAGGAGGATCTTCATCTTGGTTGACCTACTTCAACGATTGGCATAAGGCGGGGTTGTGTTTGTTGAGCTAGAGATTACGAGTAGGAACTGTAGCTTATCGATAAGCATCGTTTACTTGGTAACGGTAAGTTACGGCCTCAGCCTGCTCACTCGACCAACCTCTCTTTCTTGCCAGCAGAGCTGGAGACCTCAGCTATGGAATGCTCAAAAAATGATTTCCTATTCAACCGTTGACTGAACCTGGAGTATCGAGTAATTTACCCCAATTTCTGAACTTATGGTTATGCATACTAAAAATCTGCGAGTTCCAGGTTGCCCTCTGAATCATGCCTTAAACCATCACCACTGCGCAGAGCTTTGAACTTAGGATATTCTATTCGCGAAATCCCAGCATGCTTGAGATTAAATCAGCCCGATCTCTACACCAGAAGCTTTTAGTCTCAACCTAGTCATGAGTTAAGGATCAATCCTCCACCCAAAGTATCCTTCAGGCGCCTTCGAAAGAAAGACCTCTCAGCCAGTCATAGAAGTAATCCTATAAATTGCTGAGCCAGCAGAGCACTTCATCAGGCATTCAGCGTTGAAAAACTTTGTACAAGGATCAGCTAGAAATTGGGTCTCGCTTTCCCTTCATCCCTACACCGTCCGAAGTACATGGCTTTGACGCCCTGGAAGACGGTGGCTTCACCACAGCCATGGGGCATCTGGACAGATCATAAGCATTCCGGCATAAACAAGGACCTGGCCGCATCGGATTGGAATTGTTTGCTGGTAGCTAAGCTGCTTCATACTTGAAACGAGCTGGCTTATCAATATGCTTCTAAGCGCGAAACTGACTTGACGCATATGAGACATGTCATGGCGAGGAACTCTGTGCACTCAGATCGGCTTTCAGTCAATGTTAGCATGGGAGATTCCAGGTTAGCAATTCCTAGCTGAAATACGTGGCGGGCGCTGATGCGGCTGTGAGGTTGCAGCTTCTTGGCTTCCCTAGGCCCCTGTCAGTTTGAAGCAATAGGGTCCAAGATGATTGCTGTTATGTTGGCGCCCGCCAAAGACCAACCATATACGAGAGCCTCGCGATACTGTAGGTCGTGTCAAGCATTTGAGGCCTCGAGGCCATTTGATAAAGTACCCA
This sequence comes from Aspergillus quadrilineatus, assembly GCA_013305525.1. Classification (NCBI taxonomy): domain Eukaryota; kingdom Fungi; phylum Ascomycota; class Eurotiomycetes; order Eurotiales; family Aspergillaceae; genus Aspergillus; species Aspergillus quadrilineatus. The sequence goes on from JAAXYA010000015.1 coordinate 334,138, forward strand.
TAAAGCAAGGTTGTCACCCAAATCGCCATTAAACGGTACTGACTATCCATTTACCTCTTGGCAGGCCACCCTCGTTAACACTTGGCTGGATGGACAATCCTGCGGCTATTCAGTTCAGACGAGTCGGGGTTCATATGAGGCACCAACTTTGCACAGATACGCTCAGCGACTCGACCGCAGCCTCAAGAAACTCTCGGCTATTCCTCTACACTGACTAGAATATACCTTCTTTCTTAAGATGAGTCCAGAGGGACCCGTTCTGGTTCTTAAACATTCAAAAGCACTGTGTCTTGAAGCTTTTTGGTACGGCTGGACCACTGCATGACGCCACCAGATACTAGCAGGCCGCTCCACGACAAGAGCAGCGCTAACACAGTTCATTCCGCACCAGTTACAGACGATGAGTACCAACAGCTTCTAACGGCCCGATCATGGCCCCACCTCAAGTTCAAAAGTACAGGCTTAGGCGCAATATGCATCAATAGTTTTCCCAGCCGACCAACAACTCCCAGTCGTAGCTATCGCAATTGGCTTTTACAATTGACCTCAAGAATGATACCAACTAGTAGCTGCCACGATCTGGCGGCGAAACCTGCCAAGTCATCCCAGTCAGTGTAACGATTAAAGAACGACGGTTCTCACAAAAGGAACCTGTTAGTCGAAGACGGCTGCGACAGCTGATTGGAATATACGGAAGATATCGTGATAACAAAAACCGGTGCCAATGACGAAGCCGCAGGTGCATCTGATCCAGAAGATCTTCAACGGCGTATACGCAAATATCGTCAGTTCTGGTTGGGTGAAACTAGTTCGGCCCACATGGAATCATGGAGGCTCCGCAGTGGTGTCCCTACAGTGCGTGTGGAATGGTAGGCTTATGCTACTCGTATACTCACGATCTGAGTCTGTTCTGCCGCGCCCTCAATCAACAGCATATTCCACAACCAAGATCACAGATATTGTCTGCCGGGCTTACCGAAAACAAGTGGATAATTCCCACACCGACCCTGTGACACGGATTCACTCCAATAGTACAAAGAGTCACTGCTAGAGTCAATATACGAACAGGCTTTTCAGTTCAGTTTCCTTCGTGCAAAGCCGAAACCTGTCGATCCTATCCATCTGACATAACAAAAAATAAACCGCGCATGGTTTTTCCCTTTGACACCCAGTCAAGGAACCCTTCTCTACTATCGTATGCTTCGTGACAAGTGGTTGCTTTGTATCCTTGTTGGCAGATCATTCCAACATCTGTCCGGATCCGCCCACTCAAACAAGGATATGCTACAGGGCGTATATCTTGAAGTTTAGGTTGAGGTTGGGTTGGGTTACTTGCAGGTACTCTGTATACACTTGTACGGAGTATTCGCACGAGGGTGTAGATCATCGGGATGCAGTTGGCAGGTCAAAAGCGCATACTTTTTGTCCCTGAAGACCTTTCGGCGGTATTTCAGAATGCCTCGATAAGTGCAGTTTGATCATCATACTGTTTTGTATGCCTCTCATGCCTCACCAGCCCAAAATAAGAAAAAGATTCCCCGAAAAAATTCCCCAGATATAACGCCGACGCCAAACCAAAACGCGATGACACGGGAAAAGCTTTATATACAGAGCATTTTACATCTTACTGACAACAGTAAGCTCATTATTCCCCTTCACCGTCACCTCGGTGAGCACCTTATTGTTCTGTTTGAGTTCAATGATAGTTGCCCCGTCCAACCCCAATGAGTCTCCATTCTGTGCCTTCGCCTCACACCCCGTGAACGTGACCTGTTCAAAGTCGGCGAGGGCAACAGCTTTATCGCCAGACTGGAAATTCTCGACAATCCAATCCGCATTCACCCCCTTCAACGTCGCATCAGCCTTGGGCGCACTGATCGTCTGTGTCGCCGTCTGCCCAGTGTTCTTATTCTCGATAATAGCCACCCCATTGCTCGGCGAGAGCGCCTCGACCTTGGCCACAATCACATCCCCCGTGTTGATAGCCAAGTTAAAGTCATACGCATAATCGGGGAACCACTCGAACCACGCATCGTTGTACACACGTCCGTTGTCTATGTAAAAGTCCACGCCTGTCTGCAGTATCGCCCCGCTGTATGTGTCACCGTCAATGCCTACCCATGCCGAACCTGCCTGCAACCCTGCTGTATTTGGCGCGGCTGTCGGCTTGGGCACGGTAAATGTCGCGCTGACGGCTGTGTAAGGGCCTCCAGGTGGTGCTTCCTCGCGGACGACGCCGGCCCAGTTGTTACTGTAGGCCACAGCGGCTGTGCTGGCCATCCGGAAGCCCGTTTGAGCACCTGCGTGGCCGCCATCTTGGCGAGTGAGGGGATGCGACTGCCGGTTCAGAGACCGGGCTTGGATGCGTGAGGCGAGGTTGGAAGTCTGTGGGAGGGAGAGGGCGCTGCCCAGGAGCGTGGTTGTTGTGAGAAGGCTTGAGGTGAGGAAGAGCTTCATTCTCAAAGTGTTTTCTTATCATGAATATAGAATGAATGCTGTTAAGGAGACTCGGGAAAGTCGGAGGCGCAATACCAGTAAAGGGGAGAATATGGACGACGAGAGAGTAGCGAAAAAGTGACTACAGCACCCACCCCGCGGTACTCTACGCCAGCTTAAAATATTTGACAAGCCATTACCCATCCCCTCTTCCTCTCCATTTTCAATTCCCGATGACGCTTGACGATCGCATGCGGACAAAGATTATGTGCGCCAATTCTGCTAATCCACTTCCCACTTCCGCAAAGGGATGATACGCGTGGCCGGGGGACTCCGGATCTCGTCCACCTGCCTTGGCAACTTGCTAGGTATGGATCTCCCTTCTAATAAACTGTCAGCCGGATCTTTTCTTGCCCCAGTAGCTGGATCAAAGCTTCTAATAGTCATGGTTTGGTGCAGTATACGGATTACTCGTTGTGGTTAGGGGCTCCATCTGCACTATTGGAACCACCGGGTTCGCCTATCCACCAAGCCGCATGGAGAAGGTGATTAAGATTAAGCTCATCAATTTGCCAATAATAATAAAATTAGGGTGCGAACACCCCCGAATCTTTTTAAAATTTCCCGACGGAAGACCGACTATGCACAGATGCCAAAACTATACCGAAGCTGAAGGCTGAAGCCCTCGAGGCATGCGATGATGCAGGTTCGACTCACAAGCTTCGAATCCTAGCACCTGATTCTGGCCTAGGCACCCAGATGTTGTTATTTTTACTTCATCTTCACCCTTATCGACAGCATTGTGGGGAATAATGACATAATCTGACATTCGTTCTTTAGAATTGAGGGGCTGGAAAGACAGCAACTCCGGTCACTGTCAAGAATGCTGTGTCTTAGCCCTAACAGCCCGACCACCTGCCCAGGCGCATACTCATGTCAAGCTGGAGAACAGTGCACAAAGCACCGCATCATTCGCTATCACGTCATATCTCCTATACAGACGTCGCTTGAGTCATGATTAAAAGAGAAGTCAGTTGACACCACTCATTGACTGGGTCAAGCAGCATTTCGTTCCTATATCGCCGCAGCGCAAATGCCGTCAGCCATGCCGTTATGCACCATGAATACAGAGGAAATATGTGAAAACCCATCTCTTACTTCTGGACAGAGACTTGCGCAATATCGATAAACATATATCACTCAACTCTGCGGTTTGAAGCTGCCGGCCAAGGATACTATACTGGTTTGGCTGATGACTGACGGGCTGGAATGGAGGGGTTGTGCTCGTGCATTCCTGATTAGGGCTATCATTCCGCAGGCAATACAAGTCGTCACCTGTCTTGGATATCAGTCATTCGTATGATGTATGGTTTAACGCAGCTCACGCCATTTCCGCAAAGACTCGAGCGATTTGCGTGACCGGGGGCGAGACCAGATTTGTCAGGTAGTTTCCGATTTCCAGGCACTAGGAACCCGGGATATCTGCTTACAAGGTACCTACCTGCGCGTCTGTAATTCCTTAGTACAAGATTGCCTGCGGATGGGGGCTGTCTCTGGTCTACCGGTGAACTGGTACAGTGCGCGCGCTCCCCGTAGATCACATTATACCGACAAGGCCAGCTGCACAGCTACTTGAGCTTTTTCCGTTAGTTGGAGTTAAGAGTGCGCTGACTACTTAGGCTGCTAAGTAGTAAACAGACCTACTTGAACCTCCACCGATGTGACTGGTAGCTGTTAGCTGCCTATATCGCAAACCTCCTAACATCCTCGACCCCCCACACCCTCCTCAAACTTTCCGGCCTCAACAACTCCACCTCCTGATCCAAATGGTCCCAAAGCACACTCTCAAACTTGCCGTCCTCCCCTTCTAGTAACCTCCTGAGAACACCCCTGTCTAGCCGCCATCCATCCTCATCCCCGTCTAATTTTCGCTCACAGCTCCTCAAGAACGCACCTAGCCGGATAAGCCCGTCATGGATAACCTCATGTTGCTCAGTTAGAACACCGCCAGCCGCAAACTCGGGCATCCGTTCCGCGAGGAGCGGGAAGATGTAGCGTTCTTCGATGGAGTGGTGGCTTGAGAGGCCGGAGCAGAAGGAGAGGCCCAGGAGGATTATCTCCGAGTCTGTGCTGTCCGGGTTTCCTTTTGCCAGTGGGGACGGTGTTGGGAACTGGGACTGGGATGGAGGTGGATCGCAGGCGGTTTTTAACTCTGCCCAGGTGGCACGGAAGCCGTTATGCTGTTGTTGAGCTCTGTTAATCTAGTCTGGATTATGATGGTGTTGGATGTTGATCACATACGATATTTTCCATCTGTTCGGCGAGACGGTTGTAGATGCGGAAATCTGCTGGAGAGAGGGGTTCCATGTTCGGTAGAGATTCTGACTGGCTTTGTTGGTCCATAGATTACTTGCTGGTGAGTGATGTGTGCGGATCGACAGAAATTGGAGCTGACGATAAAAGTCAGGGAATAGGTAGAAGATTGATTATCGAAAACCAGGATCTATGTAGAGGAAAGCTTGTAAGGCAAGCGAAGCGATTTGTGATCCTTGCCAATCACTTTCTACGAAGACACGCGCCAATTGCAGAACAGGATAGAGAAAAGTCATTTGAAAAGTAGTATATTCATGATACGAACAGTAAATACGTGAACGGTGTTCCAGATCTTCAATGGATGTATGCCATCTCAGCCGTAGCTGCAGGACACACATCTAGTACGTCACTGGTCGGATAAATCCACTTCATATCAGCACTTCTTCGGCACAACCACAGTCATAGAAAGGCTGGATTGCAATTTGACATCCGTGCTAGTTGGACAGTTTGTTTGAGAAACGCTGGCAGCGGAGGCAGGTTGCGGGAGGTAAGTGGTATTAGTAATATTATATCTGCGTACTTATCATAAGGCATCGTGGCGTGCCACCAGTGAAGGGGTATAATTAGTATTAAAATGGTCGTAATGTTGGTCAGAGCTCGCCGTGCTGCACTGCCTTTTTCGGACTGAAGTTACCCTCTCTTATCTCTTTCCACGCAAGGTCGAACCGGGCGCCCATAGCCCACGCCACTGCAATCTGGAAAGGTCAGTATCCATGCAAAAGAGAAACGAAGACGGACATACCATAATAGCGGTGACTATCAAAGCCATTACTCCCATAAGACCCATCATGAACAAAACGTCTTTGCGTGTCTCCGCATCCTGTCGAGCCTTCTCAGCCTCAGCCTCTGACAAAGTGCCTTCAACCCGACGCTTGGCCGCATCAGCATCCTGCGAAGGGAAGATTGTCTCGATGAATTTCTCAATCTGTGCCAGTTAGTGACGGTACAAATATAAAAGACGGGGTACAGACCTTGCCGCAGACGATACTGATTTTTAGAAAATTGGGATCCTTGGGTGTGTTCTTCTTGTGTATCCGTCGCACGTAGCGCCGGAAAACGTCGCACAGAACTCGGAGATTTTGTGTACTCTCTGTCATAAGCTGGCAGGCATCACCCTTGGTTATCTTGATGTTCCGTTCGAACATAGTGTAGTTGCGGAAGCAAAGTTCCAATGTAGCAATTGCCATGGCCTGGGGGATAGCGCAGAAGTTGAAGACACTCTGCTCGCGCAGACCGGCAAGGTAAAAGAGACAGTCCTCGACATGTTCCAGTGCGTTTAGGACCATCTCAGAATTGCAATTGAGAGCCGCCTCCCGGTTCTCGGGCTTGAACAGGTCTTCAAAGTTATCGACGTGCTTCGACCAGATGGACTTCGGCCAAAATCGTCGACCATCGTCCTCATCTTCGCGGATATCACGAATGATGTTTGTCTTTTGGAGGAAAAGACCCATAGACTTGTGAAGACGTGTGCGCTTCAGCAAAGCGGGGTTGCCAAACTCTGCCTCCACAAAGAGACGAGTCAAGCCTTCACCCACTAACCCAGCCACGTAATAGCAGTAAAGATCGTACTCCTCGACAGTCTTTACACTCGCATCTTCAAAGGCAGCCTTGCGCGCGTAGTCAGCCATACCGTTACCCATCTTGTCGGTGATATCCTTGATGATGACTTGGTAGGCAGGCTTCATGTTCTTGAACTCGGTAACGACGTTGTGGAACTGAACCAGCAGCTCACGGTCCTTCTCCTCCGGGCGGTTCCCATCAAAAGTCCATCCATCTTGCTCTAGGAAGTCTTTGAAGTTGCGCAGTAGAGGTTCCTTGGTTTCAAGGGGAATTGAGGTATCATCCTCTATTGTATCAAGCCCACGAAGTGCCAAATAGAAAACACAGACCGGCAAAAGCAGCTCTGGATGTAATTCCTTGATCACAGCACTGAAACTCCGACTTGTGAGGTCCAGAAACTTGAAGCAGGCCTTCTGCGTCTCCGTCTCGTTCTTCTCGTTACGTTCATGAACAGGGTTATGCCAGACTTTCCTAACCAACCCCAAGAGGAATTGTCAGCCATTGAACCGAACGATTGAGAAGCTGAACATACCATTGGATGATCGACCTCAATTCTGAAGGATGAAAAGCGAAGTAAATGATGTTGCCGAGGCCCATGGTGTTTAGCTGGATATATTACACGAGAGGGTGAAGGGGTAGGAGCTGTACGATGGGGAGAAAATAAGAATGCGAGGCGATTTGAGAAAACACCGAAAGAGGCAAAATTAGCAGCAAATTGGCGTATTAGTACACAATAGAGAAGTAATGTACATAAGGCTCTCTTGACCGATTGGCAAGCAGGTGAGTAATGAAGACGGCCAAAGGTGATGAGAGCACAGGAAGAAAAAGAAATAAGATGCAGGGTCGGAGAAATCGGCAGGGGCCGAGGGAGAAGAAAAAGGACAGGTATATCAGGAGACGAGAGAGGGGAGATGAGGTGAGAGGAAAGGAGTGCGGATTTGAGTGGTGGAAGAGAAAAGAAGAAAATTTCCCCAATTTTAGTGTCCTTTGGAGAGCCGGATCATATCGGCCCCCGGAACACTTCATTACCCCTGACACGTGCCCTTATGCCATAGAAAATAGGGGTCTCGGCGTAATCTATAACAAACCGTGACATCTCTTACCGCTGGTCCTCTTGGTCTCCCCGCCATGACGAAAGGCCCTTCGGAAGCTTCTCCAGGCAGAAAAAAATAATAATCCTCGCGCATACCATAGTACGGTCTTTTGAAGCAGGCCTCTCCTATACCAGGAATCTTGTCTCGGTGCTTCTTCTTAGCCTAAACTCTACTCCAACCCACTTGCAGTTCAGAGGTCAGCCGGAATCACAACTGGCGGTCTTGCCGCATTCTCAAAATGGTTGTTGATACCAGCTATTACGACGCCCTCGGGGTGCCGCCCACTGCCACAGAACTTGAAATCAAGAAGGCATATCGAAAGCTTGCCGTCGTCACTCACCCTGGTGTGATCTCTTGGCTGATATTATGGCGTTAACCCGATCTAACTAATTTCGCAGATAAGAATCCTGGCGATGAGACCGCGCATGAGCGATTTCAAGCGGTACGCTGCCAACAGCCCAACCCTCGACATGGTACTGATTTATTTCCGTCACCAGATCGGAGAAGCATATCAAGTCCTCAGCGATGCCGAACTTCGCAAGCGTTATGATACCCACGGCAAGGAAGGGGCTGTCCCGGACCAAGGTTTCGGTGCGTGGTCGGAATGAGGACTATTCTCCTTTACAACTCGCGCTAATAAATCGCAGAGGACCCGAACGAGTTCTTTGGTATGATTTTTGGTGGAGACGCGTTTTACGATCTTATTGGCGAAATATCCTTGCTGCAAGACCTTACGACTCGGATGGAAATCACAACGGAAGAGGCGGAAGAAGATCTAGCCGCGTCGACGGAAGAGAAGCTGAACATCAGTGAGCAGGAAGGCAAGTCTGCAGGTGAAACCACCAGCTCAGGTGCGGGCTCAAGAGCTAGCGCAGCCTCGCCGTCCCCCGCCGCCTCCGGTACAAGCACTCCTCGACCTCGTCTGGGACAGCAGGCTATCATGGATAAGTCCGATGAGGAAATCCGCATGCAGGCCGCCGGTGTAACAGAGGAGGAGCGCGAGCTCAGGAAGAAGGAGAAGAAGAAGGGCGGTCTTACACGTGAACAGGCCGAAAGACTCCAAGCCTTCGAACTCGAGAGACAAAAGGCGCGAGAGGAGCGAGTCGACATGCTGGCGACGAAACTTATTGACAAGATCAGCGTGTGGACGGAAACTGACAAGGGTGCCGATGTGACTCGCGCCTTTGAGGAGAAGATTAAGCTTGAGGTGGAGAACCTGAAGATCCAGTCCTTCGGTATTGAGATCCTCCATGCTATTGGCGCTACGTATGTTTCAAAAGCTACCTCTTTCCTGAAGTCACAAAAGTTTCTGGGTATTTCCGGATTTTTCTCCCGCCTCAAGGATAAGGGTACTCTTGCAAAAGAAGCCTGGACAACCATCTCGACCGTCATCGACGCACAATTGACCATGGAGGAGATGGCTAAACTCGAAGAAAAGGGCGGCGAGAATTGGACGGATGAGATGAGGGCCGAGTATTCCGTAAAGGTAACGGGCAAGCTACTCGCGGCCGCCTGGCGTGGTAGCAAACTCGAGATTCAAAGCGTCCTCCGCGACGTCTGTGATAAGGTGTTGGGCGACAAGAAGATCAAATTGGAGAAGCGCATTGAGCGAGCTCATGCCATGATAATTGCTGGCAATATCTATTCTAAGGTATGAGCCATCCTTTCCTAGGCTGGTATTCTTCATACTGATTCTCTTCAGGCTGAGCGTGACCCCGACGACGAGGGAGATTACATGGCCTTCGAACAACTCATGGCTGACGCGACGGCAAAGAAAGCGAAGGACGAGAAGAAGAAAAAGAAGAAGCACGGTCACTCTGAGCCCGAAGCCTCCAGCCCGAAGGCCGCGTCGTAGTTGCTCGTCATCTCGGAACCTACCCTCTCCCCTTTTCGCCCAGTCTCTCCCGCTTAATTATTCCCCGTGTGCCTTGGATAAATATGCCGGATGTATCTTTCGTCGTAGCGAATTGTTATTGTCTCCCGAGAGCACTCTCTTGGTCCGTACACTCAATTTAACTTAATGGTAGCGGCACGTGTCATGTATCTATAGACGGAAAGTATATATTTTCGCTATCGCCAGCCCGGTGCGCCGTGCACTTATCCACACAGCGCATAGCGTTCCCCTTGGCTCGAAGTTTGCCTGAAGTGTAGACTCGAACTATCAAGTTTTACTTTCGGCTATTTCACTCTCAAATTCCGCGATGCCCATCCGGGCCTAGATATGGTGAGCCCCAGAGTTGAAAGCAGTGATTGATATCGTCAAGTCATAAAGCAGAGGCCTTACGAGGAAGCAATAACATTGGATTATTTATTCTCGTATTACTAGATGCTGAAGTGATAGCTGAACTTGTCGTAAGGTATAGATGCTCTCGTATTATTCATTATCGCGCTTGGGTATCTCGCAGAGTCCAGAGACAGGTGATCAGCCGCATAAATCTATCGCTCGCATAAACATAACAAGGGATAATTGTGATTGGAGGACAATGTTGACCAAAAGCGCCAGTACAGTAACAGGTATATAGATATCAAGCAAGCACAACTCGAGGGATGAGAAACTGCCGGCGCGTATATAGGTCGCGCCTCTGAAATAGGTCCTGCGAAAATTAGAGATTTCGGCAGAGTCCCTGGAAGCGCAGCTCCTGAACGAGGAAGATATTGCTATATAGGGTATCGCTAACAAACGAAAGGAGAACGAGTGGCATTTAATCATGTCGATAGCGAGTCCTCGCCGGGAGGATCCATATTAGGAATTTCGGATTCGGGCGAGACGGTGGCTAGGAGTCCGCGGCCGGCTTCTCCATCATCGTTCAACTCATCAGGACTAAGGACTCGCCCGCCCAGTTGGATATCATTAACAAGCACGTTGTATTCAAGTGCCTTCTGTGCTTCTTTGATGAGTTCTTCTGTCCATCCGAGACATCTCTTGAGGCTTTGATTCATTTTCTGACTGTCTGCCAGAAGTTCTTGGTGCTTGGCCAGGTCAATGAGAAATCGTTTCTCATCCTTGTTTCTGTGCTTCGAGTCGTCGTCGGCTACTGAGTCAGGTCCTAGTTCACTTCCATCTTGCAAAGATTCTTCGTCACTCAATTCAGACATTTCGTCTTGTGATTGACCGGATGAGAGATCACCCCCCCCTTCGTTAATCTCGCTCGGGATTGATAGAGTATCCGACACCGAGCGAGAAGGAGCCATGGATAAACGACCCGAGCGACTTAGTCGTCGGAATCTTCGCAGTTCTGCGTTCTGTTTCCGCATTTCGCGCTCAAGCGTCCGGTTGATAGCCAGAAGAGACGAGTTGCTGATTTCAAGATCCAAAATCTTACGCTCTACCCGCGCGCTGAGGACTGGGCCACTGCTCACTCCATGCTCTGACTTGACTGGGCTCTGCAACCCGTCGTTATGGCTATCGACTGTATTCGTAGATTTATTGCTGAAAATGCGTGGCCTGAGAGGGACGGAATCGGAATTATAGTTTACTTCAAACTGCGGATCCGACGTAGATACGATGATGGGACTGGGCCGTAGAGCCTCGCCGCAAGTCTCACGAACAGGAGTACCGCGCGCCGTGTCAAGGCTTGAAGATTTCGTATGGCTTATTATTGGCACGGTCCGAACGGTGCTGAATGTGGGACTGTGGACCGGCGAATGAATCTCAGGCGAGTCATCAAGATGCGGTGCGCCAAGCGAGGAAATACCATCGGAGAATCGAGGAGATGATGCGCTGGGTTGGGGTGACTTAAGCCGAGGAGCAGCCGTCGGCCTTGCCACGACTGCAGGCCGCGACAATCCTGACGACCGCCGTCTGGAGCTCTCTTCAACCGGAGGCTGATTTTCTTCTTGACCATTCGCATATACAAAAGTAGCAGGCGACGACACTTTCCCAGAAACTTTTGACCGTGTATCTGCCTCGGAGGAGCTCGAAACCGAACGTGCATCACTAGCGTGGAAGAACATGGGAGATGCATGCGAAAATTCCGTGTAGGAGTGAGGGCGAGAAGTGGAGTACAAATCGGCAGTCAAGGTCTTTGCTCTTGCAGTCCTTGGGGGTTCATGATTCCCGCCCATTCGAACTGGACTGCGCTCAGTCCGGTATGCCCTTGTGTTTCCATTTGCGGGAGACGGCTGAACGGAGGACTGTGGAGAGTGCACCGGTGTACTGCCTGGAGAAAGTATGCTCCCATCACGTCTGCTATTTCTGGAGCCGGATCGGGGTGTGATATTCGCATTTAGATAGGAGGGCTCAGGACCGTGTCTCGCGGGAGTCGTTGCAGAGTGGTCCGAGGGAGCAACTCGTTTTGGAGCGCGGACGGCGGAAGGATTGGCGAGTTTCGGGGTTAAGGGGGCCTTGTTATTTGCTCTGCTGAACGCTGCACTAAGGGTCGGAGTGAAGGGTTTGGCAAGATGGCCATTGTGTTGTTTATCGTAAGTCATAGCTGCTAGATTCGAGGGGCAGACAGAAGGGAGAGCTGTTATGGCATTGCGGCACTCTTTGAGGATCTGCGAGCATGGTGGCACTAGCCAGCCGACAGCGTAGGTCTGATCCAGGCGAGACCACCCGTGATATCTTTCGGGTAGGGGGGAAGACGCAAAAGGAGTCGCCTGATGGTCGTGATGAAGATTTTAGGACGAGAACGCAGCGTGGAAACTAACTATTTTGCCGTCAAATACCACGCCGACCGAGATGTTTATCCCCGCCAAATTCGGCCTAGTCTGTTTTTCACCGCAACTGAAATAGCATTCCAGGGGGGTTCAGTAACTGCTCTCGAATGGGTATACGAATGCTAGAAATCCCATCTGGCAGTGGCTTAGTTCTATAAACCCCTGATATCTTGAGTCACCGGGAATTCTCGCTTCAGCTGAGCCGATACTCCGGTTGTTAGATCATTCTACTCCGTATATGCCCCGCCTCTATGGGCTGATCAACAACTGGAGAAGTGAACTTATTCTGAACAGCATTCTACAATTATATCTGCCCAAAACTAAAAATATATGCATAGCCGCATAGAAGCTGCCGTGCATTAAGTATAACCTAGTTTGTCTATCCATTGCTATCCAAAAAAAAGTAGAATAACAGATACTTATCAACGAGAGTCCCAGTAATTGGGTAAGAGACCAGGCCAGTCTGGCATGGGCTGTCCTGATTCTTGAGAGACGAAGGTGCATACATTGAGTTACACGATATGGGTAGGCCGTCAGATACAAATCACGATTCCACCGTCCTTGCTCATATAGCATGTGTTGGACCTCCTGGTTAGTATCCAGACGTAAGGAGTTAGCCCGCAGTGGGTCCTTCTAGGTCACGCCGTAACATGTTTGATATAGAGCGCTTTGTTCGACGAGAAAAAGTTGTTGAACCAGACTGTTCGGGATCAGATTCGCTGTTATACCTAGAGGTTCACATAGCTGAGGCGCATTCGAAGCGGCCAAGCATAGGCGTGGTGCCCAAGCGCAGCCATGTGGTAGCGGCCTTGGCTGGTTTTGAGTAGCAGAAAAGGAGAATTTTCGTTTAAGTGAAGAAAAGACGTTTCTGTCGCGGGTCTACGCTGTCGCGAGAAGCAGTCTTTCGCTTTCGTGTGCTGTGTGGTGCTGGTTGAGCTTGCGGCTGCAGTTGCGGCGAATCGCCCTGGATAGCCTCTTTTATCGTTTGCTTCGATAAACAGTAGTCCACATGGTCATTAAACTTCCTATCATCCGCGATTTGAGGCATTGAACAAATAGGGCAGTCCCAATACTCCGGTTGATCCAGTAGTTTACCGGCGGTGGCCGGCGTTGGGCTTATCTCAATCTGGTCACCTCCAGCTTCGGGTGTTTCTTGACTGAGCCTTTCTAGAGCCTGCATATCGCTCTGAAGCTCCTCGCGGGCCGCCTTCTCGAAAGCTTCTTCTGCATTTATTTCTTGTTCCACAGGAGACTCGATTGCAGTATCTGGCACAGGTTTCCTCCGCGCAGCGGCACCGAAGAAATTCATGTCGAATTTCTTGGTGCTCACGAGGTTGGTACATCGAATACCGAGCAGACGGAGCTTCATATTGGGAATCTCCTTCTCAAGTTTCTCTAACATCGGAAGGGCAGATGTAAAGAGATCTTTGGCCGTAGACACGGCCCTTGCGGGCTGATATTGCCGGGTTAACACCTCGAAGGTAGCCAGCTTGACCTTAAGAACCAGTGTACGGCCCATAAATTGTGTGCGTGACAGGTCCTTCTCTAGTTCTTGAGCACAGGACCAGAGTTTCTCTCTGAACTCTTCTCGTTTACTGATCTCATGAAACGTCCTCTCGGTGCCGACGCTTTTGCGCTCGTAGCTTTCAGCTGGTTGAATTTTTGTCCTGCCCACTCCGAGATAGCACTGTGCTAAAAAGTGAAGAGCCTTTTCGCCGAATAGCTTCGCCAGATAGGCACGTTGTGGGAAAATGTCGCCGCATGTTTTGATGCCGATTGAGTCGAGTTCTCGCTCGAACACTCTGCCCACGCCATTGATTTTGCGCATAGGAAGATCTCTCATGAATTCCATGATAGCATTCTTATCGTTTGGAACACGGAACTGGCCATTTGGTTTATTGCGATTCGAGCAGATTTTTGCGATTTTTGCATTTGCTGCAATTCCGGCAGAGACAGAGATCTTGGTCTTCTCTAGAATCTCGGCACGCATGCGACTGACAGCCTCTTCTGGATCAAGCTGCTTTTCGCGGCAGTAAGCAGTAATGTTCAAATAGGCTTCGTCAATGCTCGCACTCTCGAACTGAGGGTCATATTGTGCAAGTATGGCGCGGATTTCTTGAGCTTTCGCCGTATACTTTTCGTAGTTTTGCGGCAGGCAAATTAACTGGGGACACAACTTCTTAGCGACAAAGGAGGCCATGCCGCTTCGGCAGCCAAACTTCCTAGCCTCATAGTTGCAAGTCGTCAGAACGCCCTTTCCAACCGCCATGGGTACGGTTTTCAGCTCCGGTCTATCCAGCTCTTCAACCGCAGCAAAGAATGCATCGCAGTCTACGTGAACCACATACTGCGAGAGGTCTCTGGTGGACTCTATCTCAGCAAAGACCTGGTCCGCTAAGCGTAAGTCGACAGAGAGGTTCAGGCTCTCAAGGCGCGTCTTTTCCTTCAGAATCCGCTGTATCTTCTCCGTGAGGACATTATCGCGGATTTGCTCATGGTTGAAAAACTTGGAGCCTTTAGAGGCATTATAAATGATTTCAGAGACCTCCACAATTAGTCTAACTGCGAGAAAACGAGAAGCCTATTCCCCCTCACCTTTCTCTGGTCAACCGAGTCCTGGCCCGCCTTTATCAAGGAAGGCCCCAACAGCTGATATTTAAGACTCTCGTCGATACCAGGAGACTCAGAGCCTTTTATTATGGGCTGTTCACCCTTACTGATTCTTTCCTCCTCCATGGAAACATCGTCGCAGATATAATGAAAGAGAATTTTCGCGGCTGATGCTCGTTGAATCTCCAAACTAGGCAGCATTACGGGTAGGCACCGAGTCACGTGGCTACGCGTTTTCCATCGCGGCGCTGCACGTGCCGGACATCCGTTGACGCTCATCCAAGTCAAGTCATGTTAGGTCCTTATTGCGCTGACTGTGCCCCTCATGTGGATCCTCGACACGGAGGGAGACTTCCTCGGTGGTGATTATGCCTGTCCATCGTCAATTTCTAAGATCTAATGGTTAGAAGGCAAGCGCTTGTGGCTACGACCCGGAAAGAAGTATCTCTTTGGTCGTGTCAAGACGGAGGGCGGTATGATGGCCTTTATGTCCCCAACTGCTAACGAACCTCACTAACGACTGTAACCAAATATAGTCCGAGAAGCAGTACCAGACGCGTCAGTCTCCCGCAAACACTTGACGATCGAGGTATCGCAAGTCCAGGCAGGTGATGGGGTACGCATATCTAATCATGGGTTGTTAGCTCCCCTCTGACCCATCGCGTTTAGTCGAAAACAAAGAAAAGATCCGAAATCCTCGTTACCGACGAGAAATCGAAGGCCGGCACAATAATCGATGGTGAAAAGATAAAAGGTGGCAGCAGGCAACTGACCGGGGAGGAGCATATAATATACTTGGGAAAATCGCGTCATCCTTTGCGGTGAGTGCCTGTCGAAAATACAGAGCTCAGTGCTTATTGTTGGACGACGCTTAGCATAAAATGGGAGCCAAAGGTTCTTAGCTTTTCCTTCTCTTCCAAGGAAAGCAATAAAAAGGCCCTCGCCCGCTTTCGTGATCGCTTGGAAGGCTTGGATATCAAGACCATCGAGGAATACCTCGTCAATGTGACAACCCATGTCGTCCAGACTAAGCGAAATACTGCGAAGGGACTACAAGCGCTGGTAAATGGCACATACATGGTGGACTACTCTTTCATCGATGCCCTAGATTACGCGTCCACCCCGAGCGATTTGGAGAATATGGAAAGTCTGTCTCCATTGGAGGCCGATTTTGACGCTGCGTGGCCCAATGCGAAAGAGTTCCTCCCGCCTCCTGGGAAAGAAGTCTTCGACGGCTCAGATGAGGCATTCGCACCCAACTCCAAACGAGCCAATGTCTTTGAAGGGTATACCTTTGTTTTCTGCGACAAGTCGCAGCATCAGCTCCTTACAGACCCAATCACTAATGGACATGGGAAAACGCTATATCTTGATGTGAAAGAGGGTGTGACTACCCCGGAGGAGGTCGTACAGTTTATGAAAAACGCCGCCGGCGAGAGAGGCATTGGATCTGAAAGAAATTATGATGGTGGAGTGGTGCTTGTACGATTCAAATCAAAAACAGGAAATCAAGACTGGCCGGTACAGCTGTGTAATGAGGTTGCACTCATGACTGACCAACGGGTTATTCAGCAGAATGAGTTTCTCAATGCAATCTTGAACAATGATGCCTCCATGTTATGCCGGCCCCTCCGTCATGAAATAGTGCAAGAACCATCGCCTGAGCTTGCATTCATCCAACCCCCTTCGAATGTACAAGTTGTTGGCGAGTCCCAACAGCCTGAAGAAGTTAGTCAACCACCGAAGAAAGTCAAGAGTTCTCGAGTGCACAAGTATGTCACCAAAACGAAAGTCTTCGACGACGGGTTCGACATCAATTCCATACCGGTCTACACCCCAGAGGTAGATGAACCTACAGAGGATCTGCAACCGATGTCGATAGATGCTGCTTCCGGCGAACCATCTCAGCAACCTGACAGCTTCCAGGAGGAAGAAGACCTCGTCTCGAGTTTGCTACCCGGAGCTACTGCAATGAAACGCCGGCGGGGTGAAACCTCCCAGCGAAATCTGGAAGAGTCCAGCTCCCATGCTAAACGGAAGGAAGGTCCTCGGCCTAAGCGCCAAAAGCTCGATGTCTTAGAGGCAGCGCGGCAGCACCGAGCGGCAGAAGAGGATGCTGCTCGTCACCGACGGCAACAGGAGGAAGAATCACTTCAAAACTCTCTCCAAGATGTGGACGTGGAGAAACTAAGAGGACTTGCCATCGTGGAAGAGTTGGAAATCCCAGTCAAGCCGGCAGACCATGAAAACGATCGATGGGATGAGCGGTGGAATGGACGAAAGAACTTTAAGAAGTTCATCCGAAAGGGCGAGCGCCGCCGCGATCCACAGCGCCATCGGATTCCTCTACAGACCGTCATCGTTCCCTTGGAGGAAGTGCCACGGAAGGACTTTGGTTCTGGTGATCACTACTGGGTGAACACCAGTCGCTCCTCGAACCGGAGCCCACAAGAAAGCCAGCGAGACCACGAGGTCAGTCTGGCACCAGACAGCGAGCCATGGCAGCCACAAACAGTTGCACAAAGTGAGTTTGAGAAGTCGACAACGACGACAGCGACGACAACGACAACGACGCAGAGAAGTCAGAAACGTGCTCGTGAGGAGCAAGATTCAGATAGTAGTGATGACGAGCTCAAGTTCCGGTTTCGTCGCAGGCGATAATTCCTGCATTTTACTTCTGTGTATATTCTTTTCTACGGTGACCAAATATGTATGGAGTAAAGGGCGTCTAGCTTGTTGGTCGAATAGGGCGCCAAGCGGTAGCCAGTCGCTAAATGTATGGTGTGAAGGTTATAAATGTATACAAAGTACTCCTGATTGGAAGTTCGTCAGAGATTGAGATCGGCTGGCAGGAATTCTTTTAATGATCCCGAATATTCGATCCTCCAATGCATGGCTGCAGGCGACCGGGTTCTGACGGCTAGTTTCAAATGGGAGCAATACCATTATTAAAGTGATACCAAATTCAAGGTGTCGGAATGAATCTCGAACAAGGGGGCTGCTATAAATACACTTCACTCTGGGCTTGGACGATGGCATCACGGCGTGAAATCATCTGACCGAATTCATGGCTTTCCCAAATCTTCGAATCTCGTTTCCATTGCTCTCTCCCCCTCTTTCTCCTCCATAACCCACCAACGACTGCTGCATTGATTGAACCCCAACCCGATCTCTCTGCTATCATTGATTCTTATCGCCACCTGCACGATCGCATCACCACTTGCTGTCCCGACGCTGCCTGACTGCCTAATTCCCGGTCATCACCTCCGTCAACCAACACCAGACGCTTCCAACGCAGCATCATCCCCACCTGGCGCCATGGAGCACGCTGGCAGAGCGTAATTCGACTTGCTTATTCTTGTGGTCATTCCTCGTCAGATATATCTGCGTCCCTCGTGCTTCTTTCACCTCCACTGCTTTGTACGACAGTCCAGCTCCGCCTTGAGTACGTTTAGCGTCATGTTCTCGATTCTTTTCTTCTTCTGCATTTGTTTTTACGGCTTCTTTCTCCTCGTCTTCTCGCTCGTTTCCGGCTTGCTAACTTGGGTTTCCCCATAGCCATTCCCCTCCATTTTTAACGATTGACGATATAGCCTTTGCCTGGCGTTTTTAGGTCACCATACTTTACCCGAAAATCATGACCGCCGATTTACTTCCGTCTTCTTCTCCTTTCATAATCTCTACAATCCCGCCCCCTCGACCCGTTTCAGTGAATGCTTTCGCGAGAGCTTCTTCCATTTCACATTCCGTCTCATGTTCAAAATCAAATCGAAGTGCAAGCGCTGGAATCTCGAGCCATGAGGGAAGCCATGAGGGATCCTTCACCGTCCCCGTGGGTCCGGACTCCCCGGGATCGCCCCAGTCGCCAGTGGATACCGAGATGGAGGATGTGCAGTTAGCCGAGCCACTGTCAATATGCGAGTCGAAAGTTCGTTTCGAACACCTTCCAGTCGAAATCCACGAGACCGTTCTCGACTTTTTGTTCGGTGAGCGCACATCGACCTTTACTGGGGCTAGTGGGAAATCATCTGCGCAGAGGTGGCACAAATCGTTGAGACATCCGAGGCGGAAAGCTCTTTCGAACCTGGCTCTGATCTCGCCTGTGTGGAGAATACTTGTGCAAGATCGGATTTACAGACACAGTGAGTAGCCTTATCCTTGCCGTCTGTTTCCCGTGCTTAACTCTGTTGTCATAGTCAAACTCAAAGGCACCGCAGATGAGCTGGAGGAGAGTGCACGCTGGTTTCGTGCGCATCCTCATCTGGCATCCTACGTTCGTCATGTAGAGATATGGATACCTGTTTGGGGCCAACGAGCGATAAAGAACGCCTCCCGTCAGCTTCCACGAAGATCGAATGATGAAAATGCAGGATTGACGGATATGGCAGCTCTTCAAGCTACAATGGCTTGGGACGATCCGCATTCCAACCCCGTGGCTGACTACAAATATTACTACGCAAGCCACAATGCTACGTTAGAAGAGATGTTTCTCCATGTGCAGACTGTATTCCGGGGGGCTCGTATACTTACTTTGGAAGGAGGTCATTGCAAAAAACCCCCAATGGTACGCCATTTCAAAACAGATCCGACAGGACGTACAGGCCTTCAACGGCTTCCAATACTCCCAGATATCCAGACCTTCGTTATGCGCGGAGCCTGGAACATTATGCGGGACCACCAACACTGGATCACTTTATCTCAGGCACTACCAAACGTCCGCGAGTGGCATTGCTCGTATGCCAAGCCAAAGATTGAAGGCTATGAGACCGTCGCCAGCATTTTCCGTCGCCTACCTTCATCACTGCTTCACGTAAATATCAGCCTCGAAGGCTTCTACAACAAAGACAACTCACAGAACCGCTGGCTCGGTGATGGTGTCAATCCACCACACCTCTGTCGTCTCCTCGGAGAAGTAGCCCCACGCCTTGAATCTCTTACATTTACCGGCAAAGTTTGCGCATGTCTCTTCGAGTCCACGAAGAACTCCATGGCCACCCGGCCCGATCAGAGCCAGAAGTCAAAGCTCAAATCCCTCGACTTAATCGTGAAAACATGCTGCCGCGACAGAAAACTCTACCCGGCCCTCCCCTTCCTTGACGACTTCTCCGGTATCACAAACCTAAACTTCATACGCGCCTTCGAGGAACTCGTCGTAGCATCCATTAACGGCCTCCAAATCCACCAGAAGTTAGAGTATATGCGCATCCGCTTCATTGACCTTGACTCCGCTTGCCCTCCACTCAACCCGTACTTCCAGCTCATTGGCACCAAGGCCACGGGTCTCTGGAACGAACCCATCCTCGAGGCCCTCCATGAGGCTCGTCCAGAGGCGCAATTCGTCAAACTCACCGACGGCATCTCCCCGCAATATGGGAACAACAATCAGATCGTGGGCGCAATATACCCCCGCACAAGACCGTTGAGCATTCATGCATCCACGTATAGAATTATTGCCGATGTGCCGAAACACTGAGACTACGCAGGAGGAGCAAAGATAAAGCAGCCTGGGCGTTAACGCATTGTTTCATGTCTTTCAAGGTTGTCGTTGCAAGGATCGCCTTCTTTGTGTAGGGTTATAAGATACCATAATACGTTTGTTTGTTTTCCCCATCTTTCTCCTCCTATCCCACTTCTGTGAGAATATCCTCACTCAGCATCAGGCCATGACATGATACATACGAATGGAGATTTGATATCAGACACCAGACATCTGCTTGTCCAGCTAATTCACACGTCAATGTAGTTAGTAAAGGCTGAAGTTCTTTAAACTGAGGTCATTTCTTTCATCTATTTAGATTATATACATCTATCTATTTACGTAGACATGGAGTGTTGCCCTACCGAAGCCCTTTGAAGCTTCACACCCAACCCAGACCCGTACATATGACGTAACTGAATTTCCCTCTTCTCCATAAGCCACGTTTAACGGCCCCAGCAGCGAGCAGTCAATACCCTACTTCACTCTCCGCTTCTCATCGCCCGAATCCAGATCCAGACCCCCAACATCGGCCACAATAACGCCTAAAATCCAAGTATTCACCGCAAAGAACCCCAAGCTCGCAAGAAACAATCCGGGCAAGAAGCTCGATATGCCCAGAAATTCGAGCAGGTAGCCTTGTTGCAGCCAGAGGGCCTGAGCATTGGTTGTAAGGTTAGCCAGAGGACCTAATGCACATTTATGATGTTGGGAAGTCAGTAGAAGGAAAGGCTCGGAGCAAGCGTACCTGGCCAAGAATCCACAGTGCAGCGACTGCTATCCCAAGCCGCGGGTTTCGGAGGAGAGATGAGGTGGGGAGGTAGAAGGGGAGGAGGATCAAATACCAGAGGAAGTACTGTTTTGCGTCAGCTAGATTATCTTGGAATTGCGTGGGGTGGCCATGCGCTGCGAGGAACTCAAAAAAGCAAGGACTTACCTGGCTCGTACAAACTTTGTTGAAGGTCACGAACGCAAATGTCTGTGCAAGCATTGTCCCCGGTAGATCCTTCTTCCCTAGAACGAGCGGAATGACAATAACAGAGATGAGTAACTGCGGGATAAAGGCAAGAGACTCGAAGCTCCCGCTAGGACCCCCCGCGCCATGCCCCGCGGCGCCGGCTGAAGAAGCAGCAGTGAGGTAGAGTAGTGTGCTATAAGGCGAGAAATTATGCCGGTGGTCAATGCGCGTAAGATGGTGCAGGTAGGTGTGTTGAAGAAACGGAGTGCCGTAGTGCAGGTACATTGCCGCGTTTAGGGCCACAAATGTGAGCAGCGAGATTAGGGTGAGCCGAATACGACACGGGGTGATGAACGACAGAATCTGCGAAATGGAGATGCCGACAGGGGTGTCTTTGAATTTGGGTTTGGCCTCCCGACTTTCCGATTGAGCCTTGTTGGTCTTGAACTCCTTCTCATCCAACCACCAAAGAATAGACACTCCGTAAATGAATGGATAGATCTTGAAATGAACACCAATCCCTAAAAGCACGCCCCCAAGGTAAATCTTGCGATTCAGGACAGCCCAGAGCAGCGCAACAACTAGCACCCCCAGTAACCCTTCCGAGCTCCCACGGGTACTGATATTTGCAACCATGGGATTCAGTAGCCAGAAGCTGGCATACTTTAACGCACGCGCCGCGCTCATCCCATGCGTTAGGGTCAGCGATTTCGCGACAAGCCAGCCTGCCACAACATCGGACAGCGCGAAGAGTGCCTTGCCAAAGGAGAAGAAGCCTGGGATAGCCCAAGTCGTGGGGACGAGCATCCACGCTAGCAATGGTGTGTAGCGGTAAGTGTCTCGGGCGTAAGGGGAGTCCCCTTGAGATACGTAGCGCGAGGCGTCAGTGAAGACCATGTAGTCGATATCTGTGTATTTGACAGCTGAGTTGGCATCTTGCCAGGCCCCGTAGAAGAGAAGAACTGCGCGGAGGCCAGCAGCCAAGCCGTAGACCATGAAAGGTCTTTTGAAGAGTGATTTCATTGTTTGCAAGTTGAATGTGTCTTGTAAATAACCCTTTTGGTGATTTTGATGGACCGGGTCAGTCATCCGAGACTTGTCCCACTGCCCGCCTGAATTCGTAACAAGCGGGTTCAGCAGCTGGGGAATCAAGTCACTAACGAAGAAGCTTCCTTAAATGCTAAATGAGCACATTTAGACATTCGCGCCCAAAGTTCCACTCAACCAGGGGTCGGGTATTGCCGTCGGCGTAGTTGTTGGAAATGCAGGAAACTCGGGGTATCTTGGCATCTTCAAACCTATTGCTGACTCAGCATTCATGGCCGATCAGCGTTCCCCCAACCGATGCAATATTGGGTATCGTTCTACTGCGATATGACAAACTGTTCATCATCATGATGTCTGGTCAAAGACCACAGAAATGATTTCCTATTGGCTTTTATAGTAGGTTTCAGAAGGCCAGCTGAAGTAGCGGATATAGTAGTCCGGGTATAGAAACAAAAAACAATATATATATATCAAAGCGAGGGTTTACGCCTCGTGAGACGAAGGGGTATTACATGAAAAGTAGGGAAGCCAAGCGGTTATCAAAATAAAGAAGATATGGTATCCAAGTAAGTCTGCTCACGAATAATATGGAATAGATGAATTAGTGAAAAAAGGCGGTTCAGTTAGCTGGTTGCCAAAGAAGCTGGTATTCGTATACTTGAAATGCTTGTCGTCGGAGCCGAGCAGGCCGCCGTCGTTGATATTTTCCACGTCTGCCATTGGGACTATGTTGGTATCGCTCCAGCTAAGGAAGTCCCAGAGATATTGACCGTTAGGGTCATCCATGGTTGAAGGGGCGAATGGGTCGGTGAACGAGCTGTCATGAGTGACTGCAAATCCTCGTCCATCGTTGTGAGAGGGTAAGACTCCGGGTGTGTTAAGAACACCGGCCTCGCGCGAAGTTGGGGAGAGATTAGCGCTGTTGATGCTGTTGGTTTCGGCAGCTATGCCGGGACCACGTTTGCTGGCCTCAAATATCCGTGAAACTGCGTCGAGGGTTTTCCTTGCCGTCGGACTTGCTTGCTGAAGACGCGCAAACACGAGTAAAGCGTCTTGGACCTGCGCTTGGCACGCCTCTGTAGTAGCCCGGGGATCTGTGACTGTATTGTCGTTGATGAACAGCCCTAGAAGGGGGACCATGGTGCTTTGGAAGAGGAACCACACAGCGTTCCACCCAGACATCTGAGGGGTCTTTGCAGTTGCCGAGATGTCTCTGATGGCGGTTTCGGCAATTTCTCTGCACCTTTCGATCGCCGTCCGCTCCTCGGATCGTAGAGCAATATACGGAACCCGCCGCATGGCATAGCTCAATAGTGTGGGACGGTAGAGGAGTATGCGTTGGACATGATATCGCCATTTCGTGACTTCGCGGGTGTTTGCGATCCCTTCAGGGCATGGTTCATGGTCTTTAAGGATATATGGGAGGCTGTTGTACCACTCAACCAATTGAGTATCGAAGTGGAGTATTTCACTGTATTTGGTCAATGGAGACACTGCTAGCGCGTCTTGTATCTGATTGCTGATCTTGCAAAATCGAACGTTCTCAAGAAGCGGAAGAATATCAAGTACATTCCCCTACTCTTGTCAGTAAATGGCGGAGGAGCCTTTGTGATGAGTCACGTACCGATTCCCTATAGTGAGGAAGCTTGACCGTAATCGCGGGACTGAATCGGCCCATTGTTGGCCGTCCTAAAGTCACGCCTCCCCAGCAATCCATAAGAAACAGTGTCCACCATACCCGTCGTCTGAGATCAAGTTGCGCCATTTTCTGCTTGTTCGATGTATCGGATTGGTCGGCGAATTCTCTATGCAAACCCATAGTGGCAGCCATGCGAAGAGCGGCGCCCATAAGTGAATACGCTAGATTCGGTTGGGCAACGTAATGCAGGTACCAGCCCCCTAGAATACCAAGGGTCTGCACGGTTTCCAGGTGCAGTGACGCGAGCGACTCCAGGTCCAAGTACGCCCTACACCGGGAGTAATATATCTTATGTGAAATATCGTCGCAGGTTGAGGCGCAGATACTGCCCATCGCGAGGACGATATTCAGCAAGCAATACCACCGGTCGTCCTTTCGGTGTCCCGCAGCGTATGTTTCGCGAAATGACTGCTCGTCCAGGATTGGTGTCAAGGGCTGGACGTAGGTAAAGTAAGCATCTAGGAGTTGAGATTCTGGCACTTGCAGATGAACTTGCGGAGGAGTGCCAGGCTGGTCATGGGCAGCCCAAGACTGCCCCTCCGACGAAGAGAGGTCTGCTACCGAGCCTCGACGAGGAGCGCTTGGGGGCGTACTGGCAAAATATGCAGCGGACCCTGGATCCAGCCACACGATTGTTTTGAGAACCGCGTTTATGGACGAGACACCGAGGTACGAGGACGGACCTCTTGTGGAAAGCGACAACGCGTTGACATCATCGGATATTGTATTCGTGATCTCGCTGCTCAGATTGCGGGGGTCATTAGATTCTTCAGGCATGGCCTGTAGAGACTCCAGATTTCCATCCTCGGTCGATATCGGGGAGACGTGCGCCTCGTGGGAGGTGGACGTTGCTGGCGATGTCTGGCGGGCCCCAGTACTTGGAGGCTGCGCCTGGGGCTGAGCTAGTGTTTCGAGCAGTTTCTCGCGCGGCAAATTAGCCAAGGCTTCCGGCGATGCGCCAGGAAACAGCTTTTCCAGTACGGTTCGGTACTCATCCAAGGTCGTCGACAGTTTCTCGACATGTCTGTCCAGGCATTCTGGTTAGCTGCGGAGCCGAGGAATGAGGGCGGAAAATTACCACCTACCTTCGCGAGGGACGGGGATCCGAATAATGGCAAAGATCGGCTTTCTTATACCACCTACATGCTTCACACGGCTTTTCACCATCGCATTTGATTTTGCGATGACGACAAGAGGTACAAGCACGAAGAGTGGTAACGCGACGCCCGATTGAAGACTGGCGTTCTCGTCCTGCACGGGCGGGGGCCGAGGCGGCTGGATTCTCGAAGCCCTCGAAGGTGTGGAACATTGCTAACGAAAAGACAACGGGATCTGGCAAGGAGACGGACGTGAAGTCAACCAGGGCAGGAGCACAGAAGAGCAAATCGTGGTTGTTTAGGTGAGAGACATGATATAGGGGCGAGAAGAGTGGTATGGATGTAGAAAAAGCAAAGCACCACAGAAGGAAAAGAACAAGCCTGGAAAAGGCGGGGAACAAGGCTAAAGACTAAAGAGGGGAGGAACACTAGCACTCGGCTGGTGGCGCTGGGCTGAAGAGGGAAATGGGAACAGGATTCCAAGAATGAGTACGGAGTCTTCTACAAGGCAGGCCGGATAATAAGAATACGACTTGTGCTGATTCTTCCAGATTGCCAGTCAACGGCCAGGACAGGTCAAGTCAGGCCAAGTCAGGTCACGTCGTGTCAGCCTAGTGCCTGGAGATCGTTAGCACCTCCGAGGTGTCTTCTCAGTCTCTTACGCATGCGCGCTGATTCATTTCTTCCCCGCAATCATTAATCATGCAGCATGGGTCCTAAACTCCCGTCCTAGTCGAAGACTACCAAAGCCGGCGATTATCCCGCATCCGACAATAGCCCTACCAGAGGCTACCCCATCTTATGCACCAAGAACCCAAATGGCCCATGATCATGGTAATTTGGAAGCGACAGACAGGGTTTCCTGATGCGATCCTTATATCACGGTATTATTACTGGGATGCGTCGGTGCTGCCGGCAGTGTGCAGTGTGCCTTAGCACTGCAGCTATTACTAGTCGTAAGGTGTTGCCGCTTGTCCGGCCCTTCTGACCGCCGCCATCCTGTCCTTGCTTTAAAATTATTTGCATCAGAATGAGGCCAAGACATTTAGAGATTGGCCAGTCAGAAGGCGTTTATGTGATTCGACCAATTTACCACTCGGGCTAGGAAAAGGATCAAAAAGCGGCGCGTCCGAGTGCAGCCAGAGGGAGGCATCTGTTATCGCTTGCAGCGCATCCAGTACGACAGCGGCATGGTCGTTCGGGTCTGATCCTCGCTGCCGCTGCCTCTTTGGAGCAGCTCCTCAGGGTCTGATAGTCGCAGGGACTCTGGGGGTGGCGAATGGCACTTACAACTAGCGTGTCATTCCAAGCCTCTGCGCGATTATTTCCCTCTCCGAGATCTGGAGAATATGTGCAGGAGACTCTATGCATAGTGTGCACCGCCAGCTTGCGCAACTAGATCACAATTATGGATGTTAGGCCTGCAGTAGTCGGTTCACACTGCATATCCCATACACCCACTTGGTTGAAGAAATTAAGGATCGTCTTGAGACCCAGTGAACGTTCTCGTCCTTGTATAACGACGAGATTTGGTGGATGTGTGGGTTGGGAGAGGATGGCAAACGAATGACTGGATGGCATAAGCGAGGGCGCAAAAGGGGTTTCACGGCCTGCCACCATCTGTACCCCTCTGGCAAGCGAGATGAAGGCCTGGATACATGTGTCGTGTCATTCGGTACGCTCCTCGGTGGCCAAAGAATGCACATAGGGCGGCTGTCAATCTTAGCTCAGCATTTTCAGAAAATGCCCAGCCTTCATCACGAGGGATACTGCAAATCCTTTTGTTGGGAATTGCGAACTGAACTCTGATCTCTAGGCGCTCGGACACTTGCCTGTAGCCGAACGAAGGTTGTCAGAACACGCTGCGGCCAATGAGCCTCGCATCCTTGAGGAAAGAGGCCAATGGAACGTGGTCCGGTGTCGTGGCTGGCCTGTGATGATGGTGTCTCGTGGTCTTTAGGCTGATATCGCAGGGATTCGGCGAAGGTTTGGCGTGGCTCTCTATACTCATCCGCGAAACTTAAAGGCCTGATTCCACTAATCACCGAGAACGCCATAGACTTCACTATCGATCGGCAGGAGCTTGCCTGTTGTGGATAAATTACTCCCGTCGGAAGCATCGGGCCTCGCTGTGAGACGGGACGAACCGAGGACAGCAGAGCACAAGAAGACAGTGGCGCTATCGCTTTTTGCGCAGACCGTGATCACGAGTTACCTTGCTTGGAGTGCTCATTCTCCAATCTGTCGACCTGGCAATTGTTCAGAGTGAAATTCAGATGCTTATCGGCCCATACGAACCGAGGAATATCCTGTAACTTGTACACATTGCACTATCATGCGTAGGTCGCATGAGGGCGCGTGAGTTGCTTGATTGCCTGACGAGGATTGGAAGATCCCTCATGAAGGACGACGTCTACAACGTCTGTCACAGAACCTCCAGCTTTTCGAAGATGAGTGGTTCGGGTCCTCGAATCAACCCGTAGGATCTTGCCGTTAAGCGTTAGATTGTCGGACCATTCGGTATCTAGTGGCGCAAATGTCCTTGTGTCGTTTTAAGCGACGAGGGGTAATCCATAGAATTGACCCCGGCTAAAGCTGGCCGTCGAATCATTGTGAGAGAAGAATGCCGAGTGTGCCTGTCAAAGGCAGGTTCCGGGCTTCCAGCCCCAATCCTTCGTCGTCTTCGGTTGGGGGTGTCCCTTTAATTCACTCTTTGGGTCATTCTGGGCTGAGGCAGCGAATAGGCAAGGCTAGTCATCAATCCATAGCTCCACAGCAACCGCGGAACGTAAGACCATAAAGGCTGAAATAACCTGTTGGTTGCTCCGATAGGTAGACCAAATATGCCAAGTGATGATGAATTATAGACGCCCGTCTCAATTCAACCGTTTCTTCAAGAACGATTGCAGGGATCATTTTGAGGCTGGTAACTTGTTAGAGGAGCCGACATGGACATGGGAAATGCGGCACTCGAGTTTCCGGAAGGCTCTGCTGAAACAGCTGGGATTCAAGACTCGAAAGCAAGCCTTTATCCTATTACACTGATGGCAAGGCGCTTGCTTACCTACTCATCGTAAGATGAATGATGGCTAGAGCTTGACGGAGCGAAACCCGTTCCCAAACCGTCCCTTCACGCGGGGAAAGGGTGGGCTTGAACCAATTTTGAGGAGAAGTTGACAGAAGATAGAAGGCATGTTCCCATATTATTTACTGCTCCACGATATGTGGACTCCACAGCCTCAGAAAATTTGGAGAGGGTCTGTACTCTTCACAATGCAGTGTGGAGTTCGAATTTCCCAGATGAACTCGCAGAAGAGGCGGCCTTAGGAGGTTTGGGGAGTGCCCCAGGCGGAGAAAGAGCCGAGTCCAGTCTTAACCAGATATGGCACGGAGGTCCTTCCCCAAGGCCCTCCTAAACGGGTAAGGCGCGCACCTGAGGCACGGGCTCTCCTCCGTCTAGCTCTCGACTCCAAAGGACTATCAAAGCAGAAGAGGGGACGGTGGTTACGATGCTCAGAATGACTGGCTCTCGGACGCGGAGCTACCCACAGGATAAATGGCAGCCGTCGGCAGTTAAGAATGTTTTGAACCCCCTTCTAAACCAGCGGCCGTCTTCCTTTGCCATAGTTCAGTCGACGGAGTCACCGCAGCGAGCATATCTCTGAAGATGGGTGCTTTCACACAACACGTTCTTTCAGAGGGTTGGAGCTTCAAGGACAGCGATGATCAGTCCCCAGATGCGTGGTTGCCGGTTCCTACTGTTCCTTCTGTCGTCCATCAAGACTTACAGGCAAATGGCAAGTGAGTAGCTCTACAGCCGATGTTATCTCAATTGTTAATATGGTCCTCTCGCGTACAGATTAGATGATCCGTTCATTGGCCTCAACGAATTGAGTGCAAGATGGGTCAACGAGAAGTCATGGACCTACCGAAACGTCTTCCAGAAGCCAACCGTTCCTGCTAAATCTTCAATCTTTCTAGTCTTTGACGGACTGGATACTTTCGCCAAGGTCAAACTCGACGGCCAGATCATCCTTGACAGCGATAACATGTTTCTTGCTCACCGGGTGGATATCACGAAAGCCCTAGATGTGGAAGGCGAGCATACACTCGAGATTGATTTCGATTGTGCCCTACTTCGTGCTCGAGAACTTCGAAAGCAGCACCCAGATCATAAATGGGTTGGTTTCAATGGAGACACTGCGAGATTGAGCGTCAGAAAAGCTCAGTACCATTGGGGTTGGGACTGGGGCCCAGTTCTGATGACAGCAGGCATTTGGAAAGAAGTGCGACTTGAAGTTTATTCCGCGAAAATTTCAGATCTCTGGACAGAGGTGGACCTAGCCGAGGACCATTCCAAGGCTCGCATTACCGCTGCCGCAGAGGTTGAGACCGAAGGGACCGGCAACTCGTACAAAGCTACTTTTACGTTGAGCCTTCAAGGGCAGCAGATCGGCAAAGAGGTAGCTACTCTGGACGGCAATGTCGCTAAGACGACGTTCGATGTTCAAGGTCCGTCGCTTTGGTGGCCGAATGGGTACGGAGACCAAACTCTTTATGAGATCTCGGTGTCTCTGGAAAAGGATGAAGAACAGGCCCACCAGGTCTCGAAGAAGTTTGGCATTCGGACTGCGGAGGTCATTCAGCAGCCGGACAAGCATGGAAAGTCCTTCTTCTTCCGCATTAACGGTGTCGATATTTTCTGTGGCGGTGCATGCTGGATTCCCGCTGATAGTCTTCTGACCAATATCACACCCGATCGTTATCGCAAATGGATCGAGTTAATGGCTGTCGGCCATCAGGTGATGATTCGGTACGTCAATCCTGTTATTTGAAGTATGTTGGCTTCGTTTGACATTTATAGTGTTTGGGGTGGCGGCATTTACGAGGATGAGAGCTTCTACCAGGCCTGTGATGAGGTCGGTGTGATGGTATGGCAAGATTTTATGTTCGGCTGCGGTAACTATCCGACGTGGCCTGAGATTCTTGAGTCGATTGAAAAAGAGGCCGAGTACAACCTGCGGAGATTGCGCCACCACCCTTCCATCGTTATCTGGGTTGGAAACAACGAGGACTATCAGGTACAGGAGCAGCAAGGGCTCACTTACAACTATGCAGACAAGGATCCGGAGAGTTGGCTCAAGACGGATTTCCCGGCCCGCTATATCTACGAGCATCTTCTACCAAAGGCCGTCCAAAAAATAATTCCATCGGCATATTACCATCCTGGCAGCCCGTGGGGCGATGGCAAAATCACTTCTGACCCGACGGTAGGGGATATGCATCAGTGGAATGGTAGGTACTGACCTGTAACAATTCGATGCTGCCAACTAACAGAATCTACCAGTATGGCACGGTACACAGGAGAAATACCAAATCTTCGATACTCTTGGCGGCCGCTTTAACAGCGAGTTCGGAATGGAAGCGTTCCCTCACATGTCCACCATCGACCACTTCGTCACAAATGAAGCCGACAAATACCCCCAGTCACACGTCCTGGATTTCCACAACAAGGCAGATGGTCACGAGCGGAGGATTGCTACGTACCTCGTTGAGAATCTACGAACAGCAACAGACTTAGAAGTGAGTGTTTATGCCTGGTATTGGTGAGTCAGAATGCTAACCAAAGAAGACCTATGTTTACCTTACACAAGTCGTCCAAGCAGAAACGATGATGTTTGGATACCGCGGATGGCGCCGCCAGTGGGGAGATGAGAGACATTGTGGAGGTGCACTGCTCTGGCAATTGAACGACTGCTGGCCAACCATCTCTTGGGCCATTGTAGACTACTTTCTGCGCCCCAAACCTGCGTTCTATGCCGTCAGCCGTGTTTTGAAGCCGCTTGCCATTGGTGTGCGCCGGGAGCACCACGATTGGAGCGTCTCCCACGCACAGCCGCCTAAGACTAGCAAGTACGAGCTATGGGTCGTCAGCAGCCTGCTTAAGGAGGTGATCGGAAAGGTCGAACTGAGGTTTATATCCATCAAGACTGGTCTTGCTATTCACGAGTCTATCGTCCGCGAGAATGTCACCATTGTACCAAATGGCACTACTAACATCTTGGACGGAGTCATCGACCACACAGTCGACGAGCCGCATGTCCTTGCTGCCAGATTCTGGGTGGATGGCGAGCTTGTGGCTAGAGATGTTGATTGGCCGCAGCCGTTCAAGTACCTTGATCTTTCTGACCGAGGACTAGAGATTACAAGGATTTCCAAGACCGAAAGCGAGCAGGTACTCGAATTGAGCGCCAGGAAGCCAGTTAAATGCTTGGTCTTTGAGGAACGAGACAATGTCCGAGTCAGCGACAGTGCTATTGACATCGTGCCGGGCGATGATCAGTTTGTTACTATTAAGGGCTTAAAGCCTGGTGATGCGCCGCTGAAGTACAAATTCCTCGGACAGTAGCTTAGGGTATACTTCTTGCTATTGTTCTTACTCATCAAAATATACAAATGCGTCAATATTTTATTTTCCTCTTGCAAGCTGGATCAAGATTTCCATATATTAAGCCTCACGACATTGCCCCCTCCACCTGCGTCTTATCTTATCAGATAGTCCTAATCGGGTTAGGCCCGCCGAATGACATCTTCAAGAACAACTCGAACTCCCTTCTCAACACCGCACATGGAGAATAATACCGACAATTCCTCAGCTGGGACCAAGCGCTCCTGGGAAGGTTTACCCCTCCACAACGACGGCAAGTCACAGCGGTTTTCATCAACGACAATGGTAGAATCAGCCTCTTTCGACCTCCTCTCAATGTTTGAGGGCTTCCGCGACGAGCTAGATCAACACCACGACCGTCGTGAGCGACTGATCAAGATAAGTCGTGATATTACAGCACTTAGTAAAAAGATGTACGCCGCGATTTATATCCTCTTTTCACCTATTAACAAGCTAATACGGGTCATCTCAGTATCTTCTCTCTCCAACGGTCCGTCTCACCCCACACTGATCGAACAGGCAAACACTGCAGAGTCCTAACCACAGCCATTCCAGAGTCCGAACGGCCGGCGCCCCCATTCCACCATCAATCCTCAAAGACGTCCAATCCCGCTTCACCCAGATAAATGACCTCTTCCTCTCGGCTGTCCCAGAAACACAGGGTCTTAACAACTACCGCTACCTGCGCAACCTAAGCGGCGGAATCCAAGAATTCATCGAAGCCCTCTCCTTCAAACACTACCTTGAGACTCAGACCCTCATAACCCGCGAACAAGTTACATCACACCTGCCTCCCGATATCCTAGTCACGGAAGATGACTATGTGATGGGCCTATTTGATCTAACAGGCGAGCTCATGCGGTTTGCCGTTACGTCGCTCTCCGCCGGAAGTCATACTGAGGATGATGAAAATGGCGACGGGTTGCCTAGGCTGCCTCCTGCGCAGGCGGGTGTTGTGCGTGACCTGCGTGAGATAAGGGCAGAGTTTGAGGGTGTTACGATCCCGCGCCGCCATGATTATCAGATTATGCGAGACTGGGGGAAGAAGGCGGAGATTATGTGTAGTAGTGTGGAGAAGGTTGAGCGTGCGGCGTATGGGATTCTCGTGAGAGGGAGTGAGAGGCCGAAGGGGTGGAAGCCGGATTTGTCGGGGCCGGTAGAAATGAATGTTTACTGATCGAGACCTTTCATTTCGCTTGTCTTCTTCGAATGAAAGTCTGAAGTCAGTGGTATGGCAAGATATACGGCATGAGTTATGATAATATATGTGTACCACATAGGTACATTCAATATTTCCAATACGTTTGAGGAAAAGGCACGAGATATGATCAAATAAAACACTCAAATTATCCAGCAACTTTGCCTGCCCCAATTCGTTCCTTGTCAACCAAGGTCAAGCCGTCCCAGCAGCCCAAGTATAGATGATGTAAACTTATTTCATCATGAATAGAGACGATGTTCTATCCTGCTTCATGATAATTTATCCCAGCAAGACGCTGGCCCCCGTTTGTCAGGTAATCACTGATTAACAGGCGCCTGTTCGTCAGCAGGGAGGATATGGCCTGCGTATCCCAGCTCAACTGTCAGCACATGTCTAGTGTTACAAGCGGAACTAGTCTGACGGAACCCAGGGGAGAAGAGAATGAAAAAGCCCAAGGCAATGGAGATAGGAAAAGGGATACGCACGCTCAACCAACTCTTCCCTCTCTGGCCGATGCTCCAGACTCTTCTTCAAATTATCCGACAGCTGCTGGCGATCGAGCTTCTGGCGCATTGCTTGGATGGATCTGGATAATCCGCCAACATAATTAGCATATTGTACAACCAGCATACCACCCAGATACAGGGAGATGGTACAGATAAGCGTTGGACGTACGGAGCAACATTCGTATCGAGCAGGATATGCCTATCCTTGAGGTCTTTCGGGTCGGGACGAGTCAGGAGGTGTTTCTCAAGGGAGTCGCGGCGTTCGAGCGGGGAGGTAGCGAGGGAGGTTGTGTCGATTGCGGGCGTGTCGTTGGAGGGTGATTCGAGGGAGGTGGACATTGTTGTAGGGAGATAGGTTGGAAATAAATAGGTTTTGTTGGTACAGATAAAATGGAGTTCAGTATGTTTCTTAGTTCACTTTGGATGGACTAAGCTTTGAGTGTAATGGAGGTGAGACAGGTCGGGATATATGTTCGATCTCAAGGTACGATCTAGTGCAGTCTCATCGTCACGGCATGGTTGTCGCGGCGATGAGGGGAAGCGAGTGGCCGGGTCAAGTGATTGGACTGTTCCACGGGATCATCGCGGGGTAGACCGACCTACCTACACTTTGTTAAGGTAAGAGGATTACTCATAGGGGAGTTCTAGATATGTGAAGCATTCAATGAGCTAAGTAAGGTAACTGACATCCAGTCTCAGTCTGGTGATGCCGACAAAAATCAACGCGCGACAATAAAAGAAGGACGGTCCAGCACACCTGTCTTGGTAGAGATGTGTGTTGGTAACTAACTAAGAGTAGCATGTTGAATAGCCTACCTCTTGCAAAGCATGCTGATCTGGTCGGGACACGGGGTTCTACCCACGCGGCAGATGAAACAGCAGCCCCGTTTCCTCCATGATAAACGGAAAGTAAAGGAGTAAAGGCATGACATGATATGAGCGATCATAGGAACGCAAAGTGGACGCCTGGACTGGACCTGACCTGAACTCAATCTGAACCCATCTAGGCCATGTCACAATGCTCCGTAGTGGAATCCCGAGGTGGAATAAGTACCGTATTTGACTCCTCCATCCTCCGGCTCTCGCATCCATGGTCATCCGCTCAAAACCCATTTGTCTTACCTATAAAGGAAACTGACAGAGAACCTGAGTCGGGCTAGGCAGATACAACCTTTTTTTTCTGCTTCATAAGGCAACCATTCGGTCAATCGCGTAGTTGTATTGATTGTCAGTCCGTCGCATCATAACGGTCGACGGACCACCATCGTAAGATCAAGGAACCCATAGCTTGCCACGGCCACGACTGCCACCACGGGTTTGGCCACGAGACGTTCCGCGCCGATTGTTTCCATTGTTCCGCGAGGCGCCTGCGAAGCCACGTGAGGCGCCGGCCTGGGTACTCAAATCGACCGTAGCATGTTGCTTCGAGGGCACGCCCAGCGACCGGCTGAACGAGTTGGGGTCGATCGGTTGGGTTGGAATTTCTATCGTACTCTCCAGAGATGGCGCGACGGGTTTGGCAGTGGTTGAAGTCTTGCGATTGTTGCTTCCACGGGAGCCACCACCTTTCGATGCGCCTTTGCCACGACCGCGGGGAACGAACACTAGTTCGTCCTCATCACTCTCGTCTTCGTAGGAGAGCAAGGGTTTCGGCTCGTTGTTTTGAGTTTTCTCGACGTATTTGCATCGGTTTTTATATTCCCTTTCCTCGTATTGAATGGAGGTCCGCAACTGATGGATGTTCTTGACAGCAATACCAAATTTTTGTGCCCAAATTTGCGTATTACGGTCGTTGGTAACTAGGATAGGAGCCTTAGCAGCATTAGATGCATCGGGACTTTCGTGTAGTTTCCAGAGAAGTGCGCTAAGCAAAGGCCGTAAGACAGGCGGCACGACGGGGATAGTAGACCCAGAGGCGGTGCGGCGGTGTCCGTTGCTCTTGTAATCCTTCGACTCGTCTCCATTCGTGGCATTATTATTCACACAGTCTGGACTTGTTCGCGAGCTCCTGGAGGACGGTCGGGACGCGGGGCCACTATGAGTGCCAGTAGACGTAGCGGAGGCGGCATCCGGGTCCTTCTTGAAATTCAGCTTGCTGAGGAGCATCCGTGATAAGTCGTCCGTAGCACCATTGCTCTTCTTGCGGTCACTGTCCTTCTCCTCGCGCCTGTCCCGCAAAGTCGGCTCGTCCGCTGAGCCTAATCTCCCGGCAGCTTCTGGTTCCTCCTCAAATTCCGGTAAAAAGAACTTCTCCGCCTCACTCCAGTCTTCAAACTGTTCCATCGGGCCCTGCAATATAACTCGTTCAGAAGCAGCGTTGCCTTTGTCCGAGGTTGCGCGGTCAAGAAACCGCACTGCCTCTCGAGCGTTGATGGCGACCTGGGATCCGGCTTTCTTCAATGCATGAAGGCGCTCAAGAGCTGGAAAGGGAGTGAGCGGATGACGCGGCAGGCAGGGGTCAAATCCAAACGGCCTTACTGTAAAGAGGAACGATGAGAGTGATAGCTCCGTTGGTGGCCCATTTTTTTATCTCGCTGATGTTCGTCGTTAATGCCGTTTCATCCACGGCACAGTGGAAGACCTTGCGTGCGGCCGACATGGTGTTCGCTTCAGTGGCGGTAGTCGGCAAACGCAGGCGCTTGTGTGATCGATCGAGGCCGCTGTAGGCGCAGACGCCCTACTCCAAGTAGCCTGTTCTAGAAACTGCGACTATAACGCAGGGTCAGCCGAAGCTTGAGTGAGGTTGTGGATCGTTGTCGGCGGAGAGATCAGGAATGTGGGGGTAGCGTAGCGGGTTGGAATTTGAGCATAAGCGGCCGCGTCCATCGACGAACGAGGCCAAAGTTCAATGCACTTACAGTCGGATCCTAGTTCATGAAGAATTCTCACCGGCAGCATCTTGTGTTTCTGGCTGACGTAGAGTGCGGCCGAAGTGATGGGACATTGAAAGCCACCGAAGGAGTACCGGATCAACTCGCGGGCCTTCCTGTTGCCTCTTACTAAGCATCTTGTTACTCGTTACAAAGAAAGCCCGAAAGTATTTATAGTCTTCCTTTGTAAACATCTTTGTTAGGTTTAGCAATTGATCTCGCTGCTCAGGAAATCTAATACACCTAGTATATTATTCAGGACTACACTCTATAAGATGGACAACCGCTCAACCTATGCGCGAAACTGAACATGCATTATTCAACAAACCACCGCGTCAGATAAAGAGGTAAGAACAAGCGGCAAGTGAGGCAGATCAGCGCTGCTATCTGCTTAGGTTGCCTTCTTAATCAATCCATCCGTTGGACTAACACGCTGAGCCCATTCCCTGTGCATGGGTTAAGTAAACGAAGAGCCGCGTTGAGGAAAGATCACTTACGTCCAGCTTCCGTCGTATACTCTTCGAATACCAGGGTCACCGTATTCGGCCAGCCCCAGCGCCGTCTCGATTATAGTAGCCGTCACGCCGGTACCGCAGGAGCTGATGATAGACTTGGTCTCATCAATATCGCGCGACTCGAAAATCTTTCGTAGTTGGTCTGGAGGAAGGTATGTCTTGGTCTCAGGGTCCAGCAATTCCTGAAACGGGAGACTCGTTGACCCAGGGATATGTCCAGAGGATAGACCGGGGCGCGGCTCAGGGTCGGTTCCCGCCCAGCGGCCCTGAGACCGGGCGTCCAGGATTTCAACTTCTTTCGCACCCTCCTTGCGATGCTCCTTGGCGATCTCCTTCAGCTCACGAAAGGGAATCACGAGCTTTGAGTCGTATGAAGGCACAGGGTAGTTCGTCTTCTCCGGTTGACGAGGCTCGCCGGTCTCTGTCGGGTAGCCCTCGCGCACCCATAACCTGTAGTTGTTCAAGATATGAACTCTGGGATGCCCAAACACTCTCAGAGTCCACCCAACGCGGGGTGCACTGAATATTCCGAGCTCCTCTGTATCATAGACAACCACCTCATCATCACGCCGAATCCCAAGCTCACTCATTGCTTGGGCGAACGTCTCTGCAGTTGGAAGCATATGCGGGTAAGGCGACTCAGTATCTTTAATAGCGTCCAGATCAAAGAAGCGAGCTTGCGGTACACGGTGTTTACGAAAAACATCAATCCCTGAGCGACCCTCAGGGTCATTGGGCATAAACCAAGCTGCGCATAAGGGTATTACGCGGGGAGATGTCGAGATCTTCGTAGACGGATTCTTCTTCAGGGCATCTGAGAGCTCTTTTGGAGTAACGAGGTATGATGAAAAGGAGACCTGACGGGTCTGAGCCTGAGTCCGTATTTGCTGGGATACCGGCATAGTCGGTCGTATGAAACGGGTCGGTGAGAGAAAAGAGCTGCGGACCGCTGCGAAAGCCATGATTTGAAGATATGAGAGGGGGAATGACTAGTTATATTTACATTCCTGACTGGTGGGTCGGTGGAATTGGAGATGTGATGATGAATTGGCCGTATTATGAGTGCGCAGCGTGAGAGGCAAGAGGCCCTGAGGTTTTGGCAGCTGTGTTGGAGACTTCCTTGATCAGTTGGCGATGTGAGTGCGGAGTCGGCAAGCCACCCCAAATCTCCGCCATGTGAGAATCACCCTGGAAACTGCTTCTCTTATCAACAGCTCCACCGATCTTCCTTCCTCTGTGGCTGCCACAAAGTAGCGACCACCACGCCACCACGCCTCTGTCTACCCGTCACTTTATTGATTCGCCATGAAAGTCACGCTCAAAGAATGGAATGCGGTCGCTACCTGGCGTTGGGATATGCCCGAGGATGAGGTCTGCGGTATCTGCCGCGTCCAGTTTGACGGGACTTGCCCAACCTGCAAATTTCCCGGCGACGATTGCTCATTGCGTAAGAAGTCCCCATGATGAGCAAAGCTAGTGCTCCAATTCTAACTGCGCTATAGTGCTTGGGAAGTGCGGCCACTCGTTCCATATGGTATGACTGCCAACCCCTCGTCCTCTTAATCAAGCTGACGTTTCTTGTGATAGCATTGCCTTATGACTTGGATACAACAAGAGTCGTCCAAAGGACTTTGTCCTATGTGCCGACAGAGTATATCTACCCTACAACTCCAATCACCGTCCGCTAACACTTGGCTAGAATTCGAATGGAAACAGAACGACGAATAACAAAGTCGCAAAAGGTTACAGACTAAACGGCGTTTGGGTTGCACTTGTTATGATACCCTTTTCCTATATCTTCTATCTTATTCATCTGACGATACTCTCCAAAATAAAAAATTCCTTCCAGTCATGCTCGTAATTCTGCCCTCCATATGTACTATCCCCACAGAATAGACTCGTGCCTGGCCTGGCCGAATCACCTGACACCGCTACCGTATCGATAAGAGCTTCTCCTCATCCAACAGCCTAGTGGCTCAGCCTGCCACTCAACCGTCAACCTCACGACGATCGTGACCATGTAGCGAGTCATCGGCCATGTCTCTACCAAAACCCTCTATATCGCCCTCTATCTCCTCGTCGCCCTCAAAACAGTCCCTTCGCCGTCCGTCGCCCCGTCCACACAGCATCGACCAAGCCGCGCATCCGCAGACGCAACCGCAGTCTATCGATCACTATGAGCATGCAAGCTTGCACACCGGCGCAACCGTCGACTCACACCTCGCAGAA
This sequence comes from Aspergillus quadrilineatus, assembly GCA_013305525.1. Classification (NCBI taxonomy): domain Eukaryota; kingdom Fungi; phylum Ascomycota; class Eurotiomycetes; order Eurotiales; family Aspergillaceae; genus Aspergillus; species Aspergillus quadrilineatus. The sequence goes on from JAAXYA010000015.1 coordinate 372,916, forward strand.
CACAATGATCAAACTTATCACGAGACCGCGCCCTCATTTGCATCGCAAATGCTTTCACAGCCATTCTTCACCCTAATCGAAGACACCCACACCTCGGAATACTATCACCCAACAGTCCACTACATCTTTTCGGACGACGACACAGACATCGTAACGGAAGCTGCGCTGCGCTCGCTTGAATCTGAGCAGGATGCCCTTCCGAATCCAAGTAATAAGGGCAAGTCAAAAGCGGTGCACCGGCATCCTCCAAGGGTGGGAGAGCACGAGTCAGAGACCCCGTACGAGGACGATAATCCGACAAGGAAGGAATCTCTCCTTCCGGACCCAATACCCGGCGTACGCGATAATTATATAATCCTCGATATCGATCATGTACCGCCCAGACATGAGAACGAATATCACGCAGGAATGTCTCCTGGAACGCGCCCCCAAGACCAGCCGCAAAGCCCGACACCAGATATAGCCAACCCGCCAATTACTGAACTGCAGTTACCTCCGCAAGGTCAATTCAGAATAACGTCCGGGCATAGCCTCTCACCATCCTGGCAAATCCTGAACACTCAACTCCTTCCCGCACCGACTTTCGAAAACTCTTCTAAGAAACCGCTGAACGGCGGCCTCATGCTCCAAATCCAGGGAACGTCTGGCCTACCTTTTGGTATACTTGGCAGGGACAAGGAAGCAAGCGGCCAGCGGTTGGAGGACATGATGGATCAGTTTGCGAGGCGAATGGAAGAACTGAGATTGGTTATCGAGAATGGAGAGCGGGGAATGGCGGTTGGGAGAGAAGGGCCAGTCCAAGAGACCAGCCTGCTCGGAGAGCCGAGTGCCCGGGATATGGCGGACGTTGCACCTGTGGTGGAGGGTGAAGAAGTCCGAAAGACAGAAGCTGTCCCTGGGGACCAGTAGCAGAGTGGAAGGGTGGGTTGATCTACTGTAGTTCATTTGATATTTTACTGATTCGGTGGTAATACATGATCTTCCAAGCCTGTTCCATGTTGGATCTTTACTGGTGGAAAGGTTCTGAAATCCCGGAGATAGTTAAAAGTATCTAGGTCAAAACGTAGCCCGCTAAACAAAAAAGGTATCTGAAGGATGCCAGACAGCATGTTGGTAGAAAAGGAAGCCCACACCTGACCCAAAAACACATGCCCAACAAATCCGATCAAGAAAAAAAAAACACCCAACCCTTTCGAAGGCGATGTATCATATGCGATCTATCAAAAGCCCGATACAAATCTCATTGTTCCCAGAACGCCGAAACCCTTGACCCCGAGAAAAGCAATAGGGTATAAGAATACTTCGCGGTGAGAAAATCAACTCGTCTGAGTGAAGAGTATATCAGGGCGAAGGTCGCCCCCTCAGTCGGCGCCCATTGGGAATACCAGGAGGCGGAACGTTTTCCCTCCCCTCCATCATGCCAGCCATCCTCCTAGCGAGCATCTTGTTTGGCAACTTAGTATCAGCAACAGCTGAATTTGAGCGTCGTCTTTTGGAAGGGGGTCCGTTCATCCCTTCTGCTTCAGTCGCGCTATCCGGGCTGACAATTGGGGAACCATCCTGGTCCGTGGATTTCTCGTCCGTGCTATACACGAGCGGTCTTGCGGCGACGTTTGCATCGACTTCCCTAAGTCCAGTGTTGGAAGGGTTGACGTTGGTCACGGTTGGTGCATGAGTTCCTACCTCGTCCTCGACGTCATTGTAAACGAAGCCTTTCGACTGAGAACCTCCGGGAGAGCTGGAAGGGCCGGACAACTGGTCGTCGCTGTTGAATGGAAGGACTTCCATCTCCTTTGTTGTTCTCAGGCGAGACTTGAGAACCTCATGAGACTCCGTGCTAGGCAAGACAGAAATATAGTCGTACTTCCGTTTCTTCGGGGTGACACCAGTGGCGACATACTCCTCCAGAGAACGATTTTGAAAACTGGAAGACAAGTCCGTAAGGGGCTTCCTAACATCGTTTGATAGCGGAGCAATGGATTCTTCCAGAGTGGCATGATGATGGGTTGCTTCTTGTTGGAACTGGTTCATCCGGCCAGTCAAGTTTTCAACCCGCCCCTCAATCGAGGAGTAGGAGTCGCGAACACCGGTGGCTATTGTATCCAGGGTTGCAATATGCGCATCACGGTAACGACCATTCTGAGATCGTGCCTTTGCCACGAAATCGTCCAGAGCTTCCATTTGCCGTCCCATGTCGTCTACTTGAACGTCAACAATGCGTACCGTCTCCTTATGGACAGATTCTGTTGCCTTCCGAATTGTCGAATTCCGCTGATCAAAGGCCTAAATACTTAGTAAAAAGTATACCGAAGCCGGGGAATACACTTACCTCCCAATCATTTTGCAGCCTCGTCCTGATCTCATCTTTCGATGCATTGACATCCTTAGCGAATTGTTCAGACTTGAAAACCCATTCATCGATTTGGCGGTCATGCTGAGTTGTGGCCTGCTCTAACATGTCCCCTGATGATGAAATCTCGGTCCTGACCCCGTCAATCTTGGTCTTGAGGCGGGCGAATTGCTTCTGGCGAGATTCCTCAACCAGCGCTTTGATCTGCGACATTAAAAGCTCACGTTCCGCTTCTGCAGCGACGTGTTCTTCTTCAATCGCTTGAGCGAGATGAGCGGATGCCTTGTGCGTCGTTTCTATGTTCTGGCGGTTCGAGCTCTGTAGCTCGGCCCGTAGCCTGTTTATTTCATTCTTCTGCTCTGAAAGGTGCGTGGCCATCGTCTCAAAGATCGACTTCAGGTCTTTTCCAAGGTTATTGAAGGATGTGTGCAGCTAGGGATATTAGTGATGATATACTCCCACGATGAAGGATTAATTCTTACTTGGCTGTGAAGTTGGGTGAATTCGCCAATAACTTCCTCCGATATCCGGGCTGCGGCAGCTGAGAGGCCATTAAGTCCCTCTCCTACTTTAGACTTGACTTCCTCGCGCAGATCTTTGATTTCTTCAAGCACATTGTTCATGTTTTCGTGAGCGCCAGATGTCTCAGCCTTCGCATTGTTACATGCCGCATCAAGCGAGCGATTATACTCGGAGAGATCTGACCGAGTCCTCTCAATGTTAGAAATCTCTGTGGCAATGAACTCGTTAACTTTGGCAGACGTGGTTTCGAGAAGTTTTGCATGCCGCGTCTGGAAAGCCTCAACCCGCTGGTCGATCCGCTTCGTGACATCTGAAACCTCCGTTGAGGATGCTCTCCATAATTCCGCATTGGTAGCGTCCAACTCGGCTTTCCGATCAAGCTTTGATTGTAGGCTATTAATATCTTGGACGGTTTGGCCAAGGGTTGATATAAGTCCTTCGCCGACATCCTGAAGCTGGTGTTCAGTCTCTTCATGCGCACATCGCAGCATCTCTTCCTCTTCGAGCTGGGCACGGGTGTTCTGCAAGACAATGTCGGTCTGTTGGAGGACATCATTTGTGGAGCATAAAGCGGCCAATGTGTCGTCATTGTCCTTCTTCAGGTCGTTGAATTTGCTCGTCAAAGTGAGTAACTCTTGGACCTTATGTCGAAGGCTAGACTCCATCGACTCGATTTTGGCCCGTTGCTCCTCACTGATAATCCTTCGTGACTCGTTTTCCATCTTCATTTCCTCATAAGATTCCACTGACATGTACACTCCGTTACGATGTCTGGTCGCGATCAACTCCGCCTTTAGTTTCTCAATTTCGGCCGTGAATTCACGGAGAAGTGTCATTTTAGGCATGGTAGAGTTTATTTGCGGCTTGTTGCGGATATTCTTGGCTCTGAAAGCATAGTCCAGCGTTGAAATCGTCTCCTCTAGATTGCTTCTAGCAGGCGAGATCGTAGCTATGATGCATGTTTTGGTTCGTCCGCCGAGGGAATCTTGAAGCAAGCGCGTGAGCTTAGATTCTCTAGTAGCTAGTTAGCGTCATGTATTCAAACGACGGTGATGAATGTACCTATAGGGAATGTGTTGGCTCTTGTCGACGAGGGCATTGATCACGCGACCAAGGGTAAGCAAACTCTTGTTAATCAAGCCAGCCTCGGTTGCACGCTTATTTTCTGCACCGCTCCGCCCAATGTTCTCGCTACCAGCCAGATCGACCAGGTTTAGCTTGCCAGGGCACACGTATTCCTCCCCAGACTCTGTAGTCCGCTTGATATTCACCGTGATGGTGAACACGGTATGACTTCGGGAACTCAGGTCGTTGCACTTGGTCGCAGCAACTTGACGCTTATGGCTACCTTGCTGGAGAAGTTTGATACCTGCAGTCGCAGAATCGATGTATGTCTCCTCCATGCCTTGTACGAGTGTGCTCATATGACCTTTTTTCTGCTCATTGTCGTAAATCTTTAGCTTCGGATTCTCTTCCGCGGAGAGCAAATCTCGGAGTTCCTCGTTGTAAAGCTCGATAAAGGAGCATTTTACCGTACTCTCCGTATCAGCTAATTTGGCGAATAGAGAATATAGAACGCGGGGGATAATTCCAGCATTGTCGGATAAGATACCTAATGTATCCGTCATATCTCCTGACATCGTGTATGTCTTTCCGGTACCGGTTTGTCCGTATGCGAAGATGGTGCAATTGTATCCAGCAAGCATCTGCAGACTAGTTAGCATCGGGTACAGCCTTATCAACCGAAGCTTCAGCCTTACCTCAGTGACGATTGGCAGAACTACATCCTCGTACACCGTAATTTGGTCTGCCGCCGCGGAGAAGACTTTATCGAACGTATAGGTCTTGTTTGATACTGCATTTGGGCCCATTGACAACTCCACAGTTTTACCCTTCACGCCCTCCGTCTGCAGAACGACCCCGCTGTTCTCTTTGACTTCGCGCTCGTTACGGCCTCGACATCGTACGACGACATGGATGCTTGTATCTTCGTTGATTTCTCGCTCGATGTCCCTCTCCTTTCGCTTCGCGAGCACGCTCGCCGGTTCGCCCGGGGATTTTAATGTGCGCGTCCGACTGGTGGCAGCCGTTTTTGTTGATACAGCTGGGGATGCTGTGGATGATTGGCGTTCTGGTATCGCAGAACCCGCCCGTCGTGTTGGCTGTCGCGTCGTCGTTCGCCTGGTGGGAAGGCCAGAAGTAGCCCGCTGGGGGCCGGCCATGATGTGAATAGACGGTAGGAGTTAGGTACAGAAACAATAATTGGACATAAGACCAAAATCAGTAAATAGGCAATGAGTCCTGATGAGGGGCGGTGTCGCAAAATGTCGGTGGTTGTCGGCTGTTGTTCCGTTGGCCAGAAAAGGAAAACATAAACAAACCCCAGCGCTTGGACCGTCATGTGACTCTGGATCGCCGGTCATCGCAGTCATCGCAGTCGGGGGTCATTCACATGATCCCGCCCCCCATCTTCGCCATCTGACTGGGCTCAAGCAGCCTGATTCTCTACAGCCCGCTATTTTGTTACCAACTTACATCACATAAAACTGAAACTGAAGATTCTTGCTATACTGTACTAAGATCCCATTTCTAAGCGCAACCCTAAACCACTAAACCCTCTGGCATCTTTGGCTCCCTTTACCCCTCACGGCATGGTCGCGCCCTGCAGCTTATCATGAGTGCCTCGAAAGCTCCAGCGCAGGCTCAGATCTATCCGGGGAAAGGGCTGGGCTCTATAAGTGAGTTCACCCTTTGACACATCTCTGGCAACGACTAATCCCGAGCAGCACTTGGTGCTTCTCTTCATAACGTCCTAAGCCGCCTCAAAGCCCACCCTCAGACCTACCCCGCGATCGATATCGCGTACTCCGCATCGGATCCTCTACAGCAACCCGTCACTCTTCAACTCCCGTCAAATGGTCTGCGATTCCGATTTGACGGGCCAGATCAAAGATTGCGTCTTATAGAGGTATTGGATTTCTCCAAAACACCGTTAGTTTATAAAAACCAGGAAGTGTGGAAGGGGGTGGCCAAACCTCAAGAGCATTCAGCTTCTCCACAGGGTCCGGGTTTTCGTCACGTCTACAACCGCCTCTTTGGTCCTTCATATCCTGGTGAATACATCCCGCCGACATCATCTTCTGCGTATGGCACATATGTGCTATCGTATCCCGGCGTTGCCTTCTCGTTTCCACTTCAGCATTCCGCTTGGTCGGAACAATGCGATTTCGTAGCATTGCTATCATCTTCTGCGGCTCTACCGGCAACATCTATGTCAATATTTCAGGGCCCCTCGTGGCAAGAAGTTCGAGATAAGCTGTTCACGCAGCAGCCGCAATACCCCCGGTCTCCCGCTCTTGCCGGCAAGAGCAAAGAATTTTTGCCTGATGAGATTGAGGAGTTCGTCATTCTAGGAGCTGGTAAACTCGAAGTCACTCGGAGATCAACTCCCTCGACGTATATTAGGCTGTCGCAAACCACGCCACAGGATCTCATTGCAGAATTTGGGCCGCCGGATGCTATTTACCGTAAGAATGATCGCAGGATTTCCATCCATCGGGCCGCTGGCGGCCACGGCCGGGATGAAATGATCCACATGAGTCCAGAATCAGGTAGAGGTATTGAACTCCATGATGCAGATCAGTCGTCAAATAACAGCGTAAGTGATGATTCGGATGAGGGCCTTTCGCAGACAAGTGCCCTTGATCCCTCTACGTTACCGTCGGAGTGCTTCTTCAACTACTTCCATCATGGCTTTGACGCATTCATATCCCATCCGACCACCCCTGGTCCAGCATTTCCAGGCTCTGGTCTTGACGACCCGACTCCCCCATCGCCTTCGTCCCAACTAGTTGTGACTAAGATTGTTCTACATGGGAATGTGCCGGGCTCATATCCGTTTAACCGGTACCGGCGTAGTCGCTGGAAGATCGAGCTGAACCCCTCAGGCAACCCCTCCGTATCTGTTGTTACCTCAGAAACACCCTACGACCTGACCTCCCAACAGCTCAAAAGCGTATGGAAGGGATCATATGCAAGCGCGGCGGAAGAGCGAGTTCTTGAAAGACCAATGGTGCTAAACAGAGGGTGGGGCGATAGCCCTGAAAGCAGCGTCGAGTTCCTCGGCGGATGGGAGGAGAGCACAGGCAAGGGACAGAAGACTGGACAGGGTGGACATGACGGTGGCTTAGGAAATACGGAGTTGTTTGGGTTTCCCGGTCTTCTCTTTGAAGTCATGAAGAACGGAGCTGTAAGCTGTTTAACTATATATTGATGCTGTGAATCTATGCTGTAGGTAGATTTCTAGCTAGCCAGCGACGAATTATTTCTCACATTGACTTTCTTTTTTTTTTTTTTTCTTTCTTTTTCTTCCTTACCGGTATAGGATATATGCTTTAATGTTGAGGCTTCAATTATCCTTGTGCGCAAGCTCGAGGGTGCAAGGTTGTTTGTCTTGGGCCGACCTCCGCGAGGAACGTGGGTCTCAGATGCCAAGCTGTGTTATTTTCTGGAGTCCTTGATCTGCAGCAACAACCTTTCCTCCGCGCCGCAACTTTTGACGCAAACTTATTATCCAGTTAAGCAGGATATGCTTAAGCGGTAGCATGTCCGAACTGCCGCGGACGCTGGCGCGGTCGTGGTCGTCGACCCTAAAGCTGCCAAAGTCGACGTTCCCGGCGCGTGTGACTCCGACCGATCAGACAAAATACCTAAAGCGATGCACCGACGACCTCTACGCCTGGCAACGTCGTGAAAGGCCTGCCGATCGACCGTTTGTCCTCCACGATGGCCCTCCGTACGCGAATGGCGATCTTCATGTCGGTCACGCCCTCAATAAAATATTGAAGGACATAATATGCCGTGTACAGCTCGGTGCGGGAAAGAGGGTGCGCTACGTGCCGGGCTGGGACTGTCATGGATTGCCCATCGAACTGAAGGCCCTGGAGGCGCGAAAGGATGCTCGAGAGGAGAGCGGCATTGTTGATGCTGCCGTCACGAGGAAAGTTGCGCGAAACCTGGCAGAGAAGACGGTGAAGAAACAGATGAACGGATTCCGGAGTTTTGGGATAATGGCGGACTGGGAAAATCACTGGAAAACTATGGACAAGGATTTCGAAAAGCGGCAACTTGGTATCTTTCGCGAAATGGTTGAGAAGGGTCTCATTTACCGGAGGTTCAAACCGGTATACTGGTCGCCTTCAACGGGCACGGCGCTTGCGGAGGCAGAGCTTGAGTATAAAGATGATCATGTTTCTACAGCTGCCTTTGTGAAGTTCCCGCTGGTTAAAGTTCCTTCGCATCTGAAGCGGGACCCATTGCTGCAAGGGAAAGATATCAGTGCTGTCATCTGGACTACGACCCCATGGACACTTCCGGCTAATGCTGCTATTGCTATACACCCTTCGTTCCAGTACACGATTGTCGAGTCGGCAGCTCACGGTCACCTACTCGTCGCGCAATCTCGGTTAGAGTATCTTGAGTTTGTTCTGAAAGAAGACCTCTCCGTGATTGTGCCATCGATTCTCGGCTCAGAGCTAGTGGACAACACTACGTATCAGCCACTGTTTAAAGCGGCGAACTCGGAACCGCAGCCGCTCATTGCTGCAGACTTCGTGACCGCTGACTCAGGCACAGGGCTAGTCCATTGCGCCCCTGGGCATGGTATGGAAGACTACGAAGCCTGTCTTAGCCGCGGAATCCTAGCATTTGCCCCGGTTGATGACCATGGAAAATTCACCGATCTCGCAATGCCCGATGACCCGAAACGATTGAGTGGCAAAAGCGTGCTGGCCGATGGGAATGTTGCTGTACTCGGGTACATTGAATCACAAGGGCAACTCCTTTTGCAGCACCGCTACGGACACCGGTACCCGTATGATTGGAGATCAAAGCAACCGATCATCATTAGGGCTACTGAACAATGGTTCGCCGATGTGGCCGATATCCAAAGCAGTGCACTAAAGGCTCTCGATGATGTCCAATTCGTACCGGCGGCGGGCCGGCAACGGCTGGAGAACTTTGTGAAGAACAGAAGTGAATGGTGTATCTCTCGTCAACGCGCTTGGGGTGTCCCCATCCCCGCTCTCTATCATCAAGGTACGGGAGAGGCTGTACTTACCAAAGACAGCGTTTCCCATATTATGAGTGTTATTGATGAACGTGGGATCAACGCATGGTGGACCGACGATGCCAATGATCCCGCTTGGATCCCACCCGCGTTGAGAGAAACATCAAGTTCTGGCTATAGACGCGGGACGGATACAATGGACGTTTGGTTCGACAGCGGTACTAGTTGGGCAGAAGTTGAACCCCCTTACGGTGAACACGGTCGTCCCGCAGATGTTTATCTGGAGGGTAGCGATCAACACCGCGGATGGTTCCAGTCGGGACTTCTCACCTATGTCGCACACCAGCTTGCTTCCGGCCAGACTGACGCGCCCCGTGCCCCATTTAAGACCCTGATTACCCATGGCTTCACGCTTGACGAGGAGGGACGAAAGATGAGCAAATCCATTGGCAACGTCATGGAACCCCAGGACATCATGGCCGGCACTCTTCTACCTCCACTGAAGCAGAAAAAGGGAAAGAAGCAAGCGGGGGATGGGAAACCCGTTTACGACGCTTTAGGTCCGGACGCTCTTCGATTGTGGGCCGCAAGCAGTGACTATACCCGCGACGTTGTCATGGGCAAGCAAGTTCTACAAACAGTTCATACCAGTTTGCACAAGTACCGCGTTACCTTCAAGCTACTCCTTGGTGCCCTTTCGGACTTCCGCCCAGAAAACAAGGTTCAGTATGATCAACTTCTGCTGGCGGATCGAATTGCCCTTCTACACCTCTCAGAAATGACGCTTGCAGCACGAGCTGCCTGCGAGAAGTTTGAATTCTACAAGGCAGTCAGTGCTGTCAATCGATGGGCGAACCTCGAGTTCTCTGCTTTTTACATGGAAGCCATCAAAGACCGCCTTTATACTTATGCCGAAAACAGTCCTAGCAGACGGGCTGCTCAAACGACACTGTTTCACATTTACCAACATCTACAGGAAGTCCTAGGTCCCATCACACCATTATTGGTGGAGGAAACTTGGGAGCACAGCCCGGAGGCGCTCAAGGCCGCATTTGAGCACCCTCTGAGACGCACTGTCTCGAAACCTGACCCACAATGGCAGGACCCGTCTCTAAGTGGAGACTATCAGGAGATCGTTACGGTCCACTCCGCTATCAAGAGTATGCTGGAGAAGGCAAGAGGAAACAAGCAGACCGGCTCATCGTTGCAATCTTTCGTGCATATCCAGCTCCCGAGCACTGCTACCGAATCTGTGCTCCAACGAAAGCTGGAAGAGCTCCCTGATATCTTTGTCGTCTCCTCAGTCACTCTTACCGGTAGCGAAGAAGCCCTTCCCGCCACGATAGCGAGCGCCGATTGGCAGTACAGCGAAGGGTTTGAACTTCCGATCGGTGGAAAAGGAAGAGTGTATGTTTACAGCCCGCAGGCATCCAAGTGCCCTCGATGCTGGCGGTACGTCATCCCGGAAGCAGAGGCCGCCGCGGACAAGGCGTGCGATCGCTGTGAAGAAGTCGTCCAGGGACTCGATGGATCTGCGTGACCGGATCGCTTCCGTGCGCATTCTTGATCTTCGCATCTACTCTATAGCCATGTACAATAAAACAGCGGGGTCACCCCTGCTGCGTGCGGTGTGTCTTCTTGATTCTACTATTGAGTCGTGTATATTATAAATAGAATTAGAAATGGACCACTCTTTGGCACTTGTTCGGAGTAATACTTCCCAATAATAATACCAGTCCATCATTCAGGATGCTGCTTGTCGTCAGTGGCAAGATCGGAACTTGCGCCGGCTCCGCCAAGACCCAGTCCTTCCCGCGTCGATGAGACGATGACTGGAAGACTTGCTCTTGACAGCTACTGCAATGCTCAGCTGACTTGCTTTTACTCTGCTTGCAGCGACCGAATCGAGCTCACGATTCGACCAATGTCCATCAATGTTTCCTTCATGTTCCAGAGAGCTCCGGCACCTCTCTGTCCGATGACGACGTTGTGGTGTCAGTATGACGATTGGAATGTAAGACCACCGCTGCCATACCACCCCGGATGCGCGCAGTTGGCGAATGACGTCCCTCACTCTGGATCGACCCAGCTGGTCCACTCAGGTCGAGACCATGGATGTCACCATCATCGTGCTGGCTGCTGAGAGCCTATAAATGCGTCCAGTCCCGGGTCCAGTAGCATCGGCTACGCACGGCTTAGTGGAGGAAGCATCATTATCGCCCACCTCGAAACAGATCAGTATAGCCAATATGATTGAAGACGCGCTTAAGAAGACTGTCACAGTCACGCAGACTCTGACTGAGACCGTCACCAAGGCCGTTCCTTCGCACGACCCGACCTCATCATGGACTACGACCACGTCGGTGGCTCCTATTCCCACGGTGATTCCGGACCGTCCAACCTTCCAGGCGGTTGATACAGCTGCCAAGCGGACATTATGGTATGGTGGGCATCAGATCTTGTTGGGATAATGCTGATTTCTGGTTTCAAATAGGGTTGTTACAGTGCTCATGGCGCTTTCGTCTCTGGTTTTCTATATTCTCAGCAACCGTGTACAGCTAGTAAGTTTTACCTTTATATCGGACTATGCAGTTACTGACTCTCCAGCCAAAACGTGTCATTCACTACCTAGTCGCTACCGCAACCACAGTTTCATTTATCATCTATCTTGCTCTCGCTACCGGACAAGGCATGGACTGGAAATACGATACATATAACCACAAGCACAAGCACGTTCCGGACACTGAATATGGAATCGTCCGCCAGGTCCTCTGGTTGCGCTACGTCAACTGGTTCCTTACCGGGCCCCTGATCCTCGCAAGCTTGACCCTCCTCTCCGGCCTCCCTGGCGCTTCGCTCTTTGCTGCCATCGTAGCCGATTGGGTGATGCTGGGAACTGGCCTTTTCGGCACTTATGCTCCCAACACGTCGCGCAAGTGGATCTGGTTCGCTCTCAGTGCGATTGCTTTCATCACTCTCATCTACCATATCGGCGTCAAGGGAACCAGAGCCGCGAACAACCGGGACTCGCACACCCGCCGACTCTTCTCGGCTATCGCAACTGTGGCACTTCTGGCCAAGGCTTTGTACCCGATGTATGTTTTGCTCAATGCTCTTGATTATTCGATACTAACGCAATCTAGCACCCTGGCTGCTGGCCCGCTCTCTCTCAAGCTTGGCCTCACTGGAGAGACCATCCTCTTTGCCATTCACGATATCATCATCCAAGGAATCCTCGGGTACTGGCTTGTCATTGCAAATGATGCCGCTACTGGAACGTAAGAATCACCTAATCACTTTTTTCCCATCCTTTTCGATTGAATGTGTGCTGACGAACCTAGCAACCTCTATGTAGACGGCTTTTGGTCTAGCGGACTCGGCAACGAGGGAGCAATCCGCATTAACGAGGAAGAGGGCGCTTAATTCGTTAAACTCTCAATAGTCCTAAAGTCTACTAGAGGTCGATAGGACACGAACGATTTGAATTCAGACGCAGTTGTGGAAGCAGCGTAAATTTGCGGAAGGGAACAGCTTGTCCAAACAAGATCTATGATAGGAATTGTTTGTGCAGCATAACCTTTTGGGGTGCTATTAACAGTCTGTGATTTCATGATCTCAGCTGGCGTTGCTACTTAATTGGGTGTAATTTAACTGTTAACAGCAATAGCATGAGTCGTGATTTATACATTATATTTCTATATCACTTAGCAAATTCATTACGCATCGTCAAGATGGTCACTCTGGGTGCAAGTCAGCTGTCCAAATATGAGATATACATATTGAACACACCTTACGAGGTGGGCCGTGGAGCTCAGCCCAGAACTGTCCGAGGGCAACCAACAAGAACGGACACTGTCCGATATTGTATACGCAGCATATACTTCTCCCGAAGGAGCAACGCCAGTGGTTTAGCGTTCCCCTCTTACAACCTGTTCTCTGGGGCCCCATGGTTTTACGCGGGGAGAGTGGATCCAATGCTTGGACCAAGGCGACTCAAAGACAGATGTACTTGTTTGCGCTCCACAATGGTAGATCTGAGATCTTCATGATCATCATGGTGGGGATCGACTCTAGACTACAGTTGTTGTCGGCCGACAGATGAGGTAGTCAAGTCGTAAGCATTGTCTCTCTACACTGTCGAAGTAACTCGCTTTCTGTCCCCCCATCTTTGAATTGAGTCACCGGTTATATTTCCGCAGACACCTAATCTGGCGCGTTGAACGCAGCAGGAGTTGCTCTTACCCTAGGACAGACAGCACAGGGCGTCGAAGCAGCGAGCACTTCCAGCGTTGAGCGAGAAGGTATTGCTGGGAACACGCCCAGCAGGATCTCTATGTACTGCTTATGAGCGCGGACGAGCGCGAATGGGAGCATTAATGGAGAGATATCTCTACGTTATCTGCATGCTGTGAGCTAGGGTTGTAGGCTAGGCTGCCGCAGTGCGCTTGTACGTGTATTTTCCCAAAATGGTCTACTCATTAGATGAGCTATCAGACCACCTGACGAGTCCCCTGGCAATTGATAGTCTCGTATCAAGCCTAGCATTTCAGCCGCATCTTTCGTGGGCCATCGATCGAGGTTTGCGCGAAGCATGGTTCTTCTTAGCCGTTCGCTAAACACTTCCATCAACCCGCAAGGGCAATGCTTGTCATATCTGAGTAGCAGCCTTGGTGACTTTCACCCTGCAGGGCTCTTTTTGCGAGCTAGAGAGCATAAATGGCAATGAGAGTGCTTGAATATGACAATCAATATTCTCCTTTCTTTTTTATATGCTCAAAGATCGCAGACAACATGGCTCGGCTCAGTAGACTTGCCAGGATAGGTCTTTGGCGCTCGACTATATCTCTTCTGGTCATTCTGGTCCCTGAGCTATTGCAAATCCAGATGGGATATTTGTCTTGAGTCTTCAACCGAGATGGGCTATACCCGAATCATCAAGTTCCAGCACGCCGGTGCTCTACTGGCAGGCGATGGCCACTTGTGACCGTTGATACACGAAGGACACTCCAAGGTAACTAACGGATTACGTGCAACTACATCATTCACGAGAGCAGCGGATAGAGTGCTACTCAAGCGTATATATACTATCCATCCGTTATCTTCGAGTTTCCCCAGCTGCCTCGTCAATCACTCGAGAGGCAGCTCAATGGAAGAGTTACGGGAAACTCCATTATGCGCTTCGGTTTCTCCCTTGCGATCCAGATCCTAGGATAACACGGGACCTGGGCGCTGCCGTGAGAATGTTGCACTGCCGGTCAAAAAGCACACCCCCAATTGGCAACCGTTGCTCGGGTTGAACAATGGGAGCTCTTGATGAGCTACGAATGGTGCACCGGTAGCGGCAAGACAGCACTAACTGACGTTTCCGATCCATGTGAAACGGAGTCTCTGGGCGCCAGAGACACGGAACCGTCATCTGTACGTAGGAGTGTCTAGGTTCGAGAGTCTATATACGGTCTGGGGTCCCTCCACAGTTCAAGTTATCACCACCCATCAGGCGCGGCGATGATTAGAAGATACGCTCAAGTATACTCGGAGAATCAACGCGTCGTACTCATCAGGACAGTCACGCAAAGGGTAACTGGCCATGGGCTACGTCTTTCTAGCCGTACCTTTGATAGTCTGTGAGGTGACATTTAGCGCTTCCTTCGATTAGAAAGCCGATATATCACACATACATGCCCGGGTATCGCCGCGATCCTCCCACTTCCCCTTTGCATGGCACTCCGTCAAATATTGCTTGATCAAGTATAGCTCCCAAAGGAATCTCAAGACCAGGTTGGCTAACTGAATTGGAGGCGTAGTGCCTGTCTCCACTTGGCCCTACCGATATTGCCGAGTAATTATACCGTTAACACGTTCGATGATGGTGCTCTTGCTTTATTTTTCCTGTTTACGTATTCTAGAAGGCAGATTAATTGGAGAAGGCGAAAGCTAACCTTGGGGTAACCCCAAAAGGCTGGTTACAGCTCACTATAGTAACCAGTCCAAGCGGAAAATACGAGAAGTCCACCATGGCTGATCAGCAACACGACCCGAGCGCCCGATTTCAAGGTAACATCGTCGTTACAAGATTAACGCGCTGTCTCGTGTAGCGAGATAACGCAGCATTGCGCCGTCGTATTGTTTGTCGATCCGACGACGATCGTCTCCAGAAGAGATCAGATGAGACATATAAGACAAGCACTGTGCCCTCAACATCCTGAACGTCCGCAGAGGATAGTATTCTACCCAAGTAGAACAGACATGAAGTGGACAACAGCCTGTCTCGCCTCCCTGCTCGGACTCGCTGCGGCCGGGTCTAAAGCCCAGATTGGGCAGCATTTGATATTCTCCTACCCTGGCGAAACGCCCCCAGAGCACCTCTTCGATCTCGTCAGAGCAGGTGAAGTCGGCGGGATTATCATCTTCGGCGAGAATGTCACTGAGGACCTCCCTGAGACTATCGAGCGGTTCCTCTCGACTTACCGCGAGAGCCCAGCGTACAACGGGACACCCCTCCTGATCATGACCGACCAGGAAGGAGGGCAGATTCGTCGTCTCCCAGGCGCGCCGGAGCAATCAGCGCGAGAAGTTGGCGACTCATCGGACCCTTTTGCGGCAGCTGGTGAGGCGGGCGCAGGCGCAGCCGAAACGCTGACGAGCTACAACATGAACGCGAACCTGGCGCCCGTCCTGGCTGTTTATCGAGAGGAGGGTGACTTCACGGATCGCTATGGAAGGTCGTACAGCAATAATGCGACAGTGGTGTCGGGCTGCGCGGCGCAGTTTGTCGAGAACCAGCAGGGAGCGAATGTCCTTGCGACAGCGAAGCATTTCCCTGGCTTGGGGGCAGCCGCGACAGACGAGAACACGGATGAACGGCCAGTGACAATCGATATATCGCTTGACGAGATCCGTACGGTTGATGAGGCACCGTATCATGATGTGATACAGGCCGGGGTGGCCATGATCATGCCGTCGTGGGCGATCTACCCGGCGCTCGACGCCGAACGGCCGGCTGGGATGAGCTCGCGCTGGATCCAGGAGGAATTGCGCGGGCGACTGGGTTATGATGGGGTGATTATTACTGATGCGATTGAGGCAGGGTCGTTGGGGGCATTTGGAGACGACAACAACAGGGCGCTGTTGGCGAAGAAGGCCGGAGTGGACCTGCTTCTTGCGTCGGGAAGGAACGTCACCCAGGGGGAGAGCATTGTTGCTGCTTTGGACGCTGCGCTGGAGAGTGGAGAATTGTCGCAAGATGAGTTGGATGCGTCAAGTAAGAGGGTGCAGGAGGTGCGAGCAAGGCTGGCATAGATCTAAGCCCTAGCGTCTTTATCGTGCTGGCGCAACAGGTCTACCAAGTACAAACTCTTACTATCATAGCAATGTGATTTACTGCTGATTATCTGTACCCATTGCCCAAGTCTCTATTAGAGCACCAATTCCATCTAGGAGGAGACATTCTCAGCTCAATGTCTGCCCTCTCTATCTGTCGATGCGTAAGGAACATTTCTTCCATCAATCAGAACCGAGGGAGACCTGGCAGTAGATCATACTAGCAGTAGTGCTCATTATTCGAGAGGGCATCCAGCTAGACATGAGCTCAATGCAATCCAAGTGATAGTCAGTAACCCTACTCCCACCTGGGAATCATGTACCTGAATTATTCCAGCTGTTTCTCTGCCGTACATCTGGCGCTGCATCTTGAAGGGAAGGCTGGTAACTCAGTTCATCTCCATCCCGATTCCCCGTCCGCTCTTAAGTGCCCATCAACCAGGCTTCAAGAGCCTGAATGTCAGGGATACTAGGGGGCTCAATTCGTCTAGGAGGAACTCGGGCATTCCAGGCTGGTCCGAGTAGATTGCACAACTGGAGGCCTAGAAGATCCACCCGTTGCTCATTATTCAAGAACGACCTTGCAGCACATTCACCTACTCACTAAGGCGCTGCGGTGACTGATTGAGAAACCATCATAGCGAGGCAAGGTGTTCCCAGCCATTTAATTTTTGAATCGAAATCTCTGTAAGGCGGGGAGAGCATCAAACTGACAGGTGAGCTCGTGATATGGATTCGCAATGGTCCAGCGCAGGCTGCGCGGCATTGATTCATACAGATGTCGCATACTATACTGAGGTGTCTAAGTACGTTATTATATTCATCCCACGATTTGGTCAACCAATGACAAATCACTCAACCAACGCCATCAGCTTTCTCCCGATTGTGTCACGCGGCCTCGCCGGCTTCTCAGCCGCAAGGATCTCCTGCAGCCCGGTCTGCAAATCCACCTCGGTACTCTTCCAAGCCCACGGATCGCTCCAGAACCAGATGCGATGTCCGACATAAAGCAGCGCGAACGCCGGGATGCCGATGTACGCCGTGAAGAAGTTCGCTGCTGACCAATTTTGCGGGAAAAAACACGTGAAGCCGTTGATCAGTAGCAGAAAAACGGCAAAAGATAATCCGATCCAGATTCCATAGGGCTGCAGGCGAGATGAGTAAGGCTTCTCCACACCCTGAGCCTTGATAGCCGCGTTGAACCGAAAGTACACGATGCAGCAGCAGACCCAGGAGATGAAGCCCGACGTATTGGTGAAGTTGATAAGCCAGTTGAAGACGGTGTAGCTGCCGGAAGAAACTGCGAGGTATGAGAGGAGAGAAAAAAGCGCAGACACAGTGACAGCAAGCCATGGAACACCAAATCTGTTACACGACTTGAATATGCTCGGCGCGTTTCCCGATACAGCAAGACCGTACAAGCTACGGCTGGACATGTACAGGAACGAGTTGCCTGCCGACCACGCCGATGTCAGAATCGCGGCGTTGACGATGTGGCGGAGAACAGGTATGCCTGCGTTCTGGATTGCTGCGACGAATGGGGACGCGGAGGCGTTGTTCGTGTCGCCCGTGAGGAGTGCCTGGTCCTGACTCGAGCAGATGACGCCAATCGCGAGGGCGCCGAGGAGATAGAATATCACAAGTCGATAGATATATCTCCTCCCAGCCTTGGGCACGTTCCGTCTCGGCGACTCCATCTCTCCGGCTGTGACAATGATGAGTTCCGGGGCAAAGATGAACGCGATGGCGGACTTGACGATGCACTGTAACAACCCGATGAACCTTCCTGTGTTCTCATTTGAGGTAACGAGGTACGTGTTCATCGCCCCAGGATCCTTCCAGTAATGGAATCCCAATCGTTGTCGATTCGGCCCGCCGCCCCAGAAGAGGATGAAACTCAACAGTAACAGCCCAATCAGCGTGATGATCTTGATCCCGGCAAACCAGAACTCCGTCTCTCCGTATATTCCAACAGGCATATAATTCAAGACCACAATGACCACCAGCATGATAGTAATCCAAGCAGCCAAGGGCACACCGTTCGGCCAGTAATCAATCACTAGCGAGGCGGCGACGATTTCGTAGGGGACCAAGATACCCAAGCTGTACCAATACAGATACCCCATCGCAAAGCCGAGACTACGGCTCACGTACCGAAAGCCGTGGTAAGACATGGTGCCTCCGTGAACGGGTAGGTATGCGCCCACCTCGGCGATGCCCGTGACGATACAGTAGACGAGGGTTGAAATAAAGACATAGCCCAGGAAAAGCGAGAGAGGTCCGCCGATGTTGAGGGCTTGTCCGGAGCCGACGAAGAGGCCGGTTCCTGAGCCCCGGTTTAGTTGAGTCACTCGAATAGGACGGGGTAAGAGGAAGGTGGGAGGGTGAAAGCACACGAACCAATTGTCCCTCCCAGCGCCATAAGCTGAACATGCCGTGTTTTCAGCCCGCGCTGAGTGTTCTGATATCTCGAATCGAGGAGTTCGGCCTCGACGAGAGCCTGGAGAGTCCCAGCTTTTGTTTCTGTCTCTGGGACAGCTTCAGGGTCGCGATTGCCATAGGGGGCGGGTGTTGGTTTTTCGGCGGCCATAGTGCTCGCGAAGTGTAGATATTCATTGAAAGCTCATGATGTAGAGGAGAGGAAGAAAAAGAATAAATACCACTGCAGGATGGGATGGAGATATGGATGGGCAGATCCAAATCCCAGTCAGCTGTCCTTCAGAGTAGCATCGACCGTATTTCCCCGCAGAGTCAGCCAAACACAGCCAAACAGAACGGGCTGGCCCCGAGTCTAACCCGCGCCAGCCAGCGCCAAGAAGCCCGATGGGCTCGGCTTATCTTCCAGTCGCGAATGCATGGGGGAACCGAGATATGGAGATGAGATAGGGGTGTTGATGGTATCAAAGGAGTGGGAAGGGTGGAGAAAATCGGTGCTGGCGAAAAGGATACGGTCGTGCGTGGCCTTTGGCATAGAAATGATAGCCCTCACGCAGAGCACGTTTATTATTCAAAGGCCTCAGGTAGGTTATAAACGAGACCTGAGAAGCTGTTTGTTATACGTCTGCTAGGAAAGATAATCGAGGCCAGCAAGGTGTCATGTCATGCCATCATCGAGGCGATAGGCTCCTGCACGCTTTTAGGTGCTTTTAGGTGCTTCTAGGCGCTTTTAGGCGCTTCTAAGACGCTTCTAGATGGCTTCAAAATTAACTTCGAGATTCGATGTTAAACATTAGACCGCTCCATAATGACTCACTGGGAAACCTTAAGCCCCAACGGGGCAATCATAACGGGGCAATCATGGCAAGCAGAACTTACCATATACCCATTTGCCCGATCGAATGAACCAGATTCTCAATTGTGCGAAAAAGAGGTCTAGAATATCCATTTGGTCATCAAGGATCTCTAATTCTGCATGGTCTTCTTGTAAACTCATGGATAATCTGTGTCTCTAAGCTTCAACTCGTGCCCTACTTTCATATTAGTTGAGCCAACGATGAATAGGGCGAAGTATAATTACCACGTTTGGCGGAGAAGTCGCACATTGACAGTGATCCAATCCTAAATCATACCATCGGCTCGCCAAGGTTAATACCGGCAATTCTTGTAAAAATGTATAATGTGCTCGTTTATTTTGTCTTTTTCTCAAACAATCTCCACTACCCATTCCTGGCCGGGAACCAGAAATCGACCGTCTGCGGTCTTAGACCATTCGGTACAGACCGACACACCTCTACCGGCTCTCTTGTTGAAACACCGGTAGAACTTGTCTTGATCCTGTGCCTCAATTGTTCTGGCTGTGCACCACTCGATATCGTCTTGCCGTGTGCTGAGTGTCTCAGTTGAGCTTGAAAATTCTCGTAATATCGCAGGAGTTAAATCCTGTAAATCTGGGGTTCGGAAGGTTGACTTTCCGCTCTTTTTGCGATACAGTGTTCGATCCACCTAGAAATAGTTAGAATAGTTGGTTGAGATATCTGTAGGGGAACTTAAGACCCACGCTTTTCATGCAATCTTGATGGAAGCACATAGACTTCATTATATTCCTCCTTTCCGAGAATTTGCATTTGTGCAGCCAGCCCCTTGTAACATGTCTCGGCCTGTTTGTTCGGCTTACATTGTACGTTTCTTTTCTCAAATACCCTAGCAAAAGGCTTGCAACTTCTGTGGTGAACCAAATGCCCTGAGGCAGTGAGTGAGATATTGGCTCATGAGCCAGCAGTTCCAGACATCCCTATCCCGTTTTATGCTGTCGACAACGTGCTCCCTGTTTATGACACATAATTCACGGTTCTTGAGATCATGATGATAAACCACGCAAATTCAGTCAAGCGACATGAAGATAGACAGTGGCTAGTTGGAATGAAGGAAACTCGCGTCATGGACGCACTTTAACACGGCCCTAGACCCCCAATGTCTATCTGTCAGCGAGGGAAGATAGTCTTCGGCGTCTGGAAGGAGGATGACTTATCTTGAAAGCGAGGGTTGCTATTGATCGCTGTGCAATATCCGTGAACGCTGACCGGTGAAGAATAGGCCAATCTGAAGGGATGATGGACATGACTGAGGTCACGCATTGAGCTTGATCAAACTGAGCAGGCGTAATAGCGCCGATATTAGTATCGAGCTCACTATCGAGCTCACTATCGACACAGCTCAGCGGGTCCCCGCAGTAGCAAAAAAGACAGATTTTGATATCTAGGCTTCCCTGAGACTACCGCAGCTTGTTCATTGAGTTCCAGAAGAGAATATCCGAATAGGTTCTTTGGGCGTCGTCGATTCTGAGGGTTCCCGGGCCAGATAATCCATATTTGGATCGAATCTTGTCCGTAACATTCTATCGAGCTCGTTCCAAGCGAAGGTAACCGGTTTCTCTGCCAAAGGGTACTCATCAAGCTTGCGCCATGTCTCAATAAAGATTGAGTCCCTCTTTGTAACCTATAACACGGCTGCAGGAGTTGGGCCAGTGTGCCTTTCTGCTCATAGGGGTTTCTCGCATTTACACAACTTTTCGCAAATCAATAATTCGGCAAGTTTGAAACTGCCTCCGTTTGAGCACTGAGGTACTGACAAGAGATAAGCTGTTCATCTAAATACCATTAGTTATGCCATCAGAGTTGGGAACACAATCTGACATGCTTCCAGCTGGCTGCTTCCATATTGTGTTGGATCAACCTCTGCTGATTTGCATCTCCATGTTGGGTAACTGGATGGAGACATTTCCCGCAGATAATATTTATCTATCCATCCTTGAACATTCCCGCGAGCCCTTTATAAGGAAAGCAGATGGTGAGTTTCCCAACGGAGACGGGAGATTTACAGCTCCTAGACAATATTCACAGAACTGGAATCTTCGAAGACCTTGTCGAAACCTGCATGACTAGAAATAACGAGAAGACTTAGTGGGCCGGATCAGGATCACATCGATATTCAAAAGGATATGAAATTATACGGACTGTGGACAATACCCGGAGAATTCAAGAAGAAAAGAGCTCTCAAGTAACAAAATCCGCGGTTGTCACATCACGTGCCTTGATTGTCGTAGAACTATATTTCACGTTCAAGTCAGGTCACTGGAATGTTGGGTACTTCTTCGTCACGGCTGAGATGATCTGGGGAACTGTGCTTGCATCGAGTATATCGGATGCCTGCACTGCACATATAACACCCTCAAGCACCCTCGGGGTGGCCACAGGATAGTTCAGCAAAAAGAAAGCCTCCGATAACTGCTTTCCGTGATCGTGATAAGTGATACCGTTGGATATTCCAACCAAAGCGGCAATGACGACATCGCCAAGGGAATATCGCAGCTACCGTTGGGTAAGGATAGAAACCAGGATGCTGGTCCTCGTAGTTGCCCGAAGATTGCGAAAAGTGACGACTAGGCGTACCACATTAGTGCTATTGTGATTGTCTCGGATGATAGTACGTCAGTTGCTGATGAAATACTCCAGCAAGCAGTTGATAACTGGAACCGCCCAAGTTAATGGGAATGTGCCCTAGGGGTTATGTTTCACCTGCAATGCTTGCCTTGGAAGAGGAGTCTTTTACGAGCCATTAGATTTGCCGGCGAAGAAACCATTGTTCCCGCTGGCTAAGACCCAGATATGTGAATGGTGCAATAGTCGCTTACCGTGGATAGTCGTGTCACGCGCTCTGCTGTTCAAGAGCAAAATATTAAAGAGGAACTGTGAGCAAAGAAGTTAATGTCAGGGGAAGTTGGAAGCTATATGGACCACGCACTGTAATGCCAAGAGGCCCATGTACATTATCCTGATTAGACGCTATGCTAGATCTAGTAGACCGGCGCATCGCAAACTACGGAGGAGCTCCTGGCCTGCTGATTAGGAAGGGAGTCAGACAAAGCCTGAATATGATTCTGTCCGTACCCTGCTAACTAGATTGACAATATTCTAGCTCTGATGCCTACCTGAGTACTCTGCACCTTGGCACGGATCCTCCAGACAGACGCCAGATGACGGTCAATGTCAAGTAATGTCTCGCCAGCATCACCCCAGCCCATCAATCCATCACATATCAACAGAAGCCAGCTTCTCACCGGATACCTTACTTGGCACTCTTCTCAATTGCCTCAACATGGTTTGTGACAAGACACTCAAACTCTTCACTGCCGTAATAGAACGTGTTCCCGTCGTCTGGAGAGGGACCACTGCTCAGGGTATCCCCATACTGCCAGTAAAGGTCGGCCGCGATGCCGGTCGCGTTCAGAGCTGCATTCTGCCACTGTTTCTCAATGGCGCAGTGGTTAGACGTCACGCCATATTCTTCGAACAGGCACGGCTTTCCAGCGGCGGCGCAGGCAGCGGCGTGCGAGGTGATCCAGAGCTTGCCCCAGTCGTTAGTTGTGCCCCCTGCTTCTTCGTTAGTTTTGTGTTTTGTGCACGGTAGCGGGTCGAATAGGAGAAGCTATCGAGGGTGTAAAGAGAAGACAGAGGGACGTACAGCTATCCGGGTAGAGATGGAACGTTCCGAAATCGATGGTGTCGATGGTTAGGGCCGCAGCAAAGTCAGAGCCCTCGGTGTATTGGAAGGGGTAGCTTCCATCGGAGCCGGTGTCAAGGCCAAATCCCTCTAGAATTTATCGTCAGCTTGTCTGTCTCCAGGAACGATGCAGGTTTTTTGAGAAATAGAGGAATGGTTTGTATACCGTCACCGATGCAAACCAAATGCTTCGCATCCAAGCCCTTGATAAACGCGCTCGTCTTCTCAATCCAGTTATGCAGCACACTCGTCTCACAGCCGGAGCATCGTGGCTCGTTCGCGAGTTCCCACGCGAAAACCGCCGTTGAGTTAATGTATCGTTTCACCACAGCCTCGACGTACGCCTGATATGCAGTCTGGATGTCCTCATTCTCAAACCACTCGGTCTTGTCACCGCCCCCATAAGCCTGCATGTACGCGTTCATGCCACCATAATCATCCCAGTAGTTCACGAAATTGATAATCAGCTTGATGCCGTGTTTTTCCGCACTATGAACAACATAGTCGAGGCGCTGGAGTCCGTCCTTGCCGGTATTGATGGTCGACTTTCCGTCCTGATGTAGCTGGAAGTAAACACTTCCATCAGCGGGAGCGGTGTTCACATCGTTGAAGCCCCAAACGCGGAGGATGCGCAGGCCAGACGAGGCCATATGGTCGAAGACGAGATCGACGTCGCTGTTGTTCTTCAGGAACCCCATCCAGTACGCGTTGGAGCCTGGGAAGTAACCTGCTTCCCCATCGATGACGAACTGGATGCCCGAAGTAGTAGCGAAAGATCCGGATGCGGATGGAGTAGGAGTAGGAGAAGGTGTAGTTGAAGGAGTGGACACAGGTGTTGACGCGTGAGGGAGCGCAGCGGCCAGCGCCAGGCTGGCCAGGGAAAGCAACGCCCGCGAGAACTTCATTTCTCAGTAAAGACTGTTGAGTTTTGGATACTTGGAAAGGAACGATGACTGTTAGTCGGCCGCCGCCGCTGCGTCCTATTATTTATACCCTCCTCGTCGGCACCGTCCAGCTGGACCCTGTGTCAGGTCACCGATATGTATGAAACCGGACCAAGCTCCAGCAAATCGAGAAGACTCTATGAACATCAGAACGATTTCTCGGAAGTCCGTGTTCGACTGGGAATGAATAGGAGTTCCATTGCTGATCTAGGAGTGGCAGCTAATCTATCCGACTCTATAGGCGTTTCAGTCTTCCGTGTCAGATCTGGCAGCGGGATGCCGATCGTTGTTCGACTTGACATCTTCACGGGAGACGGAGGATTCAGTGCGCTCGTACCATGTCATTGCCGGCTGGGCAAAGACCGGTACCTGGCAAGGAGACTGATTCTGACACTCTGCAGTGGCGTACAAAATGAGGTCATCGGGACTAAGCTGACAATGGAGCCCATTAAGGGTTCATAAGCTCCGCGAGGATCCGAGCATATCTCATGCGACGCGCATCGATCCGTGGCATACTGGGATAACTCGACGCAGCATCCATATCCAACAGTGGTTAGATTCTATGCTGGAAGCAGGAACTGAAGGTGGGAAGAAGAGAGAGGTGCATGTGTTTGGGCCAAGTTTCTCCAATGCTTGTGTTTACTTGAGGGCTTGGCATTTGGAAATATGCCTCAGGCCATAAATCTTCTCCACGAGATCCTGTTTCGGTGTCTGTGGACAAGCACTGAAGAACGGTCTATTTCTAGTTACCAGGCACCATCTGCATCTGACAGAAGACAGTTACCCTAAGTATTGACGCCTACCGGAGATAACCGGTGTTTGAACGTAGTCTACGTCACTGAAATTTCCAGCGCAAGGCATCGAAATATATTTTACGCATTGATGGCCATGGAGGACAGAGTGGATGTTGTGTGGTTTCCCTGTCTTCTATTGGCCAAAAGAAAGTTCATCAGCGTAGATATAAAGAACAATACGATTTAGAATGGAGTTCAGACTACAATGACACTCCACGTTGCATCGAACTGACGATCTCTACTTGTCGATACTACTCTGAGTATTCCGTACAGCAAACTCCGCAAAAACAGAAGGTCAGCCGGGGATCGGAACTCTACTGACTCCGGTCAGGGCCAGGCAGAGATTTCTGCCTCAGCCTTCAACTGAGAACCGCCGAGAAAGAGCAACGGCCGGCTCGGAAGCGGAAAAGGAAGGAATGACGTCTTCACATGATCCGGGTCGGAAATAGAATCTTCCAGGCTTTTCCACACAGTTTCCAAGGCCAATGACGAGCCCCGATCGTGGAACGCAGCCTGTTACAGCCACCCCAATCTAGCCAAGGAATCCACAAAAAAGATATGTGGACTGGTCGGTCGGTTGGCATGCAAGCGACTTACTGCTCGGCGACCGCTGCATTGTCGAGCCTGAGCCCGGTCGGGTGGCGATTCTCATTTTCAGTGCCGAGTTCGGCAGATCGTCGGTATTTCCGGTCGCAGCAGGTCTTGCGGAACAGCCAGAATACTCGGCAATGGGTACGAGCCCAAAGAAAAGAGCGATAATTTGTGCGTTGCAGAGAAAGAAAGAAGAACGCTCAGATAAGTGATGCCATGATGATATGACCCCATACTGTACTCCGTTCTCCGTACTCCGTCCTTGAAATCCTGGGGAGGCTCACCGGTCAACTTTTCAGGCAAGAATCGCCTCTCCGTGTTTTCTCTCCGCGTCAGTCTCCATCTTCTCCAGTCTCTCCAGTTTCAACGCCAGGCTCGTGCCCGGTCTGGCATCACGTCACCGCAATTAATATCTGGTATGGATTGTGTCCAGCGTTGATGAGTATGGAGTGGGAAACGAATCTTCTTGATCCTTCAAGCCACAGCCAAGGCCGGCCCGTGATGGCTTCCATGGCATGCCGATTTTTCAGAGTTCGGCCGCAGGATCCCACGGCACCGGGTGTCTCCAAGTGCCTTGGCCCGGAAAAGGCGTCACAATTCCCGTGCTTGATGCGGTCCGGCTGCGCCACCAACGTCGGCTTCGGCTTCTGCCAAGTATCGCTATCGGGCTATCTATGATGTATCTCTATCGGAAGGGTTTTCGCTCGAGAGTAGTGTAGATTTGCAGCGGTACAGTCTCCTGTACGACAGGACACCCTCTCTCAAGATGAGCCCTGCCCGAGCTGACTCGGGCTCTCGCGGAGTTGTCCGTATGGGGACGACTCAGGAGTAGGTGGACCCTCGCTACCATAAGGCCTGCATTGTCTGGATGACAGTCCTCCATGCCCTTCCAGAATTCTCCACACGACCCGGACGGTTGCAATCAGAATCAGCACCGCTTACGTTGGTTCATTTCAGCTATTGCACTTATAAAAAGGGAAAAGCCCTGCGCACATCCCCAGATCCCGCATCCCCCATCTTTTCTTTTCTATTGACTTCACTTTGTACCTGTACCCGTGAGCCATTACCATGGGTGTCGAGTCTTCTTCTTACCATGGGGAGTCTATTACCCCGGCTCCTGCTCCCCAGCCCCAACAATACTCCAGCCAGGAGTCGATTGGGAGCACGAAGCCTGAACCCGGGGTTGACACTCCTATCCCCCGCATCACCCTGCGAGCCACCATCATGGGCTTGTTCGTCTCCATGGGTGGCTTGCTTTTCGGATACGACACTGGTCAGATCTCTGGTTTCCAGGAAATGTCTGACTTCCTTGAACGTTACGGTGAACTCCAGTCCGATGGTTCATATTCCTTCAGCCACGTCCGGTCCGGTTTGATTGTCAGTCTTCTGTCTATCGGAACGCTTATTGGTGCTCTCTGTGGTGCTCCTCTCGCTGATAAGCTGGGCCGGAAATGGTCCATCACTGTCTGGTGTATTATCCTCATGGTCGGAATCATTGTTCAGATCTCTGCCCCCTCCGGTAACTGGGTCCAAATTGTCATGGGCCGTTGGACTACTGGTCTTGGTGTTGGCGGATGCTCCCTGGTTGTGCCCATGTACCAAGGAGAGAGTGCCCCTAAGCACGTCCGTGGTGCCATGATCAGTTCCTATCAGCTGTTCGTCACGCTTGGTATTTTCCTCGCATACTGTATCAACTTGGGAACGGAGAGCTTGGAGGGTAGTGCCCAATGGCGTATCACTCTAGGTCTGACCTTCCTGTTCGCACTCATCCTTGGTCTCGGCATGGCCATGTTTCCTGAAAGCCCTCGCTTCAACTACCGCCACGGCAAGATTGACACTGCCCGTACGACTATGGCCCGTCTGTACGGTGTCCCAGAGAACCACGTCGTCATCGTCCGCGAGCTGGCTGAAATTCAATCGCAGCTCGACGCTGAAAAGGAGCAGTCCCAGAAATGGAACGAATTTATCACCGCCCCACGCATGCTGTACCGTATTCTTCTGGGTATTGTCCTCCAAGCTCTGCAGCAGCTCACTGGCGCCAACTACTTCTTCTACTATGGTACCACCATCTTCCAGGGTGCCGGTATCTCCAACTCTTTCATCACTCAGGTCATTCTCGGAGCCATCAACTTTGGAACCACCTTTGGTGGTCTCTACGTTGTTGAGAACTTTGGTCGCCGCAAGTCCCTCATTGCTGGTGCTTCCTTGATGTTCATCTGCTTCATGATCTTCGCCTCCATCGGACACTTTATGCTCGACGTTGAGCACCCTGAGAACACCCCCGGACCCGGCAAGGGCATGGTTGTCGTCGCCTCTTTCTTCGTTCTTTTCTACGCTACGACCTGGGGTCCCATCGTCTGGTCCATCGTTGCCGAGCTCTTCCCCTCCAAATACCGTGCCAAGGGTATGGCTCTCGCCACTGCTTCCAACTGGCTTTGGAACTTCCTCATTGGGTATGTCTCTCAATATCTTCTTATACGTATCGTACTAACAGTTGCCTTAGTTTCTTCACTCCCTTCATCACCGGAGCCATCGATTTCGCGTACGGCTACGTCTTCGCGGGTTGTCTCCTCGTCGCTGTCTTCGTGGTCTACTTCTTCGTTATTGAGGGTAAAGACCGAACTCTCGAGGAGCTCGACTGGATGTACGTCAACCACGTCAAACCCTGGGAGAGCAGCAAGTACGAGATCCCGCGGATCACCTACCACGATGACGCTCGCGGAGCCAGGAAGGAGAATACTGAGCACGCTGAAGTTGCTTAGTTCTCTCGTTCCCCCTTAAGAGCATTGCTTATATGTGACCACGTCGTCTCTTGAATACCTTTTTATCTTGTATATAGAATTCATACATGGGTTGAGCCTTTTGCATTGCATTGGATATAGACGAACATTACCTTACATACCCATATTATTTCAGTTCAGGATTCTTGTGAATGTCCTTGTACACCGAACTTGCGAACTCTTAATCTTACGTCATTTGCTTCGTGAAATCTTTTCCTAGCCATCGCGGTCGCCCAACCCCGGAAATCCCGAATCCCCAAAAGAGAAAAGGGGAAACCAGTTCATGTTGCTAGTGATTGACTATTTCCTGTGGGCTTCACTAAAGGGAAGTTCCTTTCAAGTCCCGAGTTCCTCAAGAGAGTGAGGCGCTGTATTACTCACCGCATTAATGCGTCTTCAGATTATTCGAATTTAACCGGCCTCACCCACTCTGCATTTACCCGAGAGACGTAACTTGAGGATTCAAAAGGCTCTCATTCGTAAACGGGTTTCGTCAAAATCGTGCGAGACTTGCACAGAAATGCTTTGTTTTCTGCCCTGGTAGACAGAAGTAGAGCCTTGTTTCTCATTCGAGGTTAAACCGCCACGGAAAGAACCAGGCTGATTTCGTCATCTTTAGGACCTCGGGTATAGTCAAAGAAGGAAAGAGCCCAGTGAATGTCTCCTATCTCCACTGGAAATCCAGTACGGAGGGCAAGGCTAACGTATGCAATCATTGCAAAATAAATCGAATCTCCCATCGTTGTCAATTGAGATTTGACCTCATCCCCACTATCATACTCCGTATGCTCCTCGTCCCATGCTATTTGATCACTCCCGCCTGCGCGGTGATGCGGGGACGTGGCTAAAATCAATATCCAGGAACTCAGGTCTGCCAATCTGAAGCCCTGCAAGCTTAATAATGGAACCTTGAGGATGACAGCTCTGGGGATGACAGCTGTGCTCCCACGCAGAATTAGCGGAGTTTCTCATGTTAGAACAATCCTGAATTGGGAAAGACCAGCGAGGCTGGAGACTCTCAGCGGATCTTGTCATCAGGTAGATAACGGTGAGAACTCAGAACAGATACGGTACGGCGATCCGCAGATCCCCAAGAACCTCGCCATGCAAGATCGACAGGAGAAGTCCCGTCCGGACCAATCCAAGCCTTTGCCTGCGACAGTGAATGTGCCAAGCAGAAGATCGCCTGCCCATTCAATACTTAAGCCATGGGATGTCGATAGTCAACGCAATTATTACTGCCAGTCACTACTGTTGGCTCTTTTTCGCTACTTCATTCGCGAATGGGCCCTTGCCTTTGGCCCGACGCCTATAAACCCGGGTTCTGCCCGTCCAAGCAGGTTTGCTTCTGCAGATATTTTCCCGGCTTGGCTGCCACTCTACACGGTGACTAGGACGCTGTCTTCTGGCTTTATTCTTGGTTTCCTCAGACGATAATGTTATGCTGTCTTTGCCAGTGCGCCTCGAAGGGTTGGCTTGTAGATTTCGCAGTCGTAGTCATTGTAGTACCTGGGTATGTTATGCGACTTCCATCGGCTTAAGACGACTGTTTGAGACTGGCGCGGGTACTTCTAGCTCTGTCTCTGGTACTCGGTTGCTCTGTGCCGCTGTCCTTTATTTCAAGAGCAGCCGCCGGTACGCAGTAGAGAAAGAAGGGGAAATAAAGCGTGAAAGGGAAGGCTGGCTGCTCGTAGGTAACAACAATCCAAGCTAACCCTAGCATTAGCGGAGCAACGTAGTGTTGACACCTAGCTATCCTCGTAGTTTCTTTGAGCCCTGGGATTTGACACCATAGTCCCTGTGGTAAAGATCCCCCCCTTTGCACTGGTCGATTGACTTGGGTCTCAGGTAAATAGGCTGGCTGCTTTTGTACTTCGTTTATTTAAATATTGTGCCGACACCTCATATTACGGTATTCCATCTTATTTGTCTAGTTGCATTAGGGCTTTTATGTCTTTCTATTTCTTAGTGCCTTACCTATGGGATGTACCACGCACAGATTATCTTCTTTTGCTACACAAAAAATGGTCAGTGGTCTACAGAATTCGATATCGAGGTCATGATGGACATTACCAAACAGGTTTGGACAATGATATACAAGAGCCGATTCAACGACGAAAGGAGACTGCTGGCGGAAGTCGCTTAACAAAATGGCCGAATTCTACCTTGAGGGAAGTACGAGATTGCTGCCTAGGCGGCGACACTAGGACCACCAGACCTACATGTATACCAATGAACGAAGCAAAGGGCGCGACACCCATGGATATGCTGCTGAATGATTATTCCAACAATCCCCGGCCGGGAATCCTAAATGGACGCCGGGACTGAGGGTACGGCTCTCCCAGCACTGAAGGGTTGACAGATCAGGACGATTCAGTATGAGACTGGACGTTGATGGTTTTTTTTTTTTAGGGAATTATGCTAGGTTAACTGAGACGTCTTCATTGTGCATGGTCATCGTCCATGTATGCTACGTCAAACCTTCGAAGCCGGCTTCCTGGCTCGGCTGGTAAGATTAGGCCAGTGAGCCCTTAAACAAAGTAGTACTAGGAACCAATAAAGATGATGAAGCAGGACAGCCTATAATCTTAGGTCCAGGTTGCCCCCTTTTGATCCAAGACAATATAAGATTTGTTTATTTCAATGTTGTAAAGGGCTTGTATTCGTGCCATGACTGCCTCAGTATTCAAGGCCGACTTGTTTCGGGCCTCTATGGATGGATTGAACCGGCCTTCAGGACTTTAAACCTGCGGAAGGGGTTTCTTTCAAGGTCGATTGTAAACTCGATGCTAGGATATTGATCATGTGCCGCCTACTGTCTGCCTGGAATGTATTATGCCTGAGTGTATGTTCCTTGATTTCGTTTAGGCTTGGCTAAATGGCCCTTCATCATTGCACCCGTCATTCAACATGATGCTAGAGGAATTGATGCTAATACTGGATGCAGCACCGGGTCTGGAACTGCAGATAAGACGGGCTGGGACTGCCAAATCTTCCATTCTCTCTTTAAGACATGATCTAAACTGTCAGATTCAGCACAGTGGCAATGCGTTGGACACTTACAGTTGCTTAAGCCTTTATTGGTATGCAATCCAATGGATGACCACTTATCAAGAAGAAGCGACTCTTTAAACCCGTAAGCAGAGGCTTGGGTTCTTGCATAGTAACAACCCTAATTCCTTGTAGTAAATTATCGGGAAAATATACCGCTAAGCCAAAAAGGCGTCATGACTACCACATTAGTCTTAGACAGTCATATTTCCTGGTTGATATTAATTATATTGCCTACTAGGCACCGAAGTAAAAGGCAAAAGGGACCATATCTCCTTCCCCTCCCACCCCCACTTCATCCTATGAGTCTGATTGTTGTTAATATTGCAGGTAATTTTGCTAACATCAAGTGTTGACTGTAGATTTGCTGACAATGAGCTTATCTTTCACGTCAGATGTAGTCATAGTTGATTGTTTAGTTGTCGGTTGCTCAGGATTACCCGCCCGCCTACCTACGATCGTCGTGAATCACACCAGATACTTGGATAGATAAAATACTCCATACTCCATTCCATGCTTCCATGCAACCATGATGCAACTATTGCTTGCAGCTGTTCCAGTCTGTGCCATGGCACCTTTCATGTGAGTCACCATTTTGGCGACCAATCTCCTAGGTGCTCATTACGTGCCTGAATATGTAGCATAAAAGTCTTTCGCCCAAGCACCCCCCAACACTCTAGGACGGCACGACCAAGATAGCATGGATATGAATCCAAGCTCCATTAATATCTGCTACTCGTCACCTATCATCAAAGGTCTGCGCCGTGATTACCGAAAAGAGGGCCAAATCTTCTTGCAAGCCTGGCCCTCCGATGGTAAATTCGTGTGCAAAGAGAACCCCACGCCCGCCAATACACAATACGTCAGGCTTAACCCCTCGGATGATCTAGTGAGCGGTCAAGGTCTGTGAGGAGGAGGATGAATTTGCGAAGCAGTTAAGACTCATTGGTGCCCATGTATGGGAGGATGAAGAGAGCGCTTTGATGGAGGATCTCGGCGAGTGGGAACCAGAGCGGATGCAGAAATATCGTCAGTCAGTCTTTGTTTGGCCATCTAGCGGCAAGGGTGTCTGGGTATATGAGTATAATGCACAGCCAAGGTTTAGGCCGCGGGAGCTGCTGAATGCTCTGCGGAATATAGAGAGTATGGATGAGCAGTGCGCTCTTTTGGAGAAGTGGAACGCGACGTTCTATGAGAATCCAGCAGATTATCCGCCCATTGCTGATCTTTTCATGGACAAGAAGCGGAGTGATGACAGAAGGGAAGTGTGATTGTGACTGCACTTGTCTGGGCCGGCTTAGTGGTTATATATTGAGCCCTACTATTGCTGTGCTAATCATTTCTTCTCTGTTAACTAGGTCATAGTTATGATATAAGATCAGCATTTTTTCTAATCTGCTGAAGGCCACTTAGCCCTATAGGGTAAGCCGGTGCACACAGTGTCTAAGCCACCAAAGCGTTCCAAGCAAAGGGCTGCCAGCCAGCGTAGGTAGGCCACCCCAGGATCATAAGCCTGTTTGAAAAATACTTGAATGCCGTAAGTAATGATGACATTGGCTAGCTGCAAAAAATTTGCGCGACATGGCCAGATTGCTTGACGGACCACTGCTAATCATCGCCTAGTTACACTTCTATTCCCCGCCATCTCCTTTGGCGCCAGATAACCGTCAGATAACCCTTCCCTGACTGAGAGGACTGTACATCACAAATCATGGCAGCTCCTCGATGGAATGGACCATTATCATCATGCGAGCCATGCCGCAAATCCAAACTCCGATGGGATCATTCTCTTCCAGTCTGTCAGCGGTGCACTGCACGCCGTCGAGCACCTGAATGCACTTATCACGCTTGCCCTCTCACTAAAACCGGACCAAAGGAAAATCGGGCACGCAGCAATAACGGCAAAAATAGGGCCAATACATGCTATGATGATACGTCATCCCATACAGATCTTTTCGATTGGGTACACAAAACTCCCTCCGTCATTGCTCGCAGATCCGAGGCAAAACCAACCGAAACTGGCGACAGATTCTTTACTCAGCTGGGGTTCCTTGGCCCAACAAGCCATTCGACGGTCTTCAATGATCATGGGCTGGTTACCGAGTCGCAGTCCGGTGCTCTCTGTGATGTAAACCCTGAGGCGGTTGATTCTACAATGGTGGAAATAGGAGCACAGATCCTTTCGCTGTTAGACCAACTCCCCTTCTACACAGAGGTGCTTGAAAAGCGATTTGAGCTTTTCGAGGGATGGATATTCGGTCCACAACTGGTCAGGGAAACTCTACATAGGTTGCAAGTTTTATACCACAATCTTGTAGGAGATTCGAGTGCTGATGATAGACATGCCCGCCTCCTGGAGTGGTCGAGAACGGTTTTTCGCAACACCGCAGCGACGACCGAAACGTATTCTGCGATGACCTTGTCTGAATATGTTTCAAAAATAACTCCGAAATGGGAAACAGTTGGGTTAATTTTTGCCTTGATAGGTGCCGCAACGTACCAGATTGCACCCGACGAAGCGGTATTCAAGCGTGATGCAATCCCAGGGAAAGATAAGCAAGAGCTGCGAAAAACTGCCATAGCAGTTAGTGATATGTGCTTGCAATTCTGCAATAAAGCAGGTGCAATCAGTGACCCTCTGTGCTGGGCAGCCATTCAACATACTGTTCTCATGATGGAAATGCATGGGTCCAATGGTAAGTGCTCTGTCCGCCTACCTCCGAGATGAAGTTCTCATCTTGTCAAAGATTACAGGACATGGCAGAGGAAAGGCGACGTTGTATCTTTGGTGTTCGCCCTTGGCCTTCACCAACGAGAAATGGATGAGCGTATTCCATTCTTTCTCTCCTAAATACGCAGCAGAACCATGGTGGCAGCATACTCCATGGACAAGGAGCTGGCTACCTTTTTGGGCCGGCCTCCTCGTATATGCCGGCAATACTGTGATATTCAGCTCCCTCTGGATATCAGCTGGGAGGATTTAGTGGCCGACGATTCCACCCGGGTCGCTGCAGTCCAGCAACTTGATCCAGACGGCTGGAATGTGCAAGGAGATCCAGAAAAAGACGCGAGACCCCGAGTCGCTCTGCTTGCGAGTATTCTCCGGGAGATGGTCTTGGAGTTCTCACTTAGCCGCGAAGTGGAAAATCTGTGGTATAGGGTGAAGTCCGTATGTTTCATACACACTCTTGTCCCTCGCTAATAATATTGTGCGGCGCAGCAAGATACGACACGAGGCTAACCAGATCCGCTCCAAACTTCTTGCTTTCCTCCATTCGTCGCCCAATAACCCACATCCCTTAGCAGCTTCGCTTCATCTTGAATTCCTTTATCAAGATTTCCTCCTCTATCAGACGGTTGCAAAAAGGACAGGAGAGACTTCTGACTCTCTGATAGAGACGTCCCAGCAGATTCTCGCACTTCTTCTGGATCTGGTTTCCAAACAGATCCGGACAGGGCGTG
Source organism: Aspergillus quadrilineatus (assembly GCA_013305525.1). NCBI lineage: Eukaryota > Fungi > Ascomycota > Eurotiomycetes > Eurotiales > Aspergillaceae > Aspergillus > Aspergillus quadrilineatus. The sequence goes on from JAAXYA010000015.1 coordinate 407,796, forward strand.
TCAATTCATCTAACCATATTCGACGTACGTACTTACATGTTACATGAAGACTGTAACTGCTCTTCTGGTGCTTATAACCTCTCGTCTGATACTTAGTTTTCTTACATCGGTCTTCCTGCTGCTGCCGTGCTGTCGAAATCATTGCTGCGTCGGTCACAGTCCTCAGCAGACGAATCGACAAGCGAAAAATCCTTTCCTCAATCCGAGATTATTCAACGCCTCAGTGTGTTTGCAGCTCATATCGAAACCTTCTTCTCCTCCAGAGAAAGTGATTACGATACTTGCATGAAAGGACTCTCATATATTCAACAGGCCCTCGATTTTGTCCTTTCGCCTCGCCCAGGCGACACGTCTGAACAAGTGACTGATGAGACTAGAGAAGGTGAAGATGGCTTACTTGGAGATACAGAGATGGATTTTATGACGTTGTTTGGAGACCTCAACTGGGAGCAAGAGTTACGTCCTCGTTTTACCTGATGCTGTCAGTGTAGGACTCCGATGGCGTGTAACGAAGCTGGACTATGTCGTTAAAGAGCCCTTGACAATGTAAATACCAAGAGAACACAGTTTCAGTGCGAGACCTGTATTTGATTTACGGTTAGAAAGGGCACCGGCAAACATTTATTGGCTTTCTGACACCGTCTTCTTCTAGTCTCACCGTACATACATCCCCTCGCTGATCAACTCTTTAAGCAAAGGAAACTATAAGGTTCCGCTAAATGATAGGTCAGCTAACATAATCACGTCACTCTATTTTTTTAGTCCATCAGCTTCATTGTCCGGTAAGAGTTGAAATTATTATATCTGTCATGTTATCACCCCTATGTGCAATTGGTCATATTGTCAAGAACCCATACTTCTGTTCGATCATTGTGGAAGCTAAAGCAGCAAATGAACCCACGTTGACAAATAAGAAAAATGTTGTGAATATCCTTTTTACAGTTTAGCACTTGATCATGAATCCAGAACGGCACAATACCTAACCTTTGAAGCGTCAGGTCTCTATCGACGGCAATGATTTCCCCTGATTTGAGCACGCGAATAGTTCCAATAGGACCAGTGTATTGCTCTGCAATTAACGAACTGACGTTCGTTTTGATGCCACCAGTACCAATGCCTATCAAGAACAAAGACAGGAGCAATCCAGTCAGGGACACGCCCCAATCCTGGACAACGGGCAATGAGGACAGGAACAGGATCGCCAATCCACAGATGTAAATCATGGAGGAATATATTATTGTCCGCAACCATCCAAATTACTGTTCTGCAGCAACAGCGCCTATTGTTGGACTAATAAAACACCAAACCATAAATCCCAGGTTGATCGTCGTAGCGCAACTCTGCCCAAGCCCTACTCATGTCAGTTCATCACAAGAATCTCTCGTAAATGGGTGCACACCGATTCCACCGGGGCGCAAAGCATCGTTTCGGGAATTCTGGATGTAATTCTGCGTTGGCCCGACAATTCCGAAGTAAGCAAATATTTCGCGCAGCTCAATGGTTGCGATAAGCCACACTGAGAGCGGCAAAGAGTCCGCTACCCTTCTCAGATTATCGTGAGTTTTCGTGTCCACTGTAGCAGAGATAGAGGCTGGTAATAGTGGAGTGCGATCTGTTATAACGGATGCCTCTGTTGTAGGGTTCAGGTTCGACATGATAGAGGATGGTCAATTCAGAGCTCAAAAAGACACAATTCTGGGTTTCTTTGTATATCAGGACATATCATGAATATATGCTCATAGCGTGACATCAGATAAGACATCTTTTCAGGCGATTTGCAAAACAACATACATAACAAATTCCACCTCTAGAGTGATGGAACCCCGACTCCGATAGGTGCCACAATGGATCTGGCTGAACCCCGAGCTCCGAAGGCCATGGGTGTCGCCAACTAGTTCAGGTTAGTTAGACTCCGAGGTCCGATAGTTCTCATATATATCTGTTAACTAGATATCTGAAGAGGATAAGTGCATAATTAAGTCATGATTCCTTCTGGAGTATCCTGCTGCTGTCAAACTCAGGCCCGTTTTCAACGCTGAGGCCGACTCCCGCCAACTTCCCCAATAAAGATACTACCGAGTTAATGGAAGTGCGGGTTCTGGCCTTTCCGGGATTTGAACGGATGAACAATGTTATCCAGCCTTTAATGGCGAAAATAGCCATTTTGGTCGTTTGGATTGGCCAGATGATCTTGTCAGCATGAGGAATTGGCCAAATGCCCGAAGGTGGACAACCATAATACTCTTCTCATTCAAATTTCGTCTGTATTCTACCTGCTTTGCTCAGAAAGTGACTTGCTGATGATTGATGAATGGCCGTAGGTCCCGTTTTCGGAGGTACAGGACGCTCTTGTCGGAGTCAAGATAGGCGTTTTGGGTGGTGGAAAGACTGGGATATTCAGCAAATTCTTATATATTATCTGTAACTGACATGAAAACACGGCGTGTGGCCACGATATTGTGCTTCTTCTCTATTAAGGAAATATATGCACCAATTCTCTGACAGGTGTACTTTGCTCACGAGAAGAACCCCAGCAGTCTTCCAGGTATATTGGACAGTAACGTCGACCGTAGAGATGACAGAACACAGAAAGCCGACCTTCCTATCCCAGCGCTCAAACAACGAGCTGCAGATGCCCTGAAGGCTATGTCGATGAAAGTCATGACCGTACAGAGCGCGTTCCCGTTCGCATCGATCGGCAGCTTCCCTTGATACCTTTTCCATGCACAGATTGTTCATTCAACGCCATTACTCTAACTGCACCAATATCACATGCCTCAAGACCATTGAAATAGAGACAAAAGGACCAGCCGTGGTCTACATACTCCTCCAATCAAAGCACAGACTCCATGCATACGCCACCCGATAAACATCGACTTCTCCCCACCACCTTCCTACAACCTGCATACTCACTGGCAACTTGACCCCCTTTCCCGCCAGGGGCCCCTCTAGTATCTCCAACATACCAACCGGTATCGCTAACACCGGATGTCCTGACTGGTTAAATGGCGCCGTGTTGGCCGTAAGCCCGACCTGTTTCGCGATCATTTCAAGCGGCGTCGCAGTAGCCGGGTCAACATGGCTATTTGCAATGTACGGCAGGTTTGGCAATACCAGCACATCATACTCGCCAAGTGCGGCGTCGTATTCATCACGCAGCCGGCGCGAGAGATTCATTGCTTTGCTTAGTATTCCGGGGAACTGAGTCTCGGCGTATGCACCGTTAAGGTAGATGTTTTTCGTGGAGGTGTAGGCGCGGTCCCATTTCTCTTGCGTGAGAGGGTGGAAGAGGGTATTCAGGTCTGTGAGAGCGTGGCCGCGGCGTCCAAAGGCGCGGTTCATGCGGCTGTGGAAGTTCCCGGATTTGGAGATGGGCGTCCAAATTGCCGCGCCCTTGGAGTGAAATGGGACTGAGACGTCGGACACTGTGGCGCCGAGTTCGGTGAAAAGCGAGATGGCTTCTGAGACCGTTTTGTGCACGCGCGGGTCTATGCCAGGCATGTTCATCCCTTCTGAGATAACGCCGATTTTGACGCCGGAGAGGGATTTGGGGTTGGGGAGGGAGGTTAGTATGCTGTAGTACTCAGGAATCTGGGACGGCAGAGGCGCCGCGAAGGACCGGTCGTCGATATTGTCGTTGCCGGCTGTTGCTTGGAGGAGCAGCGCATTATCGAGGAGGGTGCGCGTCATGGGACCCAGATGGTCGTTTGCTGTATCACACAATATCCCGTCAGTATAGCCTCGTCCTGAAAGGCTGTGTAGGACATACTCGGCTCATTCGATCCACATCCCGTGTACGGCATCAGTCCAAATGTAGGCTTTAGCCCGTATAGACCGCACCATCCAGCTGGCTACAAACACATTAGTCCCATCCTCATAGAATCAGTACCCCATGCAGTTTCTATTCCCAGCATTGCGCAAGACGGTAAGACGTACAACCCGAACACTGCCTCCTTGATCGGCCCCAATCGCCAAATCCACATCCCCATTCGCAACAAGGGCGCCACACCCACTCGAGCTTCCACCGCTGCTATACCCGCGCGCAAATGGGTTATGCACCGACCCCGTAGCAGCGGAACTACTTGTTGCCGAATGGCACAGGTTCTCGCAGACTGCTTTGCCCTTGACCACTGCGCCGGCTTCCAAGACGCGCGTCACGACTGTCGCGTCAGCATCCTAGCCGGCATTTACCATCAACTTCTCCTCTAGTATATCAGACTCGAAGGTAGACGCACGGGTACATATCCGCTAACCATATCGGTTCCCATGAGCATTGGCACTCGCTTGACCGCGATATTGTCCTTCAGGACGATTGTCCTGCCAGCGAGTAGACCCGAGGTTGCGGAACGGGTCTGGTCTTGGATCTCACATCTCCATGCCCATGCGTTCAGTGGGTTTTCCTCCGATGTTGGGAAGTGGATTTCTTGTCGGGGGAAGCGTTCCTCATCCACCATAGGGACATAGTCTGCTCGTAGACGTTAGCTTGGTGCAAACAACCCCCTCAGCGGGAGATACGGTGGCGTGACGGACCAGGGAGCTCCATCAACGCCTCAGCACTCTCATGATACACCGCAAGCAGGCGAAGGTAGTCTTCCTTCTCGTGCTCTGCAATTGTGATACCCAGACTATTCGCCACGCGATCCAGCGTCTCTAATGTGACCGGGTTGGAAGAGTTGATGTTCAGAGAGAAGACGGACATCGCGGCGACACTACTACAGGTAACTCCAGGTTCGGTAACTGTTATTTTCTCTCCATGAAGTTCACCAGGGCCGTTGGCCGAGTTGGGAAAATGGACTTTTTAACGATTCCGTACCTGAGACGTTATCGATAGAGTCGAGCGGGGAACGGAACTCCGACGGACCTCCTATCTTGCTCCGACGCGTTGGTGGCCGTTGGAGATGGTAAGAGATATGATAAGTGTGATATGCTGATAGGTGTTTTGAGGTAGGATATAAGTCAACCTTTTCCTGGTGTTTGTCGCAGTTTGCTTCTCGTTGCTCTTGAGCTCTACCTATCCGGTGCAGAGAACGTCCTGACACAGGCACAATGCCCGTCATTGAGGAGAAATACAACATTCCACGCGACTTTGAAGGTAAGTTCTACAGTCATCAGCCTAATGAGTCTCATTAGACTAATCAAAATCTACTGTACCAGGCTTCGGCGAAGAGGGCTTCAATCCGCAATGGCCCAACAACGCCCGCATCGCCGTTTCCTTCGTCCTAAACTATGTACCTCTTTTCCCCTTTCTGCTTCCCTTGAGCGGGACGAAGACCCTGACCCGTGTAGGAAGAAGGCGGCGAGCGCAGCATCCTGGATGGCGACGCACACTCAGAGCCCTACCTCTGGGAGAAGGGGTCGAGCGGCGGCTTCAAACAAGGAGCGCGATACCTCAACGCCGAGCAGGACTTTGAGTATGGCTCCCGCAGCGCCTCCTGGCGTCTCCTCCGGCTGTTCAAAGAATTCAATTGGAATTTCACGACCTACGCCGTCGCAGTGGCGCTGCAGAAGAATCCCAAGTTCGCCAAGGCGCTCGTTCGCGAGGGCCATGAGATTGCCGCGCACGGGTACAGATGGCTTGATATCTGGGAGTATACGCCGGAGCAGGAGAGGGAATATATCATCAAGACGCTGAAGGTGCTGAAAGAGGTGAGCGGCGAGATGCCGGTTGGCGCGTATTTTGGACGAGGAACGCCGCAGACGCACGCGAAGTTCCCAGGAATCTGGGAAGAGCTTGGAGAGGAGTTCCTCTGGTCGAGCGAGGTCTATAATGACGATGTGCCCTACTGGTTGGACTTGCCATGGGAGGAGAAGTTGCCGGAGAGTGAGCGGAAGGGGATGCTGCTGATCCCGTATAACGTATGTCTCTTCCCTTACCTTTCGCACCCTCCATATGAGCGCAGTGCGCTAACGCTGTATGCTAACGCCGTGTGCTAATTGTTCTTTTAATGCGCAGTATGACTGCAACGACGGCAAATTCCACATGTCGCCCGGCTTCGGCAGCAGCGTGGCGGAGTCGTACGAGCAGTATTTGAAGAACACGTTTGACATGCTGTATCGCGAGGGCAGCAAGATGATGAACATCCCATTGCATACGCGCATCATTGGGAAGCCTGGACGATGCGAGGCATTAAGAAAGTTCATGCTGTATATTGCTGAGAAGGAAGGGGTCTGGGTTACAACCAGACGCGATATTGCAAAGCACATGCGAGTGAAGTTTCCATATAGACCGAATGGGCGGTGGATGGAGGGAAATGATGCGAGCAGTTAGAGACTATCATAGCATAGATAGACTATAATAAAACTTGTAAATGCCTCAGTACATGCGTCATATCCTAATCGACGGTGAGCGCGACCGCGTGGGGGCCGTTTTAGGGCTGTGCACAACAAGGACCTGGGGGAAGGATCCAAGCATAAATAGGCACGTTTGGACCTCGTAATTCGCCATGTTTGGGCTCACACTTAGTGACACGTCCAGGTGACCATGTCAACACGTACACGCAGGGCTAAGTAGCCGGCCGCTCCGAAAGTACTGAGCGCCCAGCTGCCCACTAATCGCCTCCCATTGGACATTATCCAGGCCAGGTGGATCACTCCATAATACTCCTGGGTGGGTATAGGCAGAGAGGATTAGTTCAGGCCGCCAATTACAAGTCTCTGAGCCGGAGACTGTTCCGTTATCCGTTCCCCCCTGGAGGCTAAGAGGCTAAGAGGCTGAGAGGATCGGCTAGAAAGCTTGACAGCAGCGCTGATAAGCTTCTTCTGCGCTCGATTTCTTATTCCCACTTCACCATTATAGTAAGATGAAAGGAGAGACCACAAAACCGTCTAATCGCAAGAGAGCCTATGCTCCGAGATCAAGAACAGGGTGTCGCACCTGCCGGTAGGGAGACTACACCCGCTCTGCCTGCTTCGATAATTATTACAGCCATCTCTAATGAACGCCAAGGGTGCGCCATATCCGGTGCGACGAGTCCCCCGGGGGCAAGTGCCAGAACTGCCTCTCTGCGGGCTGGCAGTGCGAGGGATACAACGACCTCGACCGGCTGCCGGGGCCCAGGCAACTTCCCCAGGCGTACTCCTATACCTGTATACGTGATATCGGCACAAGGGTCAAGGCCGCGTGGCCCATGACTGCCGACGAGCAGCGGTCGTTTGCCTACTTTCAACAGCATTCGATCGTCAGTCTGACGGCCCTCTTCGAGTCGCCGCTATGGCAACGGCATGTCCTGCAAATGTGCCATGCCGACCCGGCCATCTTCCACGCCGTCACCATGCTCAGCGCAGCACATCAGAGATCCGAGCTGAAACATATGCAGAGGGTACAAGGTACCCCAGTCCACCGCGTCTACTGCTTTTCGCTGCTGCAGTCGTCGCGTGCTATGAGATTGCTAAGTCAGCGACTGGCCTCGCAGGACCCCGAACTCCGCCACGTAGTCCTGCTCTGCTCCTTGCTCTTCGGCCTATCAGACGTTCTCCTCGACAGGCACGAGAGCGCTTGGACGCATTTCCTCTCGGGCCTACGCATCCTCAGAGAGATCGAACACCACCCATATCTCATCTCCAAGGCCGAGCCATCCCTAGTTGCTGTATACCGCCGGATAAGCCTGCAGGCAGCCCTATACAGCACCAAGAACTCGCGGGCAGATGTCCCTCCATTACCGGTGCCAACATACGTTCCTCCACCACCGCCTGACGATGCTCTTAAGGTCTCTGTCTGTCCCTTCAGTAGCCTCGCCCAGATGCAATCTGTCCTCCTCAGGCTGCTGGACACCGGGATCCCGTTGATCGCAACCGGCCTGAGCCTCTCTGACTACGACTTCGTCGCCAGCTACAATTCCTTGTATATCGCGCAATCCCGCCTCCTCTGCACATTCGCTCAGTTCGTTCAGAAATTCAAGTTCTTCTGCGAATCGCACTCACTCACCCTCCCTAAGAACCAACAGAGCACGCTTGACCTCCTCCATCTCCTCATCCTAGGCCATATTCTGTCTCTCAAAATCGCCCTCATCCGCGGGCCCCTACCACTTTCCTTCCTTCCCGAGGTCATAACAATCCTAGATGCCCACGAGTCATACATCGCCGACTATCGGGACCGCCCGACCCGCGTCGCGGACCACGGCGTCAGTGCGAATATGTACCTGCTCGCCACACGGGCCCCGGACTTGAGTACGGGTTTGCGGGCTGTTGCAGTCCTGCGTGTCTGGCCGATGTATGTGGGCTTTCATAGCTCGACGTCTGCGGCGCCTTTGGCTCTGAATTTGCTGGTGGAGCGGTTTGGAGGGGCGGAGGTGGATATGCGAATGCGATCAGTCTGCAGGTCTGAAGGATCCCACGGTTGATCGTCTCGATCAGGATGGGGACGTCTTGTTATCACACTGTCTATGAGTCGTCCACTACGACCATCTGGTATGAGTAGAAGACGAGCGCGTCTGCTCCAGCCTATGGCTGCACCCTAGAAGATTTGTATTTACGATGCGCTTGCGCAATATCTCCCTCCTGTCATCTGCATATCGATCTTCACATCCACCAGACAAGTTCCGATAGACTGATGGCATTGCCTGCGCAGATGGATTATCTCTATATATGCATTTATTCTTCCAACGGCTATCCGGAACCGATAATCTCAGTCGCCTGCGCTCGATTAACTCAAGCAAAGATCGTTATCAGGCGCAAGTTGGGTTATAGGGTCTCAATTGAACACTATCCAGTAGTTTTGCTATTTTTCCAAATGATACGCAAGTGCTGGGTACTGGGCGTGACTGGATATAATAGGAAACCGGAGGCAGAACACTAGCCATACAGTATATTAGGGCATCAGAGACACAGCTCAGTCAACTGTTTCTTGCATAGTAGCATAATAGCAAAATTATCTTGACAGACACCTCTCATTACCATATCCAATCAAACCTCCTCAACTCCAACCTCAATCCGGACTCCCTTCTCTGTCTGTTCATCTACGCTGCCCCTGATGCCAGCCCTAATTGCCTCTACACTCTCGCCCTCGAGGAACCCCTCACATTTCGCCATCTCCTCAAAGCCCATTCCCTTCCCTCCATCTTCATCACTAAATCCCCTCTCCAGAATTCTCACCGGCCAGAACAATGTCAACACGTAATAAAGCAAACAACCCATTCCAAAGCTCAACAAAAACCCCAGCTTATACATATTCTTACTCCCCTGCCCAACAGCGCCACCGTCTCCTAAGCTCCCTGCAATACCATGCACCGTAAATGCCACGCCCCCAGCCCACGCCGCTACTGCGCGGAGGTTCCACCCATGGAAGTAAGAATAGACCGTGCCTGGATCTTTTGTGTAGAGAGAAGGGACGTGGAAGTTGCCGCGCCTAATAATCCAGTAGTCGACAATCATGATCCCGCACGTCGGCATGAGGAAGACGGTATATGAACCGAGAAATGTGAGGAAGGATTGTGCGCTTGAGATGATCTTCCAAGGGACGCAGAGCGGTGCGAGTACTGCACAGAGGACCTGGCCACGGACGATGTTGATATATCTCGGTAGGAGACCTGAGAGATCGGCGCCCACGGGGAGGGAGTTCGTGCCGGCGTTGGTGGCGATGATGGCGAGCACCATGCCCTGTCACTCAATCAGCGGTGTTTTAGAAAAGAGAATACATGGAAAACGACATACAAGGCCCGCGAAGAACATCCCCGCTCTCGCTTGAGCGCCCCAGTACTGGTTCAGGATCTCATTGTACAAATCCCAGACATTCCAGAAACTCTGGCCCAAGAACTGTGTCGTCGCGCTCGTGGTCGCACAGCTCACGAACATAACTAGCACTTTACTGATTAGGATCCCCAGCGACTGTGACCAAGTCGCCTGCGAGGGTCTCGTCGCGTATCTTGCAACATCGGGCTGGTTGACCAGAATCGGACAGAGCGCGCCCATGACGCTGTTAATCGCCTGAATCATAGGCCAGACGAGTGCTGAGCCATGAAGAGTCACCTGAGTGTCAAATGCAAAGTCTCCTAGACTGCCGCCGTTCATGTGTACAGCCCATCCCAGGACACCGAGTAAAGCGACAGTCGTGTAGACGGCCTTGATAACGAATAAATGCCGCAAAACAGTGGGGTGCAGAAACATGACCCCAAACTGGAGGATCCAGAAGATAAAGAAAGCCAGCAGGTCGCGACTGGTTATGCCCGCAGAGTCAGGAAGCAGATTCGGCAGATTCACCCAGCTGGCTCCGAAGATTGCGCGCAGGCAGACGGAGGTGATCATCCCGCCGTAGTAGGACTGGGTCGCGAAGTAGATGATTGCGACAGAGGCGCGGACGGTCACAAAGAGACGCGAACCACCGATGCCAGACGATGCGCGCACATAGACGGGGTAGCCGACGTGGTAGCGGGTTGCCCCGCGGGAATTGAGGACGACAATGATAGAAAGGATGAAGGAGCCGATTATGGCGGCGAGGATGCAGTGCCACCAGCGCTCTTGCCGTTAGTATAGGGGACGCTTATGGTATATGGGTAGTGAGAGCGTACCAGACCCTGGCTGATTAGGGTTGCGCCTAGATTGTAGCTGCTAGGGGAGAAGGTCGTGGTGAGGTAGTAGGTGAAAAAGTGAAGGGCCGTCCATGTTCGATGGTCTACCTAGCTCGTTGGCAAGGGCTCGCTTCGTGCCTTGGATAAACTACCTACCAGGCGGCGTAGGAAGCAGGTCCTCGTTGAAATAGGCAGCGCCCTTCTCTGGTGCGTCGCGGGTCTGGACATACTTCTTGGCTTTGGCCAGTCGCGAACTGACGGAGAGGCGGTCCATTTTGCGATACACGTCCGTGGTCATGGATATAAGGCCGCTAAGATGCAGCAGTCGACGGCTTATAGCTTATAAAGAGCGCTTGAAGGTGCCGCTGATAAGAGCTCTATCATCCATCGTCATAGCTCCATACAGAATGGTGATAGCGGACGCCCGATCCTGATAACGTCGGACGTCCGATGGCCGACAAGAGCTCAAAGGTCACCATCCTGTCGTCCAGCAGCACGGCCTTGACGATAAACAAGCTTTGTTCGTTATCGAGTCGATCTATGGCCGCTATACTGACCTCGGCCACTAGGTGATTCGCACGAACGTATGGGATAATATCAATGTGTCTAGGGGGATCCGAGGACGAAAGAATAGTCTGCATTGACGGGCCGGATAAATATGAATTGAGTCTTAGAAACCTGGGTAGCTCAGCCAATACAGTAATTAACTACCTCGAGGCGAAATTCCTCGAGCTTCACCGAGGCAACATGAGGAGGGCTTTGGTCGCCAAAACCTGGAGCTATGTAGGTGGGGCGATTGGAACTAAAAAAAAAAATTCAAAAAGATTAGTCGCGCCCGGGATCGAACCGGGAACCTTCCCGGTATTCTACTTGTTAGTAGTAATGCTCACTTCATGTGAACGGGAAATCATAACCATTAGACCACGCGACTTGTTGTTGTAGGATACTGTTTTCTTTTGTCTTATGTATGCCAGAATTTTAAGGTAACGACTTTCCGAAAACCATTCCTGCGCAACAGGTTACCCGCGCTGTCGTCTACGAAAATGGCTCGGTCGCTGATGGTTTCTTTCATTCACTAAACTGTATAGTACCTTATATGGGCGTGTGGGTTGTGCCGTGGTTCTAGCATATTCTGCGTCCATACAAACTTCGCATCAATTGGCGCGAGGGTTCTAAGTGCGTGGACTAGTGAGGATATATATTCGCCCTAGATTCTCAGCTAAGTGCACAATAGGGTACTTCGTATACACCCCATATGATAATATTTGCTTGAGATGCCGCTACTTTACTGGACATAAAGGCGATCAGTGGTGATATTATTGTTCCACAGGAAGCTGTTCGCGTGCCACGACACCCGTTTGCTAAGCTGACTATAAGCCGTATACTGACAGAGATTAAAATCGAGACCTGTCATGAGCAGCAGGTTCGAAACTCATTAGAGAATATGAAAATGAAAATATTAGAAAATTGTTTATAGAAAGACACCCTTATGCAGAACCAAGCTGTTTTGGCGGTCTTAACCGTCTTTCTTTTTAGTGACCCCGACGTCCCACTCTTCTGCGCAAGAGAACTTCATGCTGCGGCGAGTGTTATATAGGTTGCGTTGTTACCAGTACCAAAAGGGTCAGATAAGACCTCTGGTACGGGAATATGAGGCATGAGAGAACGTTGTCTACTCACTAGGGATGGAGGTATAAAATGCGTTCAAGGCAGTGTGAGAGAAGAAATAATACGGAAAAGAAGCAAATAAAGGCAACCTATATATAGGAAAACGATAGAATCTAGAGAGGCACAAGAGGGGTATCTGGGGCTTGCCGTATTGCACTTGTCTGAGGTCCAAAACTGAAAGGATAAGCACGCTTCATGCTTGCCTTCAAAATCACAGAGCTTGTGTATTAGGGGTCTTGTTTCTTTAAACATATTCAAGCGTACCAAGGCGGCACCTAGGACTTTTACTCTAGGGGGAAGGGTATCTTTACATACCGAGTCAACAAGCTAGGAGCCGCTCCTGAAAGCTCTCCAGATCACTCTGCGTTACCTGTGGTTATTTGAATGGATATGGCGTCTTTAGCCCACTGTAGCAATAGACATACAACACTGGTAATTGTAGAGTACACATCGACACTGTACAGACATTGGTTCCGCTGCGAGGTAAACACAACAACGTAAGTCGTTGTATCGCATTCGAGAGATATTTACTTTCTCTCGAATCGCATATATTAGCATTTAACAAATGCGTAATTGACCCCCGCAACTGACCATATTAACTATCATCAGCTGGCTTGCCGGCTGCATTCTGGTGCCATAAAGTGGTCTGCTCAAATTCAATCCGCAAGGAATGGCATAGTAAGTTTGATAGTGAATAATACATACCTGTCACTGGAAGAGTGCCACACCTATTTGTTTGATGATGTGTACAGAAAGCCATTATTTCGCGCCCCCGCTGTAGATAAGAGCCCAACATCGTAACAGGGAGCCCACAAGGACGATTTATCTGCGAGAGAAGGATTCGTACAGACGTCAGCTGATAGAGCTGCCCCAAACCATGAGGCTGGAGAATTTACGTCTGCCAGTCCTAGGCACAAGAACTCAAGCCGACAGCAGGAATGGACCTCTCGAATCTGGTCATGACAAGAACATGCCAAAGAACTCCTGCTGGTATTCATATAGAATGCCTTCCATAACGAGGTGTGTTAGTCATTACCTAGGAAAACATTGTTCTATAGTGAAGCTCCATGAATGGGGCAGAGATGGGGAAAAGGGAAAGTTAAAAAGCGGGCTCTGGGCGATGGGGCTCTACGTGCTACTTGTGGGAGTTCTGCAGTGACCTCTAAGAGATCCTCTGTCAAGAAGCCAGCAGTTTGCGTAAATTGTAGATAAATATTCTTTGACATTTGCCAAGGTCGGAGGGGCGGCCGGCGAAGAAGGAATATAAGAAAAGAACCTGCGAATCAAGCTGTCATTACTTCAACTGCCTCCGTCCCAATGCACACTCGCAGTTTCCAGGAGTTTTGTTTACCTTCCTTTCTGAAGTTGGGTAGCAGGGGATAAAAGATAGAGGTCGTCTATATTCAACGCCACCAAAGGAGACGAAGAGCGTTAAGTTTTTGGTGATGTATTAATGGCGGTATCGAGTTGATAGAGATCCCATAGCCAGATTAAATTGAAATACCCTGAGACGGCCCCTAGATTATGCCTTTCGGGCGATATTGAGGTTTCTCAGTGTTTTGAAAGTGACGAATCATTTGACATTCCTTATTACTCCCACGGTGCATTGACTGCCAAAAACATTGGGCATAAATAGCTGCAGTGCCTGAATCCTGTTGCATGTAGATCTTATATAGAAATGCTTGCTTAATGTTTCAAAATGCGTTTTTCTTTGGTGGTAAGGACCAGAGTCGGGGGGAGGCGTCTCCCTCGCTTACTGATTACATTATTCAAGGGTTCTTCAATTGCTGCTGATTACCACGTGTTGATGGCACTGGTAAGGTGGCTGAAACGTGTCTGACAACGGTCAGTGCGTTTTGCATGCAGAGTCTTCACCTAGAGTTGATCGGCATGAACGGGGAGTGCTAATTATGGTACTCCCTGTAGCCCTAAGCCGCTTGCCTGCAGTCATCATCACTCAGTGCACATGGTGCTGTGCATTTGTCACAGAAATGCAGGGCCAACGCCATTAGTGCTTATGCTAGCTTCGTATCCTCACTGCATGGAGTAGTCCTAGCCGACCTTGTATATTCTGCTGACATTCTATTCAGAACTGACTTTTCCGGGGTATAAAGGTACGTGCAAGTGCCCGCTCCAGGGCCCTGTAGCAGAAACCCTTGCCAATCAACCCACCCATCATGTCGCACCGCTTAAAGTCCCTGGTAGCCATATTCGCTCTCGTCTCACTTCCATATGCCCTATCCGTATCTTCTTCCTCACCGTGCACCGAACTAGCCTCGCTCCTACCAGGCAAAGTCTTCCTCCCAAACTCCGTGACCTATAACTCATCAGGGAGCTCGTACTTCGCCCGTCAGGAGCAAGAGATCCGTCCGGCCTGCATCGTTACCCCGTCCTCGGTAGAAGACGTAGCCACCGCAGTTCAGCATCTCGCCAATCTCCGCAATTCAACCTTCGCTATCCGGTCAGGCGGCCATTCCTCCAACCCTGGCGCCGCCAATGCCCCCGACGGGGTTACATTCGACCTAGCCCAACTGAATACCATCACCGTTCACCCAGACACAGCAACCGTCTCCGTTGGGAGCGGTCTCTCCTGGCAAGAGGTGTACGATGTCCTTGATCCCTACGGCCTTGTTGTGCTCGGCGGCCGGACCGGAATCGTAGGCGTGGGTGGTCTCTTGACTGGTGGTAAGTTTTTCAGTCTACTATCTAAAACTCGGTTCTAGCTGACGGCCAACAGGCGGCCTTTCCACATTCTCGCCCGAACTCGGCTTTGCCTGCGACAGCATCGTAAACATGCAAGTGGTTCTCGCCTCTGGCGAAATCGTTGACGCCAACGAGACGCACAACGCGCCTCTCTTTTCCGCGCTCAAGGGCGGACAGAATAATTTCGGCGTCGTCACGCGATTTGATTTGGCGACTTTCCCACAGGACGAATTCTGGGGCGGCGCAATCCAGTACCCGGCGTCCGCGAACGAAGCGCAGCTGGACGCGTTCTGGAAGTTCAAGAACTCGACAGTCGATCCGTATGCGGAAGTCGAGCAGAGCTTTTTGTATAACGCGTCTGCACCGTCCGACAAACCGGAAGAAAAGTATTATAGCTCGAACAACCTGTTCTATACCCGGCCCGTTGCGAGTGTGGACGATACTGTCCTGCGAGTGTTTACATCAAGCAACATCCATGAGCCGCAGGGGTATAATTCAGTGCGTGTGTCGAACATGTCGGACTTTGCGAAGGAGTTATCGCTGTTTCAGCCGGTGGACCAGTAGTATGTTCCTTACCATTCCAAGGGGTGTCCTTTTTGAATCCACTGACGGGATACAAACAAACAGCTCCATCTACGCGACAACAACATTCCGCCTGTCCCCCACAATCCTGCAGCAGGTCCACGCGCTCTGGCGCTCCTTCACCAGCATGCAACCCCAGTCTAGCGTGCTCGGGCTCGTCTCCTCCCTTACATTCCAGACCCTGCCTCCTGTAATTCGCTCCTCGCGCAACAGTCTCGGCTTCCCGCCGAACTCACATCCTGAGGAAGACCTTGTCCTTGTGCTCGTCTCAAACTACTGGCCTGGCGGGGCCGACTCAAGAGCACTGCGTGACGGCACGCGGGCGCTGTTCGAGGAAATTGACGCGTTGGCCAGGAGCGAAGGGCTGGATGAGCGGTTTAGGTATATGAATTATGCGGCCGAGTGGCAGGATGTTGTTTCTGGATATGGGGAGGAAAGTGTAAGAGAGCTTTGGCGGGTTTCAAGGAGGTATGATCCAAGGGGTATCTTCCAGGAGAGGGTGTCTGGGGGGTTTAAATTGCCCAGGTAGATTGGCGGGTGGAATGACGGCTGGAGATGGTATTTGCGGGACTATTGAACGGAATGGGTATGGAAGGTTGTCGATGATCTTTTCGTTATAGAAAGGATACAAATTTGTGAGAAACGAGACTAAATCACCAAGCCCAAGCCCAAGCCCAAGCCAAGTCTAACGAGCCTTGCTGCTACTCACTGAAGAAGGCCCTGGAGACATACATACCATTGATAGTCGCCGAGCATTCATCGCGAGGCTTCCCATACCAGAAAGGTCTACATCATACCAAACCTCCATCTACTGACATATGCACTAATCAACCTAGATGACCAACCGCTCAATTGGACCTGAATGGCCTCTTCAAGGGCGTGAGATCGCTAGCCTCGTTAGTCATGCTGATCGCAATAACAGACCGATTGCAAGGTCCAAGCGAGCTTGCTGCATGTAGACGTAGGGGCCGTTTTTGTTCTCGCAGAGGAGGGGCAGGCGCAGGACGTTAGGGAGGGGGCGTCGTTTGGCACACAGATAACTAGCTCCGAGCTTCCGCAGTTGGGGGTGTCCTGCAGATCACAAAGACCATGCTAGTTATGTAGGAGGATGTGGATATGAGGTTAAGGAGTTATGTTGGGAGGTGCGTACTCGTTTGCGTCCTTCAACTGGCGGTAGTGGGTTGCGGACTGGACGAGGCAGAAGAGCTGCTGGGATTTTTGTCGGCGACGGGCCAAGCTGGAGAACATTTCATTGTCGTTAGCTTTCTATCGCGGAGTCCGAGTCCGGAATGCAAGGACAGGAGCAGACTGGTCAGAAGTGAGGCCTACGAGGAATTGTCGGGATACTTAGTCAATTGTTACTATGGCTAGAGGTTTCTCAAAAGAGCGTCTTTAATTGATGCATTGCTTGCTGTGGGAGGGCACAGATATGAACCTGTAATTGGAAACTATGAGAGGGCTACTTTGAGTAACATTTGTAGCTTGCAACGATGGCGGAAGGGTTAATTGGCCACATGTGGAATATGGATTTACGGAGTATTGTGATGCTGACGAGAGTCGATGGCAAAGTCTGTCATTGACGACCAGCCCCTATGGTCCCGACTGCTGCTGGGCACAAGGAATGGAGATTATTTGAGGGTTCATCCCACAACTTCAATACTTTTAAAGTGACAAACTGCGTACAACGACGAGTCTGAGAGGCGAATAGGGTTTGCCTGATGAATAGAGCAGATCTAGAAACATCTTTCTTTGACCACCAACGCTAGGATTGCTTTTTGTTCAAGTTGGCAGCCAGAACATCAAGATCGGTATTCCGCGACACAGCGTTATCCTAGAACAGTCAGCCAACAACCCAGGAATAGTCGACGGTCAAAAAGCCACCGGGCGAGCCTACCAGGAAAGACCCCGGGAGAAAAGAAGTACTGAACCGTATCATGCCGGCACCGCTCCCACACCAGAACTTTGATGAGCTGCCATTTGTGATCTCAGTAACGACCTTCTTGCTATACGTCATCAGGTCCTCGCGAGCGTTTCCATCGCCTCCTTGCGCACGGCTAGTGATAGTCTGTTCGATAGGTTTGTAAAGCGAATCCTCAGGGAGCTTAAAGTCACCGAAGTACGTCTGTCCCATTGTCTTAACCGCGCCGGTGACGACCGATAGGACGCGAACGTGGAAAGGCGCCAGTTCGAGACGGAGGGTTTCAGCGATGAGTTCGATGGAGCGTTTGGAGCCGGCGTACGTGCCTGATATCATGCGAGAGTCAGCTTCCTACCCTCACCACGGTGAGAGACATAGTTCCTTCCAATAATTTTCAAGCAATATGGAAAAGCGACGACGTACCCATGTAGGGAACATTGAGGTACCCCGCTATTGATGTGATAAAGGCGATTGTGCCGCGAGCTGCGATCAGTAATGGGGCAAAAGCCTGGGTCAAGGCGACCGGGCCCCAGACGTTAGTTTCGTAGAGCTTCTTGGTAACCTCGATATCCTCATCGAGGATCGGCATGAAGTGGTTGCGGCCGGCATTGTTGACCAGGTAGTCAAGCTTGCCGCCAGTATGTTTGGTAACAGCTTCCACTGCTGCAGCGATATGATCCTTGTTGCAGACATCCAGAGTGAGCAGGGTAACGTTAGGAAGGCCGTGGAGCTTGCTCATCTTCTGGATGTTGCGAGCCGTTGCAAAGACATGGTAGTCTCGCTGCTGGAAGGTCAAAGCAAGACCAGAGCCAATGCCGTCATCGCTGCAACCGGTGATCAGGACGGTTTTTCTAGACGCCATCTGGACTTTTCAGTTGATTTGGAGTCGCTCCAAAATTGAATGTGCTTCGATGTGTTAAGAGTAGAACCAGGGCGCTCAGGAACAGACTGGAGGGCAGAAGGATTACCGGAATGGGCCCGCGGTCTTTGTTCGATACTCTAACCCCAATCCGAAATACAGTCAGAAAGACAAAGAGCTGCGTTACACAACCAATAAAGTTACCATGGATCGGCGAATTTGCTGCGCGAGCATACGTTGCTTACTCGGTCTGTCCAGCCACTCAACGGTTATCTTTACGCAAGGGGGAGGGGTGAAGGAGGGGTGGAGGGAGGGGATTCTGCTGGTCCAGACACCACGCTAATGTTGTGTTACCCAAGGCGCACGACCCGCGTCATATGATGATTCGACAGCTAGCAGGCAGCGAGGGAATTAAGCAAACAACTTGAACCCTCCGGGCACCGCACTCTGAAATACGCCCTCCCGGTCATATTTACGACTGGCAGCCTGGAGTGCAGCCCTGGCCTGTTCCCCATACCCACCTATCACATCCTGGCTGTCATCGGCATAATTCAAGTACTTGAACGGGCGATACACGCCGGCCGCCCTGGTAATCTCCTCAATCGATCGAATCAGGTCATTGGCTGCGTTTCGCGCTACTGTACTGTCCTCTGGATTCGGGAAGAAGGCGACCAAGATGATGACATTCAGCCGCTCATCCCTGGGATCCAATCCAAGACTATTCTCGCCGTTCAGCGCCGCGCTGGGCTGAAAACTCATGTACCAGTTCATATTTTCGACGGCGGAAACGGCGCGGCAGGATCTGTTGAATTCGGAAACGATGGGTGCATAGACCGACGGGTCGTGGGCAAAGGTCGTGGTAAAGTATAGGGTACTGTAGCTATTAACATCTGGCGCAGTCAATTTGATATCTCGGAGAAAATGGCCTACTAGAAGCCTGGAATCTGATACCGGTCCTCCTCCTCAGCGAAGTCCGCCATGGTGGTGATTCGCAGAGTGCTGTGAAGCGTGGTTGTGTTGTCTATGAAGGACTGCAAGACTGGAGGGTGAGGATGAGGCTTCGCGTACAGGAGGATATTGGTGCCGAACAATACCGGCCGATTCGAGGTCCAGCCGTAGCTCTGGATCGGGTCCGCTAGACTGTCAACGCTTCTTGATTGCATGAAATCTGAATAGGCCCTGATCTGGCGCGGCACCTCGCTCTCAGGGTAAGCCATGAACCCGCCCCAGATCCCGTTGGACGGATGAGCAGCCATGGTGAACTTAGTGACCACGCCGAAGTTGTTGGATCCGCCGCGAAGAGCAACGAATAGATCAGGATATGACGTACGCGAAGTCTGGACAATTTCACCACTTGCAAGGACCACCTCGACTTCCAGGACATTGTCACAGCCCCAACCGGTTGCTGGACCAAGCGCAGAGAGACCACCGCCAGTCAGATACCCGCCGACCCCGATCGAGGCAGCCCGTCCACCGGTAACGGTAATGTTGAGCGGATCGAGCACCTTGTATACCTGGCCCCAGGTTGCCCCGGGTCCAATCTGCACTTTCGATCGGTCACTGCTCAGGTCTATATCGTTCATAGCGCGAAGATCGATCGTCACGCCGCCTTGGATATTTGCGGCGCCGCCGGGGATCATATGGCCGCCGCTGCGGATGGCGAACTGCTGGCCATGGTCATGGTGATCGCGCGCCAGGAGCACGATTGCTGCAGATAGCTCTTGCGCGGTTGTTGGCTGGACGACACAAGCCGGCTGGAGATTCTGCTCTTGGAAACTGAAGTAAGAGGAGACTGATTCCTTGTATTCTGCAGAGCTGGAGGCGAAGACTCGGTTGTTTAGGATGGAAGCTAAGTTATCGCAAGTATCATGGTGGCGGTAAAAAGGGTACTGAGTGAAGGTGATGGCTGCCCATACACCGATGGCGCCGACGGCATACGGGACGTAGGAGGCCATAGATCTTACTAGTTTGGCAATAAAAGCGAATTTTCTACCCAAGTTGCTCTGCATTACGGGCGCCTGAACGGAAAAAATGCTGCTTACGGTGCTGTTTGCCCTTCTGCCCCCCCTCGGCAGGCCCCTTGCCTACCGTATATGCAATTACTAATTACATGATAATTCGCTATTGGGTCCGTGGACGTGTTGTGCAACGTAGGGGCGGTGCAACATTGCTGATCTAAAAATGGGACCCTGTCGGCTTCTCTCTGCTGACCCTAATGCTCACCCCTCCTTCCGTTGTCAACTCTGTGGCGGCTGAATTTCGGCAGGATATAATCTGCAGCAGGGGCTAGGCCAAGTAGAAATATTGAGCAGCCCCGGCTTATCATCAACATAAGCCCTCCTCTATCTCCATATCGCGATGTGGAACAGGATCTGGGACAGGAAGCTTATACTGTGGATATTTTAAAATGGCTGCAGCATTTGCGAACATGACCGCGGAGGAGATGGCACGCACCCCCGTGGGCGTGCCGCCGCCTGGAGTCGTCCCCAACCTGACTGATCCACCATCAATAGGACACCTGCTCATCATTATCGGCAGTTGTGCCATGGGTGTTATGGTCTTCGCCGCAGGGCTCAGGTTTTACACGCGGTTGATGATTCAGAGGGCTTTCAGAGCGGATGACTGTAGGTTTATCTAGTGCCCTGTAACTGCTCATACTGACCGATAGCAGGGACTGCGCTCATTGGAGTTGTAAGAGGATTTTCCTTCCATGCTATATGAGCTTCTACTCACAATCTCTTAGCTTGGCACTTGCGTCTATTTCGGGTTCTGCGTTTACGGTAATCACGCCTCTCATCAAGCAGGATACCTGGCTAACTACAGCAGCGGCAAGGAATGGCTACGGTACCCATATGTATAACTTGTCGGTTGCGCGTTTTTTGGGTGATGGGTTTATCATTGTCAGTGCTCGGTGTCTCTTTGATTCTCAGGATCGCTGACCAGAATAGGCCGGCTTTCTGACAAACTGGACCACAACGGTGATCTGGGCCTTCATCAAGACGACTTTCCTCCTGATGTATCTGCACATCTTCCGGCCCCTAGCACTCCAGCGCTTCGCGATCTACCTTGGGCTTGTTGTCAACTGGACATTCTACACTATCATCCTCATTGTGACGCTGTATTTTACCTCCCCGGCCCCCGGTCAAAGCTGGGCCGAATCGTTCCTATCCCCGCGTTACGCCAGAATAGACGAGTGGATGATGCCTATCGCCGCGGGCAGTTTGGTCCTGGACGTGTACATTCTGCTCCTCCCTATCGCCTCTGTGTGGCGGCTGCAGATGTCAACCAGGAAGAAACTGGGTGTGTTGGCGGTCTTTGCTACCGGTTTTGCGTTCGTTGTCTGCCCCGGTTCTCCTATTTTACCCTGATTGGGCTCTTCAACTAACCAATCCATGGAATTTGTGTAGTGCCTGCGTCGCATCCTCGTTAAGTATTTACTACAAACACAAGCTCTACCACCACAGCGACGACTTCAGCTACTATACCCTGCCGGTGCTGATTATGTGCATAATGGAAATGTGCGTGGGAATCACAGCCAGTTGCATGCCCTCCATGGCGCTCCTCTTCCGCAGCGAAAACCACCCGTTAAGTCGGCTGTTTGTGTCGGCGCGAAGTCTACTGGGAAGTGGATCAGAGACCAGCCGAGACCACCGCACAACTAGATTTAGTCGCGCTCTCAAGCCGTGGGACTTGGATTCGCCGAAGAAACGGCCGTATCTGAATATGAGTTTGGATTCGTACCAAGTAGACCCCGACTCGTCGGCTATCAAGACGCAGATTCACAGTAGCGGGGAAGACAGAACGGTGCTGGAGAACGGAATCCAACAGAGACATGATCTGGTGCAGGAAGTCGAAATGCAGTCGGTACACTCGAAAACGGGATTGGTACCTGCTAATAGTAGGCGTCCTGGTGAGCCTTAGGTTATCTAATGCCCTAGCCTGTATGCAGATATTATGTGATCGAATCTACATATCGCTCAAAAAAAAGTCTAAACAGGTTGCCTCCGCCAATAAGGCTATGGGTCTCAACTATTAACCTGCGGGTAATAACCAAAAAGCAGGAATGTGCTAGAATTCCTAAGTGCATGCAGGCTATGAGCCCCGGAGGGTATGTGACAAGTAGACTGCTGATACACAGCATACTCTGGCCCGACGTAACCAACCACGCTAATCTTCACCTAAGACCGCTGTCTCCCAACAGATGCAGCTGCCTGAATAGAGAAGCCCTAATTTTAGGACCCCTCAACGGGATACCCCATCAGGCGATTACAGCGGAGACCACTCCGACAGTTTCGGCCCCAGAATTCCTGTTTCGTGCTGATCACCAAGAAACTTGGCGACAGATTAAGTAACGAGCCGTTAAACTGCAGCTGTAAGCATGACCACATTAACTACCCATTCAACAGTGGTTTCGCCACAAGCACTCTGCATACAGTCTGCAGCTGTAATACTCCACTGTGCGGGCAAGTGTTTGCTTTTTCCAACTCAGCACTCGCATACTCAGCGCTAGCATCCAACTCAGCGCTTACATCTTGGCTACACGGGTGAGAGGTGTGCTGGAACGCTCTGGGCAGAGATAGCGCTATGCTCAGCTGGATCCTCCAAATCCTATTTACTCACAATGTTCAATGCTCAGTGCGTTTTCTCCATTGAAAACATTAGCAGATCTGTCACGATGATTGAAACGCTTTCTACCTGGCTCTTCGGAACGGCCTGTGTGCTGTTGATACTGAACGAGGTGTACTTCTCGCTGTTTCAGGTACGAGGCCGGCCACCTCCCTTCTAGCTGCATAATAACGACAACAAACAGCACCTCTCAACTTCGAGCATCCAGAAGATAGCCCGCGACTTTGTATGTAAGAGCCCTGTTGGCTATCTGGAAAGCAACGGATGTCTGACTATTTCAGTTAAACCATCGATACTACCGACCATGGGCAGCAAAACCGATTCTCATCCCAGCAACAAGGGAGATGATGACCGAGCTCAGTGAGGCCACAGTGCTATCCCAAAGGGCTGTCTATGCCGACGTATGAATCCCAAAAATGCTGATCACATCCTCAGGTAGATTCTGACACGAACCAGATGTTTGGATTCAAACATACACTGAACAATCTCGACCACAATGAGATTAATACGAGGAAATCGCGCCTGTTCAGCCGTGTTTTGCAGGTGCGAGTCCCGGCTCAGTTTCGGGAACTCTACCCGTGTGTCTATCGCAATCTGAGGGCTTTCCTGGACATGGAACTCCAAGCTGAAGGTATGCTTGCATTGACTTTGTCGACTGCCTCTAATCTCGGTTGAGCAAGAAGGTACCGCATCTGCCAGACTCGCTTCGTTGAGTGAACGGCTTCTCTCACGCCTCATGGGCGTGTGGTTCTTTGGCGAAAACATCAGTGAGTGTCTCGGGCTCCCAGTTGGAGGAACAGAAATAACTCCATCGCAGCATCAGACCCGCAATTCTGCGACGCCCTCTTAGATTATCCCCGGCAGATCAAGGCATGTGCGGCTGCGTTTCAGCTGACGCCAAAGTGGCTCGCATCGTATGTCAGAATTCAGAATAGTCAGGCACAGTATCCTAAGTGTGTATATTTAGTCCCGTCCACACGATAATCACTCGCCGTGGGAAAGCAATGCATCAGATTCAAAACACCCTCATTGATCTCTTGGCTGCACGACTTGAGACCTGGGACGAGATACCAGAGACTAAAAAGGTTCACATTTCCCCAACAAAACCGATATAATCTAACAAGATCCATAGCTAACCCTCCTCTACCATTTATTCGAACTCTCGGAACCAAATCGCGATTACTGGACCCCAGAAACACTTTCTCAATCAATTCTGGGTCTCTGGCTTGCAGCCTCCCATCAGCCGTGGGTGAATCTGCACGCTATACTGCTAGAGCTATGTGTGCGGCCGGAGTGGCAGGATGCACTGCGCAAGGAGGCCCTTGAGCATCAAGACGACCTTGCACGCAATATTGATCAGCTGCCACTGCTGGATAGTTTCATGAGAGAAACGGCGCGGTTCAATTCATTAGATAAAGGTAGGCTTGCCCTAATCTAAACCTGCCGCTGGTGTTGCTAACGGGATTTCTCAACTTACTTTCGAGCTCCAGCGGCAGTCCGTCGCAAGGCCTTGACTGACTATACCTTTTCTACTGGATCGCCCGTTGTCCGGGCTGGATCAATACTGTGTGTATCCTCGTATGACCAGACGCGCAATGGCAAGATCTACCCAGACCCGGAGCAATTTGACGGCATGCGGTTCCTCAACGGGCGCTGTAAGGATAAGTTGTCTCGGTTTGCGGATGTGTCTGAGAATCATTTGATCTGGGGTTATGGCTCCCTTGCATGGTTTGTTATCCCATCTCTCTGTACTGGATGTACCTTAACCGTTTTCAGTCCGGGGAGGCATGCCTCCAGTTTTGTTCTCAAGATGATCATTGTCTACTTTGTGACTAGCTATACGATGCGACTGGCTGATCCGAATGCACCAAGGTGGTGGTCATGGGAGGATTTTACGATACCCTACGCATCAACTCGAGTACTGTTCAGCAAACGGGAGACGAATGGTCCTCCTTGCTGACATGGGGACGTGGGAGGCCTGACTATTGAGCATCGAGAGCGGGGATATTATAGTTTAGCGGCACATGTACATCAGCCCTAGAGTTGCAGTTACACGGCAGTAGTATACGTCAGCGAGTTACACAAGATCCACTAATATCTCGACACGAGCCACCTTATCACCAACAAGGTGTTCAGTTTGAAGCCCTATTGGCTACACCCATAATTGATGTATGCGCGATGATCTCCATCACCCGCAGCCCTGTCTAGAGCTTGAATAAGCGTAATGACGTGTCAACATCTAAGTGGCTGTCCATGATTGAGTCCTCTGGATGCCGCATAGCCGCAGGGGAAGACGCTGGCACTCATTTTCTGAGTCACTGGTGCTGCGGAGTAATCAACCCTTGGCCAACATACCAATACCGGAGTACGGCCCGACAGGGGGATAAGGGGCTTCTGCGGCTGATGCGAGTGACGAGTAAGCAAACATTCTGATAGTGATATGGTGTGACCAGCTGGGCAACTCTGGGCACTGATACGCGATGTACTGGGGCTATCTTCTAGACTGGTCCCGAACCTTGCAACGCTCCTGCTTTCCAACCTTGATGCCTCACACTTTCTACAATCTTCGTAGACATGGACATCCTCGATGTGGCTCTAGCAGAGTTGTATACTCTCGTCCAGTCTCTGGTGACATCGCCAGTCTGCCAAGGTGTCCTTTTCAGCCTTTTGACCTGGCGGCTATGGCGCTTCACCATCAGTCCTACCCTCCACCCTGAGGATCCCAAGGAGGCTCCGTATTGGATCCCGTGTATGTTTATACCGAGCCCCTTGATACAATGTCTGACGGACCACTGATGCATTGTGTCCAAAATATGCAGTTCTTGGTACGGCGCACCGAACTGGAATTCAATGAGCCGCCACTAACATGGATATGCCAACTGCTCAGGACACATTGGCGCTGTAGCCAACTTCGATCGCGCAGTTGATCGCGCAATGTAAGTTGAACTTAGCTCTCAGACCAAAGGCTCGATTTAGCGTCAATGGAATGAAAAGGCTTACCTACAAGTTGCTCTATGCAGAAAACAGCTAGGCAACACAAGGGAACCATTCACACTCACCCTTGCCGGGAAAACTATGTATATCATTGCAGACCCGAAAGACGCGGCAGAGCTCATTCGAAACTCGCACAGTCTGTCTACGCTCACGACAGAACTGTACACGAGGATGGGGATTCCACAGGCTGTTATAGAACGGCTGTTCACCGTTTATCCAGACGCACCATTTAACGCGCGGAGCAATGCTCGTCCCATGCACGCGACAGACGCAATGATTGAGATGTACCGCGCGCATCTGTCTCCGGGTGCCCAGCTGGATGAGTTCTTGGAGCGGGATGTCACAGCGCGTATTTTGAATGCGTTCGTGAAGATCCCTGGCCCGTTTAACAAGGTGAGACGAGACGCCGGCGGGCCCGCCGTAGTTTCGTTACATGAATTGTGCTGTGAAGCATTCGTAAAGGGCATCGTAGGCGCATACTACGGAGACCTCATCTTCAGCCTCAACCCAGGACTCATTGCGCAGTTTATGGTTTGGGAGAAGGTGAATTGGAAACTACTCTTTGGGCTGCCAAGTTTTCTGAGTGGCGACATGCTCGCTGCTAGGAAAGGGCTGGTCGACGGCTTCGTTGCATACTTTGATCTCCCACGTGCGGAGCGCAGGCACGAGAACTATTGGGTAAATGGCGTGGAGGACTCCCTGCGGTGGCTGAATGTCAGCAATGAAGATATTGCGAGGATATTTATGCTTCAGACTTGGGCGTGAGCTTTTTGCCATCACCTTTCCGATTCGCGGCCTGCTAACCATTGACAGAATCCTAGGCAATATGTACAAAATGACATTCTGGCTCGTCGCGCATATCCTGCACGACGCGGCCCTCGCTGACGCCATAACTGCTGAGATCCGGCCGGCAGTCGGAGTGATGACAATAGGACAAGAGCAAAAGATCGAGATCGACCACCACTATCTCTCAGAACAGTGTCCCAAGCTGGACTCGCTCTTCAGCGAAGTTCTACGGCTGACCCTGACGGCCCCGATGGCGCGCGATGTATCTGAAACAACGACCGTTGGGGGCCGGCGACTACGTGAAGGAAACAGGGTTCTGGTATGCTTGCTAAACATTCAATGCAGATATAATCATCATCATATTACCAATTGTCTAACTGTGCCGCCCGGACAGGTCCTCTACCGCCAACTCCACCTCGACCGTGCAACATGGGGTCCCGCACCGCAAACGCTCCAGCCTGAACGTTTTCTAGTCGACAGTGGGCTCAAGTCCAGCATCGCATACCGGCCGTGGGGTGCAGGAAAGCATATTTGCCCCGGGAGGTTCTTGGCAAAAAGTGCAATTTTTACGTTTGTTGCATATTTGCTTGCCGGGTTCGAAGTTCGTTTGCGGGAGACTGGGACTGGGAAGAGGACCAGGAGTGCTTTCCCAATGGCAGATATGTCGAGGCCGTCCCCCGGAATCGCAAACATTGCGGATGGGGAGGATGTTTTAATAAGTGTGATAAGGAGGGATAGGTCCTCGTAAGATTAGGGAGCTGGATCCTAGGGCTGGCAAGGTTAGGATATCACTGACACAGCGGGCAAGTCTGAGAAACGTTCATGTTTAGGCCAAAGTTAGAAGCATCATCAAGTGTAGAATTCTTCAAGGAAAAGGTAGTCTGTTGCCTTCTGTCTCACTTTCTATGATCTCTCCTACATGAAATAATCATACAGCATCAACGAAATGCCAGTATAAGATTCCCGATTCATATCCTAGATGATGTTAAATGGCAAGCAGCTAAACGTCATATTAGCGATAGAGCACGGCCACTAAAATTAATGAATTAGCTAATCGGAATTGCAGCAAAGTACTAGATCCTATTTTCTGTAATTTAGAGTTTAATGTGGAGATAATATACATAATTTTATAGCCATAAAATTTTCAACAGTTTCGACAATGCTGCTGCCTATCTGCAACCCACCACTGCCGATTTGACAAGCCAAAATCAGATCCAGCCAGTGCAACACTCATCGAACTTGGTGAGTGCGAATGAAACCAAAATAAAATCAATTCCGTCCACATCTCGTCAGTAGAGACGTCGCGCGTTCTTCTCCGAGAGGGCCAGGCCGCGAATTGCGTGCAGCAGTTTTGCTGACATAACAGCGTGGGATTGACCATGCATGTACAAAGGAGCTCTATGGATGATTGTGGAGGATGCACTCATGGGGATTCATAGCTGAGCTGCTGGGCGGTGGAACTGAGGATATTCAGCCAGCCTTTCCTGGAACCGGTCTGCTGGCATTAGCCAGATACGGAGCTGTGATGGCTATAGTTGAAGATATTCAGGCGATGGTAAACTCGTCTTCGCTTTCAATTACCGTTGTCGTGTTACGATCCTGAATGCACAAGCATGGAAGAATATAAAATCATTAGTATGCGTAGTAGGGTATCCTAATTATGTAACTGCGTAGAGCCCTCAATCAACCTGAACTCCATTCAATTCAATCATGCCCGCGAACCAGAGCCGAGACCTCTCCCATCACTCACATTCCATGTGCGAGACTCACGGATGATGCCAGTGCGACTGGAGCAGCTCCGGCTATCCGCATACCCATCTGCATCCGCATCCCACCCCTGTGACGCCGCCGCCTCAACAGTCGTCTCAGACTGCCCTACTGTCACGGGAACAAGCTCGTAGTGGTCCTCGCCTCTGATGAGATTACCGCGGCTTTGTTGGCCTCTCGAATATCCAGAAGACCGAGATGCCGATGCTTGGCCCTTCCCCCCTGTGCCCGCCGAAGACTGGTATTCGAGGCCCCGGATGCGCAGGCCATTCGACTTGAGCTGGTTCAGGAACGGGTTCACCTGGCCCCAGCAAGCGGTGAGGATACTCATGGATTGCACGATCTGTGACGCGATCTGCGCGAGGCATGAGGCGTAAGTTGGGTCGTCGGAATCTGGGTTGCGGGCCTCGCGCGTAAAGATCATCTCGGCGATTAACGGGATGATGACACTGGGGGTGTGTATTACTTTTAGCCTGATTCTGGCCTAGGGATTGGCATTCGACATAAGAGGAGGAGGTGGTGATGGAAGGGGGGAAGGGCGGATAAGATAGTGCACTAACAATACTCTGGAGAGGAAAATACTGGCGAACATGAGCTTCTTCTTCCATGCCGCTTGGATGCCAAAAATCAGGAGGAGAGCCTGCACGATAATCGCGACATCGGTGGCGATGTTCGCCGCGGACAGGAAATAAGCCCAGGCGCACTGTAGACAAGATTCGCAACGGTCAGCAAATTTGCAGTCCATCGGCAGGACGGGTATTATACGAGCTCAATCGGCGCCGGGCGTTACTCACCAAGTCAAAGCATTTCTGCCACCAGTAATCCCATGGACGGGGCAAGCGGCATTGGAACGCAGTGCCGATGATACCAGTGACACCGAGAATGGCGATGACAGCCAGCAGCACAGCCGCCAGCAGGTGGTCTCTGTGCACTGGGGTCAAGTTGTGGATGAATGTTGAGAGCGAGAGCTTGGACAGGCAGAGGCTTGCGATATACAGGATAGAGGCAGCGTACTGGCACTGGCAGCGGTCTCAGTATAGTCAGGCCTAGGACTGTTGATCAGGTACTCAGCGATGAAATGGCCCGTATATATACCTTCATGACCTGGACGAAATCCGCACTCGCAACGGTCGTGAATCGGTCCCCATACCCGTGCGCTATGGCAGCGGAGATCGCTCCGGACTGTGCAATGCAAAGAGTCTGTGATCGAGATTGTGTAAGATACTGAAGATCACTGGGTAGATATCCTCCGGTTCCCTTTGCCGGTGCAGGGTACGTACCAAAGCTGCGATTATCAGATAATCATCGCTGGTCAACTGCCGGAAGACCCTGCACTTGGTCGCCACCCGGATCAGGACACTGAGCACAGCAACAACGACCAGGAACCAGGTGGTCACGAAAACGTCTGGGTCTCGGGTGTCGATGTTAGCGAATCTCCCCATGGCTGCTGGTCAGGCCCATAGAGTGGGAATGGCATCGGCGCATGGCATCGGCACGAGGAATTGCTTACCATTTAATGTTAAAAAGTAAGAGTAAGACCGACCCGATGAGCATTGATAAAGCAGAATCATGTCATAGGGACAAGGATCCCACCCTGCGCTGGTGCCGCAACATTCACATAAGACTGCCACTCGGGATCCTGTCCTGGGCTCTGGACAGACCGGCCCCGCCCCGATCGTATAATAATCCACGCACGGGAGACTAAATGAAAGGATCGCATCGCCTATGCTGGCCAAGACGCGGCGCGTAACGAAGTGGGCGCCGGCTGGGCGCCAGGACGGCTGATCGACCGGGGCCTGAGCGAGTGATGGCCAAGCAAACTCTTAGGGCACATACTAGTGCTAAAGAATCCGGCCAGGATCAGACGGTGGTAAAAATCAGTGTAACGTGTTGCCCTATAAGAGTGGCCAGCCTCTGAGCGCAATACTTATCGGCTCGGTTGGCTTCGTAGTACTAAGATCCCCTTCAAGAGATAAAGAAGCAAATACAGAACAAAAATAAGTCAAATTCTCCGAGCAACCGAGGTTTAGATCCAGCTAAATCTCCGATTGACAGAGACCGTCTCATTCCAGGACGCCAGGGGGTCTGGCCCAGTACGCGTAACATGCCGTATTATTCGCCCACTAGGCCATTCGCCCTCTTAGTCCAAGATGGCGTTGTAGCCGGCGCCGATAGCCGGACAAGACCAAAGAAGCAACGGAAGCCTGCGCTAAGCTTGGTGTCAATCCGAGACTGGCCGGCAAGCACACAGTGGATCAGGCAGGGGATGACAGGGTTCGTATATTAATGCGACTAAGACCTGGACGGAAGGTGGCTAACATGCTCGCGCTCATGCGAG
The DNA here is from genome assembly GCA_013305525.1 of Aspergillus quadrilineatus. Taxonomy (NCBI): domain Eukaryota; kingdom Fungi; phylum Ascomycota; class Eurotiomycetes; order Eurotiales; family Aspergillaceae; genus Aspergillus; species Aspergillus quadrilineatus. The sequence goes on from JAAXYA010000015.1 coordinate 438,539, forward strand.
CCGGCCCTTTGACTTAAAAATTGAGGCATGCCCGGCCATGTCTGGCCATGCGTAGGTAGACGACTCGCAGCCCGTCGATAGACATGGCGTCACACGAGCTCAAGCATGGCGCGGTTGCGGCCAGCGTCACGGTCCAGGACCGCGACGTCAGCGAACTGGCGCGATTGGGGAAGAAATCGGTTTTGAAGGTAGAGTAGAGTGTCCAGGACCGATCTGCCCTTTGCTCTCATTGCCTGCTCTTACAATCTCCGCCCAGCGAACGTTTGGAATTCTATCCACCCTCGGTTTCAGCTGCACTATTCTTGCGACATGGGAAGGAATATTCAAGTACGAGCTCCCCCCGCGTGCGTTATGTCCTCGGCTAATGGCTTTGCTTGCTCGCCAGCACTTTGCTACTACCTCTATCAAAGTCAGTAACGCGAAACCCAGCACCCGTGGTGGAAGACAAGCAACTGACAGCGTCTAATCTAGTGGTGGTCCCGGAGGAGCGGTCTATGCATTCATCTTCGCCTGGACAGGCACCGCGTGCTGCTTTGCGGTCCTATCTGAATTGGCCTCAATGTATATATCCCCCTCGAATCGCAAGTGGAGACTGACAGTGCAAGGGCGCCGACTTCTGGTGGTCAGTACCACTGGTGTGCAATGCTTGCACCGCCGAGCTATATGAAATTCCTCAGTTACATGACTGGCAAGTCTAGCACCCAATGGCCATGGAGAGTCACTTCTAACTTTTGAATTGTTCACAGGATGGGTCACCGTGATTGGATGGCAGGCTGCGTTCGCCTCGGCCTCGTTTATCGCCGGTACACAAATCCAGGGCGCCGTGCTTCTCTCACACTCCAATTACGATGCCCAGCCCTGGCACGGAACTCAGCCCAGCCCTGGCACGGAACTCTCATCATGTGGGCAGCAGTCGTGCTGGCATTGGGAGTCAACGTGGCTGGCGGGAAGCTTCTTCCGCGACTCGAAACCGTCATCCTCGTCATCCATATTCTGGGCTTCTTCGGCATCCTCATTCCGTTGACCTACATGGCCGATCACAAGTCCAAGCATGACGTGTTTCTGGACTTTGTCAATGAAGGCGGGTTTCCCACCCAAGGGCTGTCCTGGTTCGTCGGCATGACGGGCTGTGTTTTCGCTTTTGCTGGAGGTGATGCCGCTGTGCATGTATGAGCCCCGACCCTCTTGTTCCTCAAGGAGGATATGATATACCAGATCTGACAAAATGCACCCATAGATGGCCGAGGAGGTGCGCGATGCGTCCGTGGCAATCCCGCGCGCGATCATGCTTTCGGTCCTCATCAACGGATCGCTTGGATTCGGCATGTTGATAGCAGTCCTCTTCTGCCTGGGCAACCTCGAAGAGGCCCTGAATACCCCGACCGGCTACCCATACATGGAGATCTTCCGTCAGGCGACGGATTCCGTCTCCGGCGCCTTGGGAATGACCTCAATCATCCTCATTATCGGCATCTGCACCATATTCGGTCTTCTCGCAGCAACATCTCGCCAGTTCTGGTCGTTTGCACGCGATCGCGCGGTCCCTGGTTGGCGTATCTGGAGCAAGGTATCCGCCAACCTACCTGACTGCCTGCTTGTTTATGACGCCTGACTGCCGACTAACACGTCACCTCTTCATTCAGGTCTCGCCCATCAACTGCCTCCCTACCTACTCGATCCTCCTCACAATGAGCGTCACCTGCCTGCTCGGCCTGATCAACATTGGATCCAGCGTCGCCCTGAACGCCGTCGTCTCCATGGCCGTGTCAGGTTTGTACCTGTCCTACCTGACCGTCGGCAGCCTGCTGCTTTGGCGACGATGCACGGGCGCAATCTCGCAATTCCAGAATGGCGAAGACGGAGTCGTTAACGTCCCCGGCGCAAAGCTGGTCTGGGGCCCTTTTCATATCCCCGGTATTTGGGGCACGATAGTCAACGGCTATGCGGTGATCTTCATGGTCATCGTGGTGTTTTTCAGTTTCTGGCCGTCTCAGATGGAGGTCGATAAGACAACTATGAACTTTAGTGTTGTTGGCACGGTGGGGACGATCATCTTAGCCATGGCGTATTATGTATTGAGGGCGAGGAGGGTGTATCAGGGGCCTGTTATGGAGGTTTCGCTGTAACCTTAGAGGCTGCGGAACTGGAGGGGCAGCTGGACGGCCGCGTGTCCGTCAGTTGGAAAGAGAAAGGGCTCGTATTACCGCGAGCCTTTCCAGTCGTTTGCAAAGAATATGTATGCACGCCGCAAATATGATGTCTTATCTCATGATGTATGTATATTGTGGGCTTCAGCCCAAGCGATTTGTTGTAATGCCCTAGCAACATTAGGCCAGGCCTTCCACGTGACATTGGATTCAGTATACCATCCACAGCACAATCCACAATTTGATATTAGCCGTTTCACCAGTAGATAGTATTGAAACCTTATCTTTGCCTCAGGCTTGACATCCAGACTGGCGCGACGGAGCGCTCTCAATTCCGAAACGATCTGCGCCTAAGATCGAACATCAGCTAGACCTCAAACACTAGATCGAAGATTTTCGACGTACTATTAATAGCGAATAGCTCTTTGAATTCGAAGATATACTTCTAGAGTCTCCGAGTCTTAGGTATTATCGACTGCTTGGAATGACTAGTAAAGGTATCTCCGGCTTTATCTTCTCCCGATCCATGTGCTTCTCCAGACGGATCACAACTACACCACGCAGATAGGGCATTGGTTCCATTTCTCCTGAGGCCGATCTGCTAATAGAACCTTTGTTTATAGAGGAAGTCTCAAGATGATTAAGGAACCTTAGGGTATATCTTGCTGCAAGACACTATGTAGTCTTTGCGACGAGTATATGTGTTCAGAGAGCGTCTATATACATTATTAAAGCAGGTGGATCAACATATGAGCTAAATCTGCACATGCTCCTCAGTAACAACCCACGTCCTCGTCTCTCGAATAATCCCTGTCTGGCTCGACTGACTCCCCTCATCCCAGCTGCTCACCCTGTTCTCGCCAATCGCACTAGTAACCGTTGTCTTTGTCGTCCCCGCCAACGGCAGATTATCAAGCTCATGTGTAGATGGGTCACCCATTCGCCGCGCAGAGCGAGCGTACTTTGAGCGCGACCGAGAGTGCGAGTACTGCGGGTTGCTGGAGGTGTTGTACCGGGTCATTCCATCGAGTCTCATCCCACTGGATTGTAGGCGTCTGAGCACGGGGACGAATTGTGGCGTGCTGGCCGTTACGACGCTGAGGCAGAGGGCTAGTTGCGCGCAGACTGCTATCGACCATGTCGCTAAGGTTGGGTCGGAAGAATTGATGGTGTCATGGGTCAGAACGCACTGGGCAATTAGAGTCGCGGGGACGCTGTCGAGACGATTATGGTCAGTTTCGTTTTTCTCTGTTCTGAGCGACGACAAGATGAGGGGGTCCTACAGGACTCTGAATAAGAAGACGGCCATTACGTTCGATTTCCGCTTCCATGTCGTTTGGACTTTTATCATTATGTGTATGCTTTGGACAATAATGGCGACCTCGGTGACGATGTTCGACGCAGCCAGGTAGATAAACCATGCCTCCTGGTCAATCGTTAGCCCGCACCCAATGTCCATTCAAATACGGTTTTGATCCATACGCGATTGAAACACTGGTCATGAATGTAATCCCATTGACGCGGATGGCATTGGAATGCGGACGCGAAGATGCTGGATACGGCCCAGAGAGCGATCGCAATCTGCAGGGCGTAAAAAACTCGACGACTATGGTGTGCCAGCTGCTGGATGAAAACAAGAAAGGAAAGCTGTGAGAAGGCGATCCCAAAGATATAAAAGAAATTCGCAATGTATTGGGCCTTAGTTGGGCAATTGATAATTAGCGGAAAGCCAGGAGGCAGGTGCTTGCGATATGAAGATAGGGGGGCTTACCTTGAGAATACCGGCTACTTGGCCTTCACTGAGCTGTTTGATATGTGTTCCATATCCCTCGTTCACTGCGATCGAGACAGCTATTGCCTGGCCGATGGATGCTAGCTACGTGACTGTCAATCACACATCCTGTACTTCCCAGGTTTACTCACCATCGCCCCAAGGCTGTAGTAGTCGTCCCGAAAGAAGGTGCGGAATTTCCACCATTTCGTCGCTAGCCGAGCGAGCGTTCCCAGGATCAGGGTAACCAACAAGAAGCGAGTCAGCACAATTACTGCTGGTGCTTGGCTGTCTGGGGGATATCTCGACATATTGAGTGTGAGGTTGTGCAAGATTGCCGCTCCCCAGCAGGCAGAGAAACTTGATGGTTACTCAAGCAGCATCAATTTTGGTCGACGCAACCTTTGTATATTCGTTGACACATCGGGTTAATAAAAAGACATTTTGCGCGTGAGAACACTGAAGGACGGTCATTTCCCACAGCCTGTCCAGCCCGCTATGCTAACGGGCATCGACCACTCGATTTGACTCGACACAACAGCCATGGGCATACTAAGACATACTAAGACAGGAGGAATCAACGCTGCGTCACCCCTGCTTATTCTGGAACGACCGCCGGCTTTCGAGCGCATGAGAAGACAGGGGTCTGAGTAGTCGTTATCAGTGCGACTGACCAGTAAATCAATCCACCCACCACGGTATCCTTCCGGGGGCGGGCTTCTGGGCATGCAGGGACGGCAAGTCCTGAACAATCTCGACGCATTGATCAATTGCTACTTCAGCGGAGATTTGTTGCACCTCTCGCCCGCTCAATGGATGATGAAACGGTGAGTGATAGTCCATGAAAGACGTGGTTCCCCCACGTGCGGTGCCCTGATGAGTCTCCGGCCCTAGCGGAAGGAAGAGAACATGTAAGTTCGGGCAAACCAGTCTATATAGCTAGTTATACGGCGGGCTCTTCAAGATTTCCCGTCCAAACGGGTGATTCGGGCGGGAACAATAAAGTACGACCATCGTACGGCCATCTGCAAGCTATATGCCTTGGCACCAATCCCATTCTCCCAAGAGAGACAAGACAAGGATCACGAGCAGGGATCGAGTGCTCTAAAGCCAGTGAATGCGACGTTGCGCGCGGACTCGCTTCGCAGTCGTGGCCAAAGTTCCTTCTTTCCATGGGCGAGGATTCGGGTTGAAACGGCCGTTTAATCTAATCTCCCTCGCCTCGAATGAGGGAATGTAATTAATGGCCTCCGTTAGTCGGTCTCTAAACGACGGAGGGTTATCTCTCCTCTGCCAGCTTGCTCTTTTAAATCCCTGATGCGCCGAAACTGTGCGACCGGCACGCGCGTTGAATTTTTTGGCCCCTGGATTGTCACTTATCTGGCGTTCGGTCTGCGAATTCACAGTGCTTACTCTCGCAATTTCAGCGCGCGAGATGAAGGGCTTACACGCCGACCCCCGCGAGCTCAATGGCTCGGGAAGAGAAAAGACTTCTGATGATGTGCATCTTGCGCGATTGGGGAAGAAGCAGGTTTTACGGGTCAGATTGAGATGGTCGCTCGTTGTCTATTTATCGCTGACAATATGTTTTAGCGGAACTTTGGCATGCTCTCTATGCTCGGTTTCAGCTGTACGATTCTCGTTACTTGGGAGGGTTTTACCTGGTATGTCTCGTAGCCCTCGACGACTATCTGACAGGTCGAAAAAATAATTGACTAATTGTCGCAGCTTATTCCTTCAGCCATTGACCAAGTTAGCCCTTCCGTCCCTCTTTGAAAAGATGTCTCACTGACAACGCAAAAGTGGCGGTCCTGCTGGAGCTGTCTATGGTTTCCTCTTCGTTTGGCTGGGCACAGCCTGCGTCTTTGTGGTTTTGTCGGAATTGGCATCGATGTATGGGTGTCCCCTGCGTATAGTGGATGGAGAAGACTAAACTCGCCACTTAGGGCTCCAACCTCTGGAGGGCAATATCACTGGGTTTCCATGCTTGCCCCTCGTTCCTGCGTCAAGTTTCTGAGCTATATATCCGGTAGCGTACCTTTCCCAATTCGCGATTCAAGTCGTCAAAACTAATCGATGTATTTCGCTAGGATGGCTCACTGTGATCGGATGGCAAGCGACCTTTGCTACAGCATGCTATCTAACCGGCACAATGATCCAGGGAGTCTCCGTCCTGACCCACCCCGACTACACGCCTGCGTACTGGCATCCGACGATGTACTACTGGGCCGTTGTTGCATTCGCTGTAGGCATCAACATAGTCGGACGGAGTGTTCTCCCCAGGCTGGAAGGCCTGATCCTTGTGGTTCACATCCTCGGTTTCTTCGCCGTGATAATCCCTCTGGTTTCACTTGCCGAGATCACCTCCGCCAAGGACGTATTTACGGAGTTCGTTAACCAGGGCGGCTGGTCATCGGATGGCCTGTCCTTCTTTGTTGGTCTTATCGGATGCGTGTTCGCCTTCGCAGGTGGCGACGCTGCTGTTCATGTGAGTCAACTACAACACAGGTCTCCCAAGTGACAACGGCATTGACCCGTTCAGATGTCCGAAGAGATCGAAAACGCTACCGTGATAGTTCCCCGGTCCATTTTGCTCAGCGTTCTGATAAACGGCATGCTGGGCTTTGGCATGACCATCGCGCTGCTTTTCTGCCTCGGTGATCTCGATACAGCGTTGGCGTCTCCAACTGGATACCCGTTTATGGAGATCTTCCGCTCTGGAACCAACTCTGTGGGCGGCGCAGCCACAATGACGTCTATCATTATTGTCGTCTGTATCTGCTCGTCTACGGGTATGATGGCCGCGACCTCTCGCCAGTTCTGGTCGTTCGCTCGTGATCGAGGTGTGCCGGGATGGAAGATATGGAGTTATGTGCGTAGTTTCCAACAAACTGGACCCATGGAATGCTGCTGACAGCTTTAGGTCTCTCCAACAACTGCGATTCCTACGTGGTCCGTTGTTCTCACAACAACGATCGCGGCTCTTCTCGCCTTGATCCCTATCGGCTCCGCCGTCGCCTTCAACGACCTCTGCGCCATGTCGACCTCCGGTCTCTACCTGTCCTATATCCTCGTGGCATGCCTTCTCCTCTGGCGGCGCGTAACGGGGTGTATCTCAAAGACTGCTGAGGCTGATGAGATAGTAAACACAATCGGCGCAAGGCTGGTCTGGGGTCAGTTTTATATCCCTGGAATCTGGGGTGTGATTGTCAACATCTTTGCTATCATTTATGCACTGATCGTGGTCTTCTTCAGCTTCTGGCCACCTTATGCGGAGGTCGAGCTGGAGACTATGAACTTTAGTGTTGTTGGGACCGTCAGTGTGATACTTTTGAGTGTCTTCTATTATCTTGTGAGGGCGCGCCATGTGTACAGGGGACCTATTATTGAGACTAGCCCGCTGTAAAGAGGAGACGCTCCAAAGAGAATCGTTGTGCCGTATAAAGGCACCCACGTCTGTTACCATGTATCTATCATCGGCCATTGTAACCGCTAAAATGACACGCCTGTCTAAACTTCCACCTCCCACGGTTTCACTGTCTCCCCTTCAACATACTTCCCCCCAGGCGGCCGCCACATAACCGTCTCATCAATCGGTAACAGAGTGTTCTCGTAGTGCTTCCACTCCTTCGCTTCTTCCTCCGAGAGCTCCCGCTCCGGTACAGGTTTTACTCGGTTCACAAGGACTACGCGAAACCCGTACTGTGCATACAATGGCGCCCCGAACTCGGAGGCATCCAACCAGGCCTCTAAGCTGCGCTCATCGGCGATGCGCGTGCCCCAATCCATGAACAGCCGGCCCAGTCCCTGCCGACGGTACTGGGGAAGTGTGAATGCAATGTGGAGGACTGCCAATGCGTTGGTCAGCAAATTTCACCTTTTATCCTCGAGTCATATATGGGAGCTAGGAGCTCACAGGCGTGCGGTCTTTGCGCCATTTGCTCCCGCGGCCGCTCAAACTGCCTCGCAGCAAGTGTCGCGAACTCCCTCCCAATCCCCACGGGATACCAATCCGCGACAAGCTGGCCGACTTGCGGCTCTGTATGCGGATTCTCCTTGTAAAAATACCATTTCGCTGCGGCCGCTAATTTGTCACCGTCCTGCGTGTCGACGATCTTGACCCATGTTACGGTCGGTTGCAGCTGGCGGTACTCTTCAAGTTGATTGGCGATGCATGTCTGAAGACTTGCTTCGCGGTCATTGTCCAGGATTGGGAAAAAGAGTCGCAGGACTCCCTGAAAGGGGTTTTCGAATGATTCCCAGAGTTTAGAGTAGATTTCCGGGAAGTCATCCTCGGTTGCGATGCGGAGTTGGAAACGCTGCGACATCGCTGGCGAAATAATTCAGAAAAAGGAATTGGGTAGTTTGTAGCTGGCGGTATTCTAGGGAGAGGCCAAGCATGCACCTTTAATATGGTGTTCATTTATCCACATATATTACTAATGACCCTCCTAGTATCATGGATCCCACGAACTAATCCGTCCCGAATCACATCACCAGCCCCAGTCTATTTCCTCATCGTCTGGAAGAAAAGGGTTACGCGGAATGAGCGCCTGGTGTTCGCGCGGGAGGCGGCCGAGATAAATTAAGCTAAGAGGACAGGGGTCTGGATTTTTTTCTGAAAATGGCCTAGAGAGTTACCTTTCCGAATCAGATGTAACCGCTTACAGTGCTATAATTATCCGTTATGCCCTAGCACATAGCCTCCTGCTACACCGGACTTTGGAACATGCCTAGCTCTGCATGGACATTGGGGATGTTTTATGGTGGTACGACTGTGGATAACCTAAGCCGACTCCTAGTAGTGGAGTATACCTCTAAAGGCCCACCTTGCTGGTTCTGAAATAAACCAACTCGCCAGGCTGCTTCAGGCCCCCTGCCGTCCGCTTGGACAGACACGGTGAGTAGGTGGGCAGTGATTCAGAGCAATAAGAAAAGTTACTGCCCTCCGTGTAGATGTCTTCATGTAGCGGACCCACGGCATTTGTATAATCTATTCCCTAATAAGATAGCTTGGGCAATATATGGAGAAAAAAACTTATTAAAGTGCTACCGAGACGATATAATATTGTCATTAATAATACAAGCCCCAACTGCCAACATGCTCAAAGGACAACACTTGTCAAAAGGTGACCGAATAGGTGCGTGCCAACAGAGAAAAAGATGTGGCCAAATGGGCTTCTACTTATGGTGCTCTATTCTACGTCCTTGCCGTGTACCTTCAAAGCCTCGTCTACTCACATCTTCCCCTCAGAATAGGCTTCAGATATTCTCAGTAGACGCCAGAAGCTCAGTACGCTGCCATCAAATAAGTGTCTCCAGTATACCCGCGCCATCGATAACCCTAGTTGCTAAAGACCATTCAGCGCCTGTTCCGGGCACACTGACTGCTCATAGAATATGATTGACAACATTCCACAATTCACAATAGAGATCTAACTAGATAGACTGTCCAAATACATTGGTCTCGCAGCGAGTCTGAAACAATGAGGCAGTAAGCTTAACATTCACAGCTCAAAAAAAAAAAAAAAAAAAAAAAAAAAGCCTTTGGCATGTGATCCATCGTAGTCACGTAGTCACCACATGCAAAGTGTACTGTCCTGATTGAGGTTCGGCCGCCAGAGCATGGCGCAGATCTTCATACTAAATAAGTGTTCGAATGTTCGCGGTAGATTATTAGCAAAGAGAATGTTAAGCAGCTTTAAGAGTAAACCATAAGAAAGCCAAAAAAAAATCCACAAACCTGTTTCAGCAGAGAAGCTGAAGAAAGCGTTTGCCCACTACAACTCTAAAGCTCTGGCTGACATGGAGAGCAGGAGATAATCTTAATAAAATAAGACTTTCGGGCTGGATATAGAGCTACAAAACTGTCCATACTGGAAAATCTTCGTTATCATAATGATTACAATGTCATATTTGACTTTTCGGTTCTTGCACTATGGGCCAACTTGCAATAAAATGAGTTTACTCAGCCGCCTATGGAGCTAGCTGCGACTACATCTGTGATCCTCCCATGTCAGCTTCATGTACTGTATATAAAGACAAGGCCCCCTGACCTGCCGTGGCAGCCACGTGATTTTGCTACCCCGCACGCTGGCTAAATGCTCCCAGCGTGACTGCTGTGCGCCACAGCCAGAGAGGCGTTGGCTGAATGCAGCCGTGATGCCGTTTGGCTTGTACTTATTTAGAATCCAGCCAGTTTTACCGCCGTTGGTTTTTCAATAAACATGGCTGGTATGCTTAAAATGAGGGTGTCGGGTGGAGGCGCGGGTCGGCACGAGGCCAGGTGCCGCTTCGCTTTTTTTGTGGAACTCTACTTGCCTAAGGCATCAGATGTTTAGAGCCCTACTTTATTCCAGAAGTAATGAAAAATTACCTCTTAAACATTCGACAAAGGTTGCACTTCAGTTGCACGCCGCCTAAAAAGACGAAGTCTCATTTTGAACACCGATTGTTCTATATCCTGTAGGCCGCTTCTGAATAAACCATTCCAGATTTTGCGCGGTATGGGTTCTCAACGGACCGAAACGGAACCACCAAGTGTTCTGTTATACAACTTGGAGTGCTCAATACTGATGTCTATGAACGCTGAATGACTAGCTTATTCCGCGAAAGAACACGACTCTCGGCCTGTTTTAGAGTTCCGAGCTGAAATGCGAAACCAATCGTTGGAGTCATGAGGCTGAGCCTTAGCGCCAGACATGCCGCATAAATCCCGACGGATGGCCCAGTTTTGGTTCGATGTTGCACGCTCATCATTCCGCTCGATGGCCATATTGTGACTATACCTACGCCGTCAGAATGAACCAAGCCAAGAACACCGTCCCGGCGTCGGTGCAGGAGATCTGGGAGAATACCATCGCCAGGTTCCAGCAACGCACGGGACAGCAACTCAATGACGTGTCAAGAACTACAGAAGATCTTCGAAGGGCACTTGATGCCCATTATGCTGCGCAGGTAGATGATGAGGATATTTCAAGAGCGAAGGAGACCGGTTTCAAAATAATTCGTTGTATCCAGCTGCTAGGCGGCATTGCCGCTGACGGCGCGTCCCTGGTAGGGATGTCCGTTGGATCATACTCTTATGCAAAGCTGAAATAGGATTACTAGGTCTTCGGTCCTGCGGGGCTCTGTTTCAATGCTTTATCTTTCCTTCTGGACATTCCGAAAACGGTCCACGAGTTTCACGGGGAAATCAACGCGATCTTTGATGAAGTTGGTCCCGCGCTCGCGCAGTTTCGCATTTACCAGCGAATGGAAGAAAATACGTCCGTTGATGAGGCCCTGCGAGTATCCATCGACCAGGTGATGACGAGCTTCGTCGATATATGCGCGAATTGCATCAATATCCATCGCGACGGCCGCTGGAGAAGCTTCAAGCGGAGCGCTAAGCGGATCCTTCTGGATGAGGGATCGGTCCGAGACGAGCTCGATAACTTTAAGAAGTTGACGCAGAATCAACTGAATGTGCAGGCGACCCTAACTCTTGAGGTGGCGCTGGAAACCAACCAGGGCGTGGCGTTCATCAAGTCCTCGGTTACCGAGATTGACACGACCACGAAAGGCATCAAGACAGACGTGAGTGGGTTAGTCGAGGCGGAGCATAAGCGGGGATTGAATGATGCTCGAAAGAAGAGCCTGAAAACTATTAGAGAGAACTTGGCGCAGAAGGAGGAAGAGACTGCCAATGTTATGGATGCTCGCGATAAGATGTGGAAGAATTCCGTCAAGGGAAGCGGGAAATGGCTAAATAATATCGAGGAATATAAGCAGTGGCTCGACAGAAGCAGCACTTCGAATTCCCTCCTGGTTCTGACCGGGGGCCCAGGAACAGGTAAATCATTCCTGGTTTCTGCAATTGCTCAGGACGTCAAATCCCGCAATTCGGCCACGAAAGCCGAGAGGGGTCTGTTGGGGTACTATTCTTTTTCCATCTCCAACAAGGCGGATAGCGACCGAAATCGTCCAGAGACGGCGATCAAGTCCATCTGTACGCAGATGGCGGAGCAAGATGCTGTCTATGCACGACATGTGGCTGGTGTCTGTGAAGAGTCTGGAAAAGACAAGAACTACTTCAAAGACGCTACCTGCCAGACGCTGTGGACGACATTAGGCCTTGGATCTCCAGTGAGGAATGCGATGCATTACATTCTGTTGGACTCCGTAAATATCCTCAGTGAAGAAGAGCTTAAGCGGCTCTTCGAGATGATAGAGAAACGTCCAGTTCTCTCGGATGAAGACAAATCCAATCCAGTTCGTATCCTCATCAGCTGCGAGCGCTCGGTTTTCCAGGATGAATGGCTTAATTCAATGTCCGCAATGTGTATTGACATAACTCGGTATAATGCCGAGGATATCAGCGCATTCATCGTTGAGGACCTGAAAAGGGCTGATCTATTCCAGGGACATGACCAGGACTCGCAGCGGCGCAGAAAGATGGTAGGGGACCGCCTGCTGAAGCGGTCCAACAATTGCTACACAACCGTGCAGCAGGATCTGGGCAAGATCAAGGAGATTGTTGCATCAAGCGGTACAGAAGAGGAGCTCAACCGGGTCCTCCAGGAGTCCAGCACAGACCCAAAGGCTGTGGTGCGTTCGGAACTTGAAACATTAGAATCAGTGCTCAATCCAAGGGAGATCGAAGAGGTTAACGAGTTGTTGATTTGGGCTATCGCTGGGAATGTTTATTTTAGTATCGACGAACTGGCGTCCGCTCTCTATTTGCGCTTCAAAACCGTTTCTCTCCAACCACTTGCACAAAAGATAGCCGGAAAGTACTCAAAGATCTTTGATTTATCCTACGGGGGAAACACAGTCATACTCAGGGACTATGTCGGGGAATACGTCGTCGCTGAACGAGTTCGTCCAAGGCAGTCTGTTGACGATCCCAAGATCTCTGCAACCATCACAATTACCAACGGAGATAGAAAGACAGTGCAGCGTTTCTTCTGGGACTTGACTCATCATTCTTCCTTTGCCAACGGGTTTGAGTTCCGGCCTGAGTCGGACCTTTCCCATGTGACCAACAGGAAACTCCAGGTGTACATGGTTGATGCCCACTTTGAAATTGTGAAAAGGGCATTTGACTACTTCCTGTTGCCCCAGGGCGAGGAGAAAGAAGGGGGAAGGCTTATCGGGATGTACATGTTGAGCCGTATCCCAGCCCATCTCGAAGCGTTATACAATGCCCAGGGGCTGGATGAACTTCCAGTAGCCGACAAGCAGTACATTGGCTCCCGTGTCTATGACATGTTCAACGAGTGTGATTTGATTGAGAGGAATTGGGACCTGTGCAAATGGACTTACTGGTATAGCATGGATCACGAGATGGAAATTTTCTGGAAATGGTTGGATGATCCAGTAGCAATTGCACGGCTGGGAGCACGAGATAAAAAATGGCTAAGCGAAATCAGGAAGGATAAATACCCTAACCGGAGTCTTCTAACTCCGATCATGACAATGGTAGCCCGGAACTGGCTGCAAAAGACGGAATGGAACGTGCAAACGCCGTTTAGATGGCTCAGTGGGTTTCTTAGCTTGGTATGTTGTTTTACTGGCACTTGACATTTCTCTATACCCTGACTTACCACTCTCCTTGATTGGAGCAGGGAGCCAATTCTGCCTTAGAACAAGACGATGTGGCTGAAGAAGCTGGGACAAAGACGCAACCAGTGGAGAAGATTGGGGAAGATGATGAAATAATGGTTAGTCAATTTGACTCTGAAGTGGAAAAAGTGGTCCAAGCCGAAAAGTGGGCAAAGAAAGCTCTGGGTATATCAAAGGTCGATTGCACCTGGTGCATCCGTTTGGGCGAGACCTATAAGGATTTGTGGGAAAGGGAGGCTGCCATGGAGCAGTATAAGAAGGTATGACAGTCTCGAGTATGAATGTATTTCAGAAACTTCTAACCTGATAAATAGGCAGTTGTCATTCTCCAAAACCAGGATGCCGTGGACAAGGAACGACTTGCTAGCGTTTTCCAGGCTCTTGGAGAGCTGGAGGACAGTCTGGATAACCTAGAAAGCGCGATTTCATACTACAAGCAAGCATACGAACAAAATGGCCCCAACAAAGATATTCTTCACGCTCTTGCCAGTGACTATGCGCTAACCGGGTTGAAGGAGGAGGCGGTTTCTATCGTCCAGCAGGCTGTTACAGAGAAAACTCCAGGCACAGAGTCTTCATTGTTGATAGCCATGTTGCAAACGGTGGTTCGCAAGGATTGGGCAGACCTGGAGCCACTTTTTACCGCGATTCACTGGCTCATCGTATCCTCTCCTGAATATTGGACAGTTATTTTGCAAGAGTTGGAGACGGCAATCGAGCAGAACCGCGCGGAAAACAAAGGCGAAGATGTCGCATCTCTCCAACTCATGCTGGGAAACGCAATGTACTTTCTCCGTCAGAATTTCCCAGAAGATGTAGTCAAAGCCGTGGACTACTGGCATGCCGGTTTGGCAACACTTCATGAGGAAATTGGACTTGAAGGTCGGTGGGACCTTGACTTCATGAAGCAGCAGACGCTCACCTTACTCGGGAGGCGTCGCATCGAACAGGCTCTCCAAGAGGAACAGCCTGACTATCAATGCTATACGAGCGAATTGCAGGAATTGTACGAAACTGGCGAGGCATACCAAAGCGTCAAACTTGTGCTGGCGTCCTTATATACGCTCAGTGGGCAACGGCTCAAAGCACAAGAAATCCTACGCTCAGAGATGGTCACCGCATTCAACATTCTTGTCGACGATGACGACGGAAATGACTGGGAGGGCTTCTCTGCCATCCGCAACTCCCTCATGCATACTGAAGACTTCGAAAATGCGCGCAAAGCATGCCTGCTGCTTCCAGAACGGAAGTTCGATTTGGATGTGCTGAAGGCGCTCTTGGAAAATGAAGACCCTTCCCTAGAGGCAGCCAGCACGCATCTGGTTGAGTTCTACGAGAAAGAATGTCAATCCGATAAAAAAGCAATAGACCGATTCAACAAGGTCGCTGAAGAAACCGAAAGGCTTCGAGCGGCCGCGGAACCCGACAGCACCGAAGCTGCCCTGTGGACTGGAGTCTCCAGAATCCTCGAGGGGTTTCACAAGCTTGACGACCTTCCTTTCCCCTGCAAAGCGTGCTGGAAACGCGGCGTCGGCCTCAACTTTTGCAAGTATTGCGACAGAATCGACCTCTGCGATGCGTGCTTGGTTGACCTGAAAGCTGGAAAAGCAAGCAAGCCGTTTGTTTGCAGCAAGCTGCACGACTGGATCCGGTTCGAGTCGTGGACTTTAGAAAACTATGTCCTTGCCTGGAAGAGGTTGGTTCCTGTAACTGCTGAGGATGGAAGTCAGCAATTGATCAGCGCATCGAAATGGTTGGGGAATCTGTGTGATGATTGGAAGCTGGATAAGTCGGAATGGGGCTTCGAGTAGCTGTGCAATTGATGTATGGAACAACATCGCATATCATGCCTTGATTAGGTACTTTAGGATAATCCTGAGCTATAAATCTTCTCTTGTCCTACTAGGGATTTTTACTGCCCCCTATCCAGCCAGCTTGAATCTTCCACGTCGCTATATTTGCCGCCCAACGGAATAGAATGTCGTAGCTCTTCTTGACGGATCCCTGTCGTGCCGATGAAACTTAGCCGTATCTCTAATAATATATGCCTGTTCCGGGGCCCTAGTGAAATCCATCCAGCCCTAGTCGAACCTACAAGGCTTAAGACGAAGAAATGAGCTCGAGGATTGGAGGATGAGACTCTCTGTTATCAAGGCTATATGATCCCCTATGCCCGATACCTTGTTCTGATATAAAGACGTGTATGTGGTTTTCTATATATGATAAAGCGGCATGTCATGTTGGGCCACTGGGACCCTAAAAAACTAGCATCACACGAAGTGATTGGTGAGTTCCCTATTCTCAGGCACAGGCAGAGTTGTGTATGGTAAGATGTCATGAGTTATTTGATTTTGACCTTGACAAGGAAATGGTTCGTTGCGATGCTTGTTATAACGCCATTGCTTATTGCCGTAACATACTCTACGCGTCCAAATTCCATATCTCCTCTCTCTCTGCCTCATCACGCGCATTTGGCGCATTCTTTAGTCTGTGAAGTACTTTGAAGTTAGAACTTTTATTACTGCCGGTAAATATCGCTGGGTCTAGATAATCTGAAACCAACCATTAGGAAGACATTAGCGTCTTGAGGGTTGTTCATGCCCCAGCTCTTGAGTAGCCTTGAGCAAACCCGCAATCTCCGCACTCCGTCACCAAGCTGGAGCAACAACTCCATACCAACATAAGCCAAGGGCGGCTCCTAGCAAGATCGCGGCCGCAGGCGGAACACTGAACCACGCACTTTCAGCATAAGTAACAGCGGCGACAACGACCCACCAGGGCTCCTTTGCCAGACTTTGCCCATCACGATCCCCGGGATTCAGATATCCTATTTCCCAAAGCCGGTACACAGCCGTAAAGACTAATCCTACGGCTGTCGCATTCACACCGCGCAGAAAATCAATAACGTACTTCTGTTTCCGTAGAACACGCCAGAAGGACTGGACCGCGATAGCAAGGGCGATTCCAGGGAAAAAGATCCCCAACCCACCAAGGAATGCACCAAAGACTGTCGGGTAGGATGTGGTTCGAAGGGCGAGTGCGCCGAGAAAAACAGCAAAGTTGAAGTTTGGGCCAGGGAAGGCCTGGATAATAGCAAGGCCGATCAGGAAGTCTCGACTGGAGACCCAGCCTGGGTCAACGACGTAGGAACGGAGCAGCGGGATAACAACTGGGCCTCCGCCAAATATCACAGTTCCAGCGAGGTACATGTTTGCGAAGAGATCGAGGGCCAAAGGGGGTGGAGAAACTTTGGCTCTTGAGACAAGTATAGCAATAAAAGAGGCTGCCGGGTTCCGGATTAGCTCACGCACAGCATCATGCCCGAACCTCAAGGGGACATACCGAAGAAGAAAATAAGAATCACAAGTCCAGCACGAATACGAATCACATGGTTTTGAGACGGAGGCCCTTCGCTTGCTTCTGAATCCCGGGTATTAGTCGGGTGTTGCGTCAAAGTCCCTGCATCTGGTTTTCTCATCCGCAGCATCTCCATCCGCGGCTCCCGAGCTGAATTCCTTCCAGATGTATCGCTCGGACCCGCAGGATCAGGGGCATCACCCTCTGGCTCGGGCTGCCGATTTCTGTTCCTCCATGCGCTCTTCGCCCTCAAAATCTGCTGGTACACCAACCCATCCCACAGCGCAGTCGCTACACCGCCGGCAACCATAAGAACAGGGAAATACCAGAGCGCGCTATAACACAGGCCAGCACATGCGCCAAAGATGACCAGAATTCGGGAAATCTTATCACGGATCGCCTTTTCAGCTAGCTGGACAGCAGCAAGAGCAATAATGCCTACAGTGGAGGCGTTCAGGCCGGAGAGGAGAGCGTAGACTGGAGCCGGAAGAGCTTCATCGATTCGTTGCACGCCGAGAGAGAGTGCATACATGCCGATTGCGCCGGGGAGACTAGCAGTTAATGAATATATTACCGCCAATTACCAAGAGCTGCATTTGAAGTGTGCACATACGACCAAAGGAGAAATGCAAGCAAGGCTGGGATAAACCCCGCGTGGAGCAAAGCCAAGCAAAACAGCATCTTTGTTGATCCTGGTCCAGGAAGACCCTGACATATGGCGAAGAGTTCTTGATACTACACCACCCATAAGTCCCTCGCTCTACCATTCAAACAGAGAGTACCTACCGTCTGCTCGTCGACCCACTTTTCTTTCTCGACGAACCGCGCGTGAAAGATCTGGAAATGAACAGGCGGTCCCCCGAACGAGGTGAATCCCAGGTACCAGGTATGCTGAACGACCTCAATCAGGCGGTCGAATAGGGGCTCTTCTGCGCTCGCAGGGCTGGTTGCTCCCGCATGACTGCGCCATGTTTGATTTAGTGCCCGTAGGGACGAGGCGAGTCGCGACCGAGTTAGGACGAGCATGCTAGCTTCGTCTATTGATAAACCGGTAAGAGTCACAGATTTTGGAGAATGAAAGGAGTGAACAACTCCCCACGATGATTTGAAATTATGAGCTGGGGATATGGCGGAATTTTAAGGTTAGAATCGACTTTGACGTTCATCCAATACGAGCTCTGTCAATGTTCACATGGTTGCCAAGGGCTGGGCTTGCAGTTCAAATCTTGGCATTGTAGATGTCACTGCTGAAGTCTGATTGGTTCTTTCTATTCAAGCTCCTTTGCAATAAGATACTCGATGTAAATCCCCGTTGGTTTGTGTCTCGACTTCTCTTATTGTTCCCTAGTATTCCGCCCTCCGCCTTTCCCGATGTCGAAGTATCTCTCGCGGGCGGCGTCTTCTTGGCTCAGGCGACAGGGTGTTATGGGTCCTTTGCCTATACAAGGACCTTAGACCTTAGCGACTCGGCCAAGGCCTGCGTTGTCCTGAAGGCGGTGAGAACCTGCAAGACTTCCTCACAACAACAATCCTTCTTTCTCTCTCTTCTTTAGCGATTCCTTCTTGTACATACGGCATGTTTAGATAGGAAGATCCGTCTATACACGTCCCTTAACACAGGGAAACCAGGCCTGTTAGTCAAACTTTTGGTAAGTTGTGCTAATGTGAGGTATCTTTAATGGACAGATCTTCCCATGCGCTGCTATAGGCCTAATCGATCGACCAGAAGGTACAAAGACAACTGATCCTACTAATCAGTTACAACTAACGCGCTATATAGCAGCAAAGGCCATGCTTGTGCCCTTATTCTGGGGTTCATCCCCCAACATAATTAGTGCCTTGGCAATAGTGTAATAGACACTATGGGTCAGGGCAGGCTTTTAGGCTTATATATAATCTTGATTTTTATCATTTACATTACGTTTTAAGATATTATTTCATTCTTTAATTCTGAACTTAGTTGCTAACCAGATTCTTAGTTATCATTTTCAAGATCTTAATGTTCATACGAAGGTCGTATGTTTAGGAACTAGAATTTACGTTTAGATCCATACCACTACAATAATATATTATCTTGTATACCGCAAATGTGCACTTTAGCTTTCACGTTAACAGTACAGTTGCCTTGCAAATGCTGCCACAAGCCCGATTCAAGTACAGAATATATCCCACACGACTTCTCTCACCTGTAGCTCTCAAGAGATCCGCTGATCAGGAAATTTTGCACATATAATGTGCTGAGAAGGGCCAGGCCCACACTAGCTATTGACCTTGACTAATTCCAGCTAGACATAACCGTAGCCTGGCCAGGTCTATCTGAAAAGTAGTCAACAGGCCCTCAATGGTAATCCAGCCAACCACCGCGAATTCACTACCCCAATGCTCAACGCACACCGCATCAAACGAAGTTCCAAGGTAGATATGCTGCATTGGTCTCAGATACCCGGGGATATAAAGAATACTATGGCCATTGTACTGGATCCATGCCTCGTCTTCCGTCACCCAGATTCCTGTCCGTGGGAAGCTCTGTTTTTCAGCACGCCATTTGGAGTGTCTGACTCGCAGACCTTGTCCGGCTTGCCATGCTTGAATACGTGTACGTATTGTAGTAGTGGTGGTAGTCGTCGAAGAAGGACGGCTAGGTAGCTGGGGCCCGAGTTCAATGTAGTTGAAGAGGTCGATATTGGTCCCGTCTATTGTGTATTCGAGCTTGGACACCCGGAAGGACTGGTCTATTATGTGCGTGCAAAGTAGTTCCCTGTTGACTATATCCCATTCCTCCACGATCATGGCGTTGCGTAAGTCGGCGTCTCGTTCGAAGCCACTGACAGGAGAAATTGCAAAGGCCACCCGTGTCCCAGTAGAGTTGACTGCAAATGCCGACTCGCGGTATTCCGTTGAGAACCCCTTCCTGGATTGCGGTGTTGGCTTGGTCCCGATCGAATTTGAGTTAACTTTCCACACCTCCAGCCAGCACGGATGCCGGTCGTCGGGACCGGCGAAGTCTTTCTCGATAACGACAATGTCATCGTCAAAGAGCTCCTCAAATGTGAATTTACCTCCGTCTCCTCCTTTGTCTCTTTTATCTCCTTCATTATTGTCGTATAAGAATGTTTTCGCTGCGACGACTCTTCTGTCCGTAGAGAACGCAACAGCCTCGGGCACCCCGTACGCTTGTAATTTATGCATAATTTGCTTGCTATAAGCATCTACGAGTAGAAGCGTGTTTCTTTGGCTCTGCTGTGCTGTTGCAGCTATTGAGCCGTCCGGTGAAAACGCTAATAGCGGGGAGCAATGATCGAGAGAGCTTGCTGGCTGCTGTCCCAGCCGCAGACTGCTTTCGGGGTTGATCAAAGAATTCCAAATCTCAATCCCGTTCGCCTTCCTTGGAGCTGTGGCGATCCTTAGTCCGTCCGGCGCAAAGGCAAGAATAACGTGGCGACAATGCTTTCGTATCATTTGCGCCTCGCCCGTGGCCAGGTCATATAGATGGAACTCCTTCTTTTCCAGAACGATTGTGAGTGTCTCAGCACTGGGTGAGAAGGACATGCATGATACTTTTGCTAATACGGGCAGAAAGCGCTCGTACTTGTACTTACCGATGTCCAGAACCAGGACTACGGGCGCCTTTTCTTCTTCACCAAAGATGGCGAGCTTTTGGCCGTTGCGGGACAAAGTTATCATTGACACATACATGAATGGAACTGAGATCACCTTAGGTGCGCGCACACGGGAAAGAGAACTCTCTTTTGTGAGATCGAATACTTTAACTTGAGCACTTTTTGTGCTTTCGGCATCGGACAGTACGCAACATGCTAGGGTGCTCCCACCCGAGGACAAACTCAGCAGAGGGTAGCCCATTTTAGGAAGCCGGAGAATGACTTGGCCTGAGACGTTGTCTATCACAGCAACCGTTGGGTCGGCTGGCTGTCCCTGTGATATCTCAAAGGGATTCGAGCATCCGATGAACGCTAACCGGGTCGCGTCCTCAGAGAACACCGCAGTATGTACAGCCGAATCTAGGGCACGTCCTGTTCTATCACCGGTAACGAGATTGAAGCTTTGTAGTTGGCCTCCACGTGTCACAATAGCAAGTTCCTGAGCGGATTTAAAGGCAAGAGCCTTGATGCCGTATTGATAGTCATGTTTTGGACCCAGTGTAGACTTAGGTTTGTATCGAGCAACTGTGTGCAATACATCGCCGGAAGTTGCGTTCCATACTCTGAATTCTGAAGCCAGCTTGCTGCTATCTTCGGCAAATGCTAGACAGTTGAGAGCAAAGCCGTCCACGTGCAGTGTGGGCTGGCCCCAATCCTGGGGGACCTCAGGTAAGAGGGAAATCCAGCCCGGGCAATGGTGGATGAAGTTTTGGCGGATTGAGCTGGATAGCGGCAGGAAAAGGACGGAGGAATGTAAGATACCCGGAGCTCGCTCAATGACGGGTTTATGGATATGGACGAACCGTCTTGCATCGTGAAGGAACTCTGATAGTACGTTCCCTTTGCTCGTCTAGGTCTTAGTCAGCCCCATAGGAACGAGATAGGGAATGTAAGAGGAAGGGTAAATGGTAAGTCACCTCTTCAACAAGCGAAACCAGAACTTGCACCGCCTGCAAGATTTCAGAAGGCCGATTTAGTATTTCCAAGGCCTCTACCCAGTCTAGGAAGTGAGTTTGGAGAAAGCTGTGAACGTGGTCGTCGACCTGAATTGACCTATTTGCCTGTTCCAAGTGGTATACCCAGTACAAACAAGAGTAACGCAGCTCACTTGGCAATATCCTGCCAACTATATCCTGCTCCAGAGATGAATCTAAGCCCTTCAGCGCCGCCAAGCCGCATATACTTTCTGGATAACTGGCCGAGTTCAAGCTAGATGTTCTCGACATGCGGAGAAGACATTGCTGCAGCAAGTAGTTGTGGACTGTTGGAGCATGAATAGCCAAAGGAGATTTCTGGAGCAAGTTCTCGTCAAGCAAAAAGCCACGAAAGGAGGCATGAAGAAGCCGAACAGGGCCATCGTCTGCGGGGATCCTCAGTACAGCATGTAGAGAAGCCAAACTCGTCTCTACTCGGGCCTTTGGAATGCACAAGAGTCTCGCAAGGTGGATGATGGATAGAGGTTCCGCTAGAATAATAAGAGAACCCACAACACGGTGGAACTCCCCAATCAAGTATTCTTTCTCTCGCCTCGTCAGGTCACCGACAAGTATCTGGTCCAGAACCGGGAGGTACGTGACCTCGAGCTTAGAAGCGTGGCTGGCGCTCTGGTACTCTAGCAACATGGCCATTTGATGCTGAGGTAAAAACCTCGAATCGCTTAGGACCCTGCATATCGTGGCCGCAGAGATGAATAGTGGGCTCGCGATCTTTACAAGCCGATCTATAGCTACCGAACCTGGCCAGTCGGCCGCTAAGAGAGCGTCTGCTGACGAAGCCAGGGCGTTGTAGTCCTGCTTGATCTTGCGCAATTCGTGTTCGAGTACGACGCGAATATCATGGTCGATAGTCTCTTGTGCAACCTCGTGCAGTATCATGCCATCGTAAGCTTTGGATGCAACCTGATGGAAGCCGATTCGAACCGCTGTATATGGCCGGCCAGTCAAGAAAACTCGCAAGTTAATCTCATTCATACATTCACCGGAGAGAAGCCGTATGATAGTTTTGATATGGGCGGCGTCATCGCATTCATTCAATGCATCCACGACGAGAATCATCGGTGCGGCAGCAGCGAGCTGTATCTTCAGAGCGCGCAGTGGCTGCACGATCAACTCGAAGAACTGGATGCCGAGTCCCTTGTCCGCGATCATAGGGGTTCTCTGAATAGCCTCCTGAATGTGCTCTGTTGCTGCTGGTATGCTCGATGCGACTTGCGATGCGATTGTTGTGATGAACCGAGAGGCGTTGCCACGAGAGGCTTCGCCTCGCTTGAAAAAGAAGCTTGCGGCCAGTCGTCCATCTGCTCGCAAGGAGCGAGCGATTGTTCTTGCTAATGTCGACTTTCCCGTTCCTGCCATACCGTTGAGCCAGAAGATACTCTTACCGTTACGATCACACGACCAGTCATTGATTTGACGGAGCAGTTCTCTCCTAGTTCCTGGATGACAGTGCGGGCTTATTTCATTCTCATACGAGTCAAATGCGGCCCCCTCCGCTATGGGGAGCGCATCCACGTAGACCCTGCGCTTGACTGTATGCCTTTTGTAACCTTAGTTCTTGGTTCGGGTCGGTCCTAAACAAAATGAACAGATGGGCTTACACATCCTTGCGTATTCCAGATAGCTCTTTAACGAGATGTTAGTCAAACAGACCAGATGTCTCAAGACCCGCTTGACTGACCTGATCGAAGTATCTGCACTGCGGAGGGGCTGGCAATCAGCTTGCTGGTGGGCACTTTATGCAGCAGCTCCTTTGCGTACGCAGCAGCGGTGGCCGCGGCATACCGCTGCCAGCGCTTATTCTTGTGGGAATCGGCATAGTCGCAGATTCCACGGATGACAATGCAGGGGAAGCTGTCCATGAGCCCTGCTGCCTCCATTTCCAAACAGATAGCACCGAGTTCTGCGCCAATGCGGTCCCGCAGCGCGCTGTCCTTGACGACCTGGTTGCTTGAAGCGATTATACCTTAGTGGATAACCGGGTCCGCAGAAGCTCTCTGCAATCGAGTAACTCTCTGGGCTGAATCACACGATCTACAGCTGGAGGCTGGATCGTTCCCGTCTCCATCCTCATGGTGGCTATAGCCAGATTGATACAGGACATCGTTGGACGCTCCTTGATATGAATACTCCGACCGCATCCTGGGATACCAGTCCAGCATTTCCGCAATATGCAGCGGTACCTTGCTCCCTTCACTTCATGCTCCGCCTCAAGCTCAGCCAAGGCATTAAGGAGAACAAGCGGGGGCTTGTTAAGCGCCCCAGTGCGTACAAACCGGGTGCAATTGTAGCTGTCCATGTTCGCTGCAGATATGGCTATATTCTTCCCCCGGTCAAACTGTACAACCCCGCCCGAAGTACCCTCAGGCCTACTGACAACAATATCTCCAAGCCTGATATCATGACTCTTACCTGGGATCCCGCCGCCGGCACCGACCAAGACACCGACTCGTATCGACGGGAAAGAGGCCAACATCTGGGCTGCGACAGTTGCAGCCGGTGTCTCGCCATAAACACCAGACGGGAGGCTGGCGACGACTATGCTGTGCGGACCAATGCAGCCGAGGGTGTAGCTGTTTTTATCCGAGGCAGACCGTTGTATAGCTGGTGATGTATTATGGATCTCGTCCAGCATGGCACGGGCGGCGGCCTTTTCAATCGGCAGCGCACAGATCCACCCGATCGTATATTCGTCGGTGGCCATCTTGCTCACTGAACGGACCTTTGGTGCGCTGCACGGGTTGAATTTGCATACATCGAACCATCGGAGTGGTTGCGGCTCGGTGGCTCAGATCTAGGGATCCCGAGCTGAGAGGAGGTGAAGTCTGAGCCTCGCGCGCGACCAGCGGGGTTTAACAAATGTGAAATGGGGCGCTTCTGACATGCAGCTATTGGCTGCTTGCCATTGATTAGCTATCGGCTTCTATAAAAGGACTAGTATTTAAAAATAGGCTAAAAGGCACTACAAGGCGTTTAGAAAACACCAAAACAGCTGTATTACTCCATCTCAGCTTGGTAATCACCCAGAGCAAGATAATCATTATTATAATTATGGAGGTTACGATTGAATGCCAGCCTTCTGCACCAGATGCGGGCTGTACGAATGGCTGGTTATGCCTTTCGGCTTGGTTATGCACCTACCACTTTTAAAGATGTAGAATCTTGATATTACAGAGACTTCCTGGTCGAGTTGACATTCGCATATCTTGAGGATATGCTTGTTGACCGGTAGCTTAAGAGAATACCGAGAGTACGTAAAACAAGCCCTGACAGCCTTAGGACAGGCTGGGTGCAACGATTGAGAAGGGCAAGTCTGAGGTTAAAACTACAAGATACCTTGGCCTTTACCATTGACATAGAACATGGTGTTAGTTTAGATTCAGAGGAGGCTAGTGCTATTGTTACATAAAAGACTACGACAGTCAGAGGAATGCAATTACTTCTGGGATCTGAAAACTATTTGTACACACCCTCGTAATTCTGGCACAGATGTGACAGGTTAGTGTGCGCAAAAGAACACCCTGAAAGGCCTGGACGATTAAAGGCGGCGTTGATTAAGGCGGATTTCAACAGAGACTCTCCCAGTTAAATACCGCCTGTTAGTATCAACAACGCGAGCTTTAGGCAAGCCCAGAAATATGCACAGGGAAGTTATTTCTGGTAAGAAAATATATAGCTGGCCAGTATATTGATAGAGTTCTAAAACCACTAACGCATAAGGATTTCGTTCCTCGAGGCATTCTTACTCAATAGCCACCGGATCCCAAGTATTGGTGTTGATATCATAAAAGTTCAGGCTTACATGCCTTTCTAATGACCCGTTTTTAAGCCTTGTCTTTCTAGATCCCGGCCTGTGAAGAGAGGCTCTGGTAGAAGGCATATCCAGAAAAGCTGAATCCATCTATTCTAAAGATTTCATCCTTATTATACTGGGTAGCAATCATTTTGCCATCATCTCCTCTCAGCCTTTTCTGGATTGGGCCGACCTACGATAATCTACAGGTGTTTTTTACCTCTCCTCAGAGATCACCGGCAACTCGGCTTATCTCACATGATGACAAGTAGACAGAATTCTCCTCCATCTTCTAACACCGGTAATGTGGATGACACGAAGATCGCGGCCCCATACTGCGACTGAGAGCTTTGGAGTTCAAATGACCGGTAAGTGTCAAGGCGCTAACAGGACTGTAACTGGCTGCCACCTGCTGTCCGAATATTTTTGATCTTACTTTGGGCTGAGCGCCCAAAGCCCTGCTACGGAGCAATTCTTCATGCCACCCGAGTCATGGGCGGCGATATCGCAATTAGGGCTGTTCTGGCCGAGCGCTGAGTCCTCCGTCCACTCTGACTGCTCCTGGCGTGATGATCCCTACATTCTTCACCCCAACCCTAGCAATAGGACAGTATAGAATGACGGCTCAATAGAAATGACGCTAGCATACCAACGAGCCGGGAAAAGCAAAGAGAATTGTACCAGCGGTGGTAAGACGCCTTAAGTCCGCGTAGATCCGGCTAATACGAGCCGTCGGAGTTACGCTCGAGATCGACATGAAATCATGCAAATGTCTTCCCCAACGCAGTATGAGCCAAAACGTCAACCAGAGACAGGAATTGAATCCCGGTCCAGAGAATCTTCTCGCGCCAGAAATTCCGGTTTATCATCAATTGAGCTGCTTTGCAATCCGACATCTATAAATATACAACTTCTCTAACCGCCATGGCTGCTGTCAATCGAGCTCTCTGGAAGGATGAAGCTGGCATTGCTGGTGTTATCCGGGAAAACGCGGTCCCTACGACTGTTGCCGACAACGAAATCCTGGTCAAGGTGAACGCATGGGCAATGAACCCGGCGGATGCTATACTTCAGGATGCGGCTCTTCCCGCCATCAAGTATCCACTCATCCTGGGGGAAGACGTTGCTGGCACTGTTGAGAAAGTTGGCTCCGAAGCCACGGGCAAGCTCAAAGTCGGCGATCGCGTCTAAGGCCTTGCCCTTGGAGCGGCTGTCTTCAAGACCGAGCAAGGCGCCTTCCAGGAGTACGTAATTCTGGACTATACGCTGGCATGCAAAATCCCAGACTCCCTCTCTTTTGCCGACGCGTCTGTTTTTCCCCTATGCATCGCCACTGCCGCATACGGGCTATTCTCGAAGGATTATCTTGGCCTGCTGTTGCTTAAGATCAACCCCACCAGTACTGGAAAGTCCATTTTCATCTGTGGAGGAAGCTCTGGAGTTGGTAGCAATGCGATTCAGCTAAGCAAGGCGGCCGGTTTCGAGGTGATCACCACATGCTCTGCACATAACTTCGATTATGTGAAGCGTCTCGGCGCGGACAAGGTCTTCGATTATAAAGACCCGTCCGTGATTGACAAGATCGTTCCGGAACTTGACAGTGGGGATGCATTGGCGTTTTACAAGCTGCCGGCGATGCGGCCCCTTCCTGTGAGGTAGCGACGAAGTCAAAGCACAAGCTGCGTGTCGTTGCGTCAAACCCAGTCCCAGAGGGCATGGCCCCGGCAGATATTGAGGTAAAGATGATCTTCGCGGGTGGGACGGCCATATACTACGAGACGAGCCCGGCTACTTTTGCTGGGTATCTGCCAGAAGCACTGGCGAAGGGTCTCTACCAGGTGGCACCAACCCCACAGATCGTGCCCACCAAGGGTTGGAGGCGATCCAGGAGGCGTTGAATATCCTTCTTAAAAAGGGAATCTCGGCCAAGAAACTGGTCACTCTGGCTAACTAACTCAATGCCGTGTGTCTGCTTCAAAGAATGAAACATTTATGACCGGAAGAAGGCTTAGATCGTCAGTATGTAGATAGGACTCCCGATGACAATGAACCTTGGCCTTTCCGGTTAAGAGTGTATTTCTGCACTGTTTTTACCTGCATATACTTGCTGATAATATTAGATATCCCGCACAAGATATATTGTATTCAACCTGTCCCGTCCTCTAACACTAGCAGGTCAAGTACGGCTTCCACCTAGCGATGATCTCGGATTGATCTAGATGGATCGAGGCAGCTCAAAAAGCTCTAGCAACGCATAGCATGGATACCGATCTTAGATTCCAGATAATCTGATCGGACGATTTCCCAGAGACTGTATAGTGCTATTGCGGATGGGGCTCATTATTAAGCTTTGGCCCAGTGGGTATGCAAGTCTCTTGAATGCTTATTATTCGTCTCCACACTGAGGCTCTACTTTTTATCGTCTTAACTATATCCAGAGTTTAAAGAAGAAAAAACAGTCGAATATTTTGTGGACGCATCATCATGGTCGCCTTCCCATCTCGTCCTTTCCACTGGCCTGGTGGAATCACCCCGGAAATCGCATTTATCACAAGGAGGCCGATGATGCAGAGGGGTGGATACTTTTCGTAGATGTCTCTAACAATTTTTCTTCGTACCTTTCGGCTTAAATAGCGGCGGTTGACATTATCAGGAGCAATGAATCCTGCTCGCAATACCCAACGTTACGACGAATACGAAATTGGCTTTTCCGGTACTCATTTCAATAGTTATCGATCTTTTGCGAATTGAATGTAGGTTACTCTGATGCTAGTAGAAGATGAGACGTCACCAACTATTCACAACAAGCGCTCAGATCTTCGTGAGCCCTATCTGCTTAGGCTATGAAATTCGGGCTTGTTCTAGCTGGTCACCCGGACGGATGGGAAACAGCTTCCCAGATTTGGTTATTCTACCAATATGGGGCGTTTCTTTGACCCTAAATCGTGATATACTCGGTTCCCAGTATACGAGTAATACGACCATAAGGGTGTGAAATATGGGCCTTCCCGCGCTCAGCCGTAGTTGAGCCACATTAACAACACGGATAATAGTACAAGCCCGTAGTCTCAGCCTCAGGCATTGAATATGATATAACGTAATCAACCACCGAGCGGCGGATACCATCGAGCGGCGGATTTTCACCCCGACCACCTCAAGCATCATTCAACGTGTGATTTCTTCACACGATTACATAAAATGCCACTTTCTCAAGAGACTCGCCTTCAGATAGCCATGTAGGCCTATAAAGATCAAAAAATTAAATCAATTTTGAAGGCCGCTAAAGTCTACGCGGTGCCTGAAAAGACCCTACACGCGCGTAAAGGGAAGGAAACCACGCACAGAGATACGCGCAAATGGTCATAAACTGACTGAATTTGAGGAGGAATTGCTTTTAAAGCGATTATTTGGATGCAGATATGCGAGGTTTCCAATTTGACCTGAATCTCTACGTGGAATGGCTCAAATATTACTATATAATTGATTACAAGATCCAACAGCAGCTCTCGGAATCAACTGGCCTTATAAATTTGTTAATCGACATCCTGAGATATGTACACGATATACAAGACATATTACCTATCAGCGTGCAAAGCAGGAAGATCCAAAGGTTATAAAACTGTGGTTTGAGACTGTTCAAGCAACTATTCAAGAGCACGGCATACACAAAGATAATATCTGGAATTTTGACGAGACTGGCTTCGCAATGGGACTCTGCTCTACTTCAAAAGTGATTACTGCAGTTAAGCACAGCGAGCAACCACAAAGAGTCATTCAGGGCAATCGCGAATGGGTCACTGTCATCGAGACAATTGGGTCAAAAGGCATATATCTACCGCCAGTTATTATACTAACGCAAGCTTTCAACAAGCTGCCTGGTTCCAAGAACCTAAGCTTCCTCGCAACTGGTGGATTTCTACTAGTCAGAATGGCTGGACTACTGATGAAATAGGCCTTCTTTGGCTAAAAAATATCTTTGAACCGCATTCTAAGCGCTATATGACTGTTGCAAAGTACTTACTTATTCTTGATGGCCATAGCAGTCATTTAACTGCTGAATTTGATGAGTTCTGCAAGAAGAATACAATAATCTGTCTCTGCATGCCCGCCCATGCTTCACATTATCTTCAACTGCTTGATGTGGGTGCCTTTAGCCTGCTTAAAGGGGCGTACGGAAAGCTTCTTAAACATTGTATAAAAGTTGGCAACAATCATATTGATAAAGAAGACTTTTTATCACTATACCCTGATGCACATGCTAAAGTATTTACTTTAGAGAAGATCTAAGAATCTTCGCGCGACCTAACAGTGACTGCATTGTGTCTATGCTGTGTGGGCACAAGATTTAGAAAGATCGAACTACGATAGTTCGATAGTTCTAGCAATCCAGGGCAGTACACCAGCCATAGTCGCGGATAAGATATGACGGACAAAGTAACATCGTCGCAAACACCCGAGGACGATGACGCGACTGACTTTGGAGACTTTGTAAGCACAGAGGACGAAGAAATTGAGCTTGAAGAAGTCGTCGAGCCCTGGTATAAGTATGATCGCAAGGCAACGCCAAACGTCTTCTATCCAATATGTCTTGGAGACGTTCTCAACGAAAGATACCTGGTTGAGCATAAAATCGGCGCCGGCGGGTTCTCTACTGTCTGGATGGCTCTTGACCTCCAGGAAAACAAGGATGTTGCTGTCAAAGTTATGTCCACTGGTGACTGGGGAGACATCGAACAACGCATACAAGATGAGATCGTTCAGAGGGTGGAAGTAAATCCCATCTGGTGACATATATAGACACTTTTCTGCTGTCCGGGGACAATTGTCACCATAGAGTCATGGTGCTTCCTTTGATGGGGCCATGCCTTGACCGTTGTACAGTGGGTAAATTTGCTATAGCCACGCGCATGTCAGCTGCGAAGCAATTGCTAGAAGCGTTGGAAACCCTACATGAAGCCGGAATTGTACATCGCGGTAAGTCATCTTGCACACTCTTATTGTCCTCTCCTGATAGATATCCGGTAGATCTAAATGAGAAAAACTACATGTGGGGGATGGCGCCTCTCCAGCATCTCAGCAGAAGTGCTAAATACAAGGCACTCGGTCGGCCACTCAAGCAGACTATTCCATCCGTTGAGCTTTGGAAGCGTGTAGAGCTAGTACGCCCCATGGAAGTCCCCGAAAGCTTGCGCACAGATGATTTCTATCTCGGTGACTTCGGACTGGCCATGAAAGTCGGCGATCCCGTGGCTCAATCCGGATATCCACCGATGCAGTTTTGTTCCCCGGAGCGTATTCATGGGATATACCCAAGCTTTGCCTGCGACATGTGGAGCTACATGATAAACTTTTCCGAGCTCTACCTTGGACAGCCACCGTTCACTCCTTGGTATAAGGGCGGAGTACTAACGAGCATCGTCTACTTCCTGGGTCCATTGCCGGAGGAGTGGAAAGGCCTTTACACTTACTGGAATGGTTATGATTATTGGTACGATCAGAGTCAAACGCCTGCTCCAAAAAATAGCCTCGCATCAGAGGTTGCACGCTACCGGCCTGACGCTGATCCGGCTGAGCGAGAGCTTGTGCTCTCTATTATGCAGAAGGTATTCATTTACTCACCCGAGAAACGTCTGACTGCAACGCAACTTCTGGCCGACCCTTCATTCAAAGCTCTCATGGCCAGATATGGATGTTGATACCCCGGTCATATGTTTATGTGCTTTAATTGGCCTTACATTGTTCTTACTGAAGAAAAGAGGAGGTTGGTTGTAGATTAGCAATGGCCCCGTGTGCCTCTGTGGATTTACAATTATTCACAATACCGAGGAGCCCGTTCCTAGCATGTTATATTCTGGCGAATTTACAACTACTACATACTCTGTATAGCTTTACTGGTTCTCAAAAGATTCTCTTCACAACCCATTTATGAATACCATCTATCCAAGTGATTACTATGTTCTGGTCTGGAAACGGGCTTGAGAATGTAAATCCCAGCTGTGAAGAAATGGCATGAACCGAAAGACTCATGATGAAGTCATCTTAATCGACTCAGCCAGCGAGCTTCAAAGAGAGGTCCAGCGCTGGCCTGAACTACATTTCCCTGGTGATCTTTTCCTAGAGAACAGATATAAGCCTGAACCTGTGCGGAGACACATCCTGAATCAAGGACAACCGGAACAACAAGCAAGCCTCACTGCTCTGTTCCGGCGACCCCTGATTGTCGGCCCGGCGAGATCCACTAGGCCTCATTATACCGACTTTACTTTCTGGCGCGTGGTGCTGAAAACTTTCTGGAGCTCAAGCACCAACATAGTAGTAAACCGCTAGACTCTGGTCGCCTTCGCCAAGAGCCCAACATGTGCACGGCTCACTCGGGTCTATACCATTACCGATCTTAACCACAAAGACGATGAAACATCCATCTCGGCCCAACACAAAAAAAATAAAAAGAAAAAAAGGCTCTGCCCTTGTACTCGCCCACCAGACAGATCAGGCGTACATACAAATTCAAAATCACTATGGCCTAGGATAAACCAACCTTCGTTTCGGACGAAACCGCTGCTACCTCTCCGCCGGATTGGGTCCCAGTGCCAATGCCACAGACTTCAAGCCGTCTCAGTGGAATAAGCTGGGCACAGTGCAGGGCTTTTTTCTGGCCTTCGGAAAGCCTTCGGGAATCGACCGTCGCTCTGCCCTGCGACAATTAGCCCTAGGTTTGGGGGACTGCTTACTGGGCCGTTTCTGATGAGTTTCAGGGGAAGTGGATATTAGGTGATAAGGACATGATGAGAATGAGAGTGATAAGGTGAGGCAATGGGATATGAAGAATGAGAGAGGCCGTATGGTGATATGGAGCTTGTCTAAGCGTCCAGTAAGAGTTGCTATGACATGTCATTGGGCATATAGGAATGGATGGAGTCTCTGGAACCCGAATAGGTTTGGTGCGTGGGAAATGTATCTTACTCTCTAACTCGCGGTGAGGCGGACCAGCCAGACTGACCCAAGGTATAGCAAAGAAGAATATGATGTGTATATCTCTGAAGTACTTTTAAGGAGCCAGAAATGGCAGCCGGGAAATATAACTCACCTCGTAGCTAATAGGAAGTAGCCGGCTCCTGTAGCCATAAATGATCTCTTGAGTTATTTGTGCCGAGTAGACTTTTCCTTGTACGGTAACTCATCGGCGAATTGCGGTTCCATTCTTTTAGTCGAAGAACAGGCTAGACCCTGCTAAGTCTACTTGGATCTTACTCTTGTGGGGCAGATGAAACACAAGACCAGCTGTGTGGCTGCTTGGCACGGAGACACTCCTATATCGAGTTGGATATAGGACTCTATATATGAACTCCATATAGTGCCAAGATACCTGTCTGTTTATTTCTCTGCCGCCGTGTTGGCTGTACTCTGGTAATAAAGATATCTTGCGTGACTGGACAATGTTCGAGCTGGATTCATGTCACTTTAATATATTGATCACGTATCTACTTCCACAGTTTGTATGCTATTATGTGTATATTCACGAGAAGCCTAATTTACAACTCTCCAGGGTCAGAAGATCCCAGTTCGGTGAGGGTTCTGCACTAGTACCGTCTAGGGAACTAGTACCGTCCAGGGTATGGACCCTGGAGAGTCACAACACTCAGTGAGACAATATGAGACTGCCAAGAATTACCTACAAGAGGTTTCCAAGCTCTATCAATCTGACGAGTTATTGGCCTTCTAGACTTGACGGAGCAGAATCCAGTCGGTATGTTGAGGCTGAAGAACTGCTTTTCAACCAGAAAGTACTGCTAGCGCCTCATGGCCTGCATACTGCAAGTCACTAATGCACGTTGCTTCCCGACTTGTCACATTTATCTACCCTGCAGTAGTAGAGCAGTATTCCCTTTGAAGAGGCCACATCCGCAGGAATCAGTCATTCCCACCTCAGTGTACGTTTCGAGAGACACCAGGCTACGAGTCAGAATCACGCATGATCCACAATGGAAGGCTTCCGGATTGACCGAGCCCTAGGAGGCGCGGTGAAGCTAATATCAATCAGTCACTAGGCTTATGGTTCCCTGAACCCCTTGGCTCGGGTTCTCGACTGCTTCTCCACTGGATGGAGCCTGCAGACACCAGTGCTTGGCGTCATGAGACCAAGACCAAGGACTTGGAGATAATTTCTGTTGATTGCCGGGAAAATGAGTTGACCGCTGCTGTTTCATTTTGATGTATTCTTCATTAAACGCAGAGGACCAAGTGTTGCGGTGAGATATACCAAGGTTGGCAGATCAGGGTTCTTGCTCTATTGCGAAGTACCCTGACATCTATCCCGAGAGATATAAAATCAGCTCCTTGACCACCAACTCTGACCCTCGTTGCCATACTCATCATACAACTTCCAGACACAGGAAATTCATCAGACCCTCAATCAGCGACAATGTACCAGCCTCTGCTTCTCCTTCCCCTTCTCCTCACCTCGGCTTTTGCCAACCCCCACGATCCCAGCATTCACCACTCCCTGGAGAAGCGGGCATCCTTCCCCATTCCTTCCTCCAAGGGCAGCGTGACCTACTCTTCGCCCAAAACCATCAGCGGCACTTTTGATGGAGGCATGAAGACCTATGGCCGTGGTGTCAAGTGTACCGGTCAAGACGAAGGTGGTGACGAGGACGCCGTCTTCATTCTCAAGGACGGTGCCACTCTTAAGAACGCCATCATCGGCGCCGATCAAATCGAGGGTGTCCACTGTGAGGGCTCCTGCACCATCGAGAACGTCTGGTGGACGGATGTCTGTGAAGGTTAGTTCCCTGTTTCCGAATTCATAACCGCAATCCCCCGCTGACTTTAATCCTAGATGCCCTATCCCTCAAGGGCAGCGGCAGCGGCACCCACAAGATCATTGGTGGTGGTGCCCGCAATGCCGACGACAAGGTCATCCAGCACAACTCCGGCGGCAAGGTGATCATCCAGGACTTCACTGTGCAGAACTTCGGCAAGCTGTATCGGGCCTGCGGCAACTGCAAGAAGCAGTTCAAGCGCACTGTGGAGATCAGCGGTGTCAAGGCTTCTAGCGGCAAGGCCCTTGTCGGCATCAACTCCAACTACGGCGATACCGCTTCCATCAAAGGCTGCGCGACCAGTGTTAAGGAGATCTGTGTTGAGTATGAGGGTACCAACAACAACAGCAAGGAACCTAAGAAGAAGTCTTCTGGTCCTAGCAGCTACTGCAAGTACAGTGAGCCTCTGAGCAAGTGCTAAGAATGTGCCCTGAAACAGCGGATGGAGTTGGATGAGCCATAAGATGAGAAGTTACTGGATGTGATAAATACAATGTAATACTATAGTATAACATAAGGCGCAATAGTCT
The DNA here is from genome assembly GCA_013305525.1 of Aspergillus quadrilineatus. Lineage (NCBI taxonomy): Eukaryota > Fungi > Ascomycota > Eurotiomycetes > Eurotiales > Aspergillaceae > Aspergillus > Aspergillus quadrilineatus. Next base: position 473,219 of record JAAXYA010000015.1, read on the forward strand.
TAGTATTACCCAAGAAGTTGCGAAGCTTGCTATGACGCTTTCAAGTTTATTAATGACATTAAATAAGTATAAAGGTTTTGAGGGATGATCAGAAATGGTAGGTATTCTGGATCCGCTAAGCACATATGACCATAGGATGTGCAAATAAGGGTTCCCATCCGCTCAGCTGTAGTCCAGCCACCGTTATCAACGCGAATAAAGTGCAACGAGCTCTGTGTTGTTGCTTATAGAAGCGAGAGACACTTAGCCTAGGCTGGGAAGAGTGAGAATTGTGAACTAAGACTTGCCTGAGCAATGAACGTCCATGGGTTAAGCAAATAATTTTAACCTAAATAAATGATCCAAACAACCCAAGAAAATAACCATCGCCTATAGCGGCAGTAACGTACATGGGTATATAAAATGTGGCTTAAAAGTACTGCAATCAGCAGAATCATACGAAGTTTATCTTCTGGGTCCATCACGGCTCTCTTAAGATAAATAAACCGGTAAAATTGACAAAATAAATCTTAGAAGCAGCAAGACTGATAATACACTGCTTAATACATTGCTTAGATACATACAAGCCATCCTGTTCTTAGATGATCAAATTAAGATGATCAAAAAGCAGCTTTATAGTATACTGTTGCTGGCACCAGACAAAGTAAGTCAATGAATCTCTTCCAGAATATTATTGTGTGGTATATACCGTGCAGTTGTAGTGCTTGATAATCAGCAAACTATTCACTCTAAAACAAGCCAAAGGAAAACTAGTTGAATCCCACTGGGGTTGACTTGTAGAGTTGGCCTGGGAGAACATCGAGTTGGAACTTGTTCAATTAAGCTGCCAGGAACTTTAAAAAGGCTCCATAACAAGCGTCTCCAGCGTCGTTTTCTCCATAATCCACGCTACAGTCTCCATCCTCCTCGCACCCCTCGCATACTCAAGTATACTCCGTCCCTCTTTATCACGCGCAAAAACATCTGCACCCGCCCCAACAAGCGCCTTCACAGTCCCCAACGAGCAATTCGCCGCGGCAACATGCAACACAGTCACTCCATTCCAGTCTATATGCAAGTGTTCCAGCTTCCACTGATTGCCTTCCGGCTTCCCATCAAGTCTGGGTTTCCATTTCAGCAACTCCCGAACAACACTTCCATGCCCGCGCTCAGCCGCAATAAAAATCGGCGTCTTCCCGTACCAATTCTCGTGGTCTACATCTGCGCCTTTCTGCAAAAGGTACCGTACAACATCGACTCGCGCGTGCCGTCTGTCAACAGCGAAATGCAAAGGCGTGCGCCATTTCTCGATCTCCTCGTTTACGTTTGCGCCGCGCTCAAGTAGCCACCCTATACATCCCGGGATACGTTGATTCCCTCGTGCAGCGGCGTGGATAGGCTCGGCCTGATCGAAATACCCCGGGCTAAATCCACGGTATCCGCATTTTGTCTCCCGGTACTCAACAAGCGCCTTCAAGATCTCAAGATTGCCCTTCCCCGCCACTAAGAGCAGCTCATCCTCGAACCCATTTTCGCTCGTGCAAGGCTGCGGAGACTTCACATCATATTCGAAGAGGAGGCGCATGATCTCGAGCCTCTCGTAGCGAATGCACAGCGTGATCGGGCTGGGGAGCATGGCGAATCCGCCATCCGGAGAGACACCGTTTGCGAGCGCATTGCGGGCTGCAGTGATATCGTTCTTGCGGATTGCGCGGTAGAGCTTGGCTTCTTGTTTACGGGGGTATCTTGCGCCGCGCATCCCTTGCGCTATCTCCTTATCATTCTCCTCGTTTCGTATAGGAAGCAGATATTCGAACTCGGGGACATCGTTCATTGGTTCGTTGGGGAGTTGGTCGGTGATGTGGTTGCTGGTCATCCTGGTGGAGGTGATAGGTGTGTGCTTGAATGAAGAGGGCAGTGAGTTATATGGATCAAACGGCGAACTACAGGGCTTATATAGCTCTGGGTGTGGGCTAATATCTGTCGACTAGAAAATATGACTGTCTAAGACTAATTTGGAAGTCATGGCGCCTTTTTGGCTTAGCGGTATATTTTCCCGATAATATCTATCCCATGTCTATTAGTGTCCCGGGGACCCTATTTGGTACTAGCGCACATGTGAATAGGGTCTACCTTAACTGAGGTACGCGCTCAGGAAAGGTGCTGGGAGTTCACACACTACAAGAAGGTCAGACGGATGTCCGGTGGAGGTGGATGAATGCGTCTGTCTTGATATGTCTTCGGGATTAGGTAGAAAACAAAGATGGCATGCATCTACGCCAGGCAGCACCCTGTCGAATAGCTCAATCTCCACGGACATAGCCTCCTACCATACCTCACCATTGATTGTAACTAGGTCAAGCTTCAACTCAAGTCTGCGCATCACATATTTGATTCGTACTCACCTGCTCCCTCCCATTCACCACGCTGGGGTCGCGTTGGAGACGTGGATGTTCGCCGAGTCTCTTGGCCTTGCTGGGCGGGGTTCTGAAGGCGCTGGCCGTGTACGCAGTCATGTGGGTTATGCCCATGGATGGGTTGGTGTAGCTTGGTTCGGGGATGAAGGCTTGTTTACCTGTTTTCTGTACATTGTTGCCATCAAATTGACCTGTCCTATGCATGTGGCACCTGCAAAAATCTTGCAGTCAACGTATGAAGGTGGAAGACAACCTAGAGGCTGCTAAGATCATTCTGGTACAGTCCCCGCTCTCCAATCCTGGTCCTAATCCAATACGTCAATTCCAGAAAGGGGCCTGCCCTGGGTCCCTGGGTACCGTCCTCCCGCAGGTAGATGTTGTGCTCCCAAAGAGCATAGTGCAGTTAGGACCCATCGAAGATGCCCCCCAGAATATCTTCAAACGTCGATACCCCAGTTAGAGCATACTTGCTTTCCCACAAAGCACGTTGATATCGCGTTTCTTCGAGGAGGAACCGTTGAAAGTGTATGACTTTGAGAACAAGATCGAGCAGCAGATCACAAAGAGTGTAGAGAACATGATTAACGGATGTCCTGTCGCGAAAACGGTCTGTTCAAAATATTCCAAACTTGTTGTGTCGGCGTATATGGATGGAATTCTGAAAACATGGTACCTCTAGGCCTGGTTCTGTCAAGGATCTGTATGTTTCTACACCGGCAGAAAGAGAATGATGAGCCACACGCCCTTAGTATTCTGGATATGAAATACCTTATTGAATATCTAATTGGAACTTATCCCCGGCGAAGACAGTCCAACAAAATAGCAGATGTCTCGGTCAGAGATTCTTTCTCACCTGAGTTGTTTTTGCAGCAACCTCCTTTTCTAGGGGCATAATACAGGTCATCTAACCTGAATTCTGACTTTACGCAAAACATTCCAACATTCTTCCCGATATCTCATCTCGAGCAATCCAGTGGCTAGCTTCGTTAGGCTCCAATAAATCACGGGGTATAAAAAACATCACTCGAAACTACGGGATGGAGGTCGCCCGTACCAAAACTGCCGCAATGTAGATATTTATCTAATGGTCGTCTTAGGATCCCATAAACCTGTGCGTATGCCGTCTTGACGCCAGAGGACTGACTAGCTGTTGAGGGGCATTTCTATACAGCGGCCAATTTTGGGTCGACGCTCGTTTCCCTTAAGTCATGGAACGTGTTCTAGAGGTGCACAACGATAAACTAGAGCCTGTGCTCCAGCGCCTCGCGTTTGTTCCCATGCAGATTACTTCTATAAAGGGCAGGCTCGTCTTGGTGCCTGTTTACAGTTGACAAGAAACGCCTTTCTAAGACAGTCAAACGGACGTCCGTCTTGGCTGCTCGTGTTAGTTGGATGAAGCATCATAAGTGGGCCTTACAGCCATTCCACCTTGCACATCAATGAGTATTGTCTGTATCCATAGCACCGTTGTCACTTGGGCCTACTGGATGACCTGGAACGATGAATTCATCAAGGATGGGAACCATAACTCTCAAATGTTCTTGCAAAACATATTCAATAGCAGCAGGATTATAAGCCTGAATGGCGCCACAAGGCTCGGTTTGTAAAAATGATCATTCTGTCTGAGCCTGGCAAGCTCTTGACTTCTGGGGTCACGTTGCCTCCACCGGCTGAGCGAGAGTTGCAATTATTTGCAACTCAGTATATGCGAAGTCTTTGCGAATCTATTCCTTTTGGGTTTCTCCACCTACACGAGATAGGTGTTGTTTTAATAGTGTTTTGCTAGATAAGTTGCCTTTACTTTTATTCTAGTCACTCTTAGAATACATTTGTTTCCGCAGCTCACTTCCCGGGGATTCCACACCTATAGATAAAGTCAGATGAATTATTAGTGCAAGTCGATTGGTGAACTACTAATATCCTATCCGTACTGGACAAGTTTTCTTTGAGGCTAGCTTTGTTTATCTATATGTCATTTATTATGCATTTTCTTGATAATAAGGAAGAGGGGGAAAAAGCCCATAGCCCAATCTGGCGGCGTGCACAATACAAACTAATACCCATCGTCCATCCCCAATTCGCAGTCAGCGCCACTATTACCTGAGCAGTCATGGCATGATCTTGCAGCAGACTAGCACTGCAGTGGGCAATGCGGTAAACATTTGGGGGGATAACAGCTGATAGTGCTGAAGAGAATGCCGGAGAACCCCGAGAGCTCTAATGCACTCCGGGTGAATGCAGGGTTTTCTGCTCCATAGTACTATCTAGGGTTACATTACGCACACCCAGCTGGGTCGACAGACTTCCCAAACCCCGTCATCCATTCTATATCACGCAGGTCTATAATCTGTCGCGGTTTCAGCGCCCGATGAATATTAAAGGAGAACCTTCGCGCGTTCTAAAAGCAACTTCTCTTGCTCGTCCATCGATACTGCCTACCTGCCTGTTCCCTGCTCAAGCAAACCTCCAAAAAATGGCGACATCCAAACAAAGCAACATTATCCTCCTCCTTACAAGTCTACTCTCCCTTTTCCACCTCGCAACATCCCAAAGGACCCCCAACGAAAACCTCCCCCTCGCCGACTGCGGTATCGGCCTTGGTGTCAATGGCGGCTCCACCTCCCGCGAAATGATCTACTACCCCGGCGACGTCTGGACTGGCAACGGCGCCGACACCAACAAACCACAATGATGGTCAACGTCCCCTGGTCCGACTCATATCCCTGGGGCCAAAAGGGCGGCGTGTCCGCACGCATGCCTAACGGCGACGTGTTTACCGTGCACATTAATCCGGACATCAAGGACCCCATTGCTGCGGGCGACGCGTGGCATATGTACGAGATGAATCTGCCACTCAAATGCTATAGTTATCATAAGGATAAGGTTTATAAGCTTGATGATGGCAAGTGGTGCTCGAGTGCGTATGTGTGCAATCATCGGGGCACGCCCACGCCGCATATTAAGCCGGCTCCGGCGCCGAACCCGGGGCCTGCGCCGGTGAATCCAAGCCCGCCTTGCGGGGGTGCGATTTGTGATGTATTGAATAATTAATTTGTGGTGTCGTTGAGGCAGGGGGGTGATGTGTGTTGCTATTTGTGGAACAAGGAAGGTATTCAAGCGTTGCATGTACCCGCTCGATTTGTATTTTTTCATGGCATGCAATGGTGGCCCCAACGGCACCACAAGGTTCGATCTATAGAAACATCATTCTGTCTGAGCCTAGCGAGCTCTTGACTTCTGGGGCCATGGTGCCTCCACCGTCTAAGCGAGAGTTGCAATAATTTTCAATTCAGTATATGCAAGGTCTTTGTCTCTGCTTTTGGGTCTGTTTTCCTACCGGAGAGTATTTCTGCTGGTGTGTTGCCTTTACTTATATGGAAGATAGTTAGTCCTTCAAGACACCAAGTTTTATGCAAATCCATGGGGATTCCACATCTATAGATGAAGTCGGATGAGTTCTTTACAATCTGCTCATCTCAGTTTGAACTGCCTGAGACCTATTAATCACGTCATGTATCCTTCATGCCCTATTGACTAGTAGTATAAGCCGCAGAGCCTGTCTAACGACGTTATTCATTCATGACTTGCTCGAGCAAAAACTCCTCTATCTCGAAAGGGAGCCTAGGGTGCCAGATTTACGAACATTCAACTTCCCATGCAGCGAGACGCTGGATCAAACAGGAACGGATGTTAGGCAGCTAATTGTGGGCTTTGGTAAGGTAGGTATATTATCAAGACTACAGAGATAGGAAATATAAATTTTGCGTATCTTAGTTGACTAGATAGGTATATACTTCTTTGGTAAATGTATATATCAAAGCAGAACCTGTTCTCAACATCCTATGCAAGCCCTCTTACATATTTCAAGAACAATAAGCCTTCAACCAGTTATTAATCCTATATTATGCATGTACCCTGGGCTTGTTTAGTAAGTATAGAGTATGAAGGCCAATATGTCTCCGCTGTATATTAATGCTATCCAGGTTGTGTCATGAATTAATGCCAGCGCTAGGCGGTGTTATCGCGCTTCATCATTAGCAAGACGCACCTCTACGGCCAAGATAATGCGATATGCCAGGAAGTCGGCCATTCAATTGGCCCATTCTGACTCATGAGTCTAATAAGCGATCATTCCTGCTGGGAACCAGATCACTGAGCCGAATCTGACGGTATTGCTTGACGGAAGTAGCAGCGCTGATGGCTTTTCAGAAACCTTCCTGACCCTCATGTAACTAGAATCTCCAAGCAATCCTTTCAGTTCAAAATCTAAGCCTCTATTAGTATATTCTCAGAGTTGATTGCTCTTTTGTAGCTAGAAACCCCGGACATATGGTAATATCTTGAATTATACTTATACACCTCTAAACCAACTTGTTGAAATTTTAGAGTATGAAAAGACACCAGTTTTATATGGAATACAGAGGTGGCCCGCTCGCTTCCAATTAGTATTTGGATGGAGGAGTCTAGAATGGCTTACCGCGTTGCGAGGGAGCTATCGCGGAGTATGGTGCGAAGGCACAGTTTCTGGTCTCGTGGGCGGGTGGAATCTGTGCTGCAGAGCTCTCCAATAAGCCCCAGAAGATGGAGCTATGGAGGAATTTTTGGAACCCTGGAGGGTAGAAGTAGTGACTGGACTGGCTTGCAGCATTGCTGGCTTTGTCCATTGCCGCTGGATCATGTGTATAGTGATAGTATAGCCTAACGACAGAGACATACGGTGATTAAAAGATGATTGACAATGTCCTGTATCACCTATATAGATCCAAGTTTGAGCATAAAACAATGGAAAAGAAACGACTCTAGGATGTCTAACGTCATGATGCGGTCTATGTCAGCTGGTTCTCGCAATCTGAGAAGCCTTTTTAGCTCTGTAGTGGCTGAACTCACCACCTGCAGCTCAGCAAAAGCACGAGACCCGAACGATAACCATATTAGAGCGCTGGATACTCGACAAACCGGATTCTCCCATCGACCGCAGGGTTCACAATGGGCAAACCGTCCGAGGCTCTCCCAATGATCGTGACCGCCTGAGCTCGCTGGATACCGACAGCATGATCGTCACACTCCGACTCTGGCCCATGTCCAAAGACCCGTAACATCAGACCAGTATCAGTAATGGCGGTTTCCTCGTCGACAATTGTCTGCTCTGCCGGAAGCAAGGTGTACCCATCGAATCCGTCCGCGATAAACTTGGGCAGGGCGACGGTGTACGTGCAAGAAGGGTCTATCTTCTGCGGCGAGGGACCAGGTCGGTCGAGGAACATATCCAGGACGCGATGCCCCGACTTCCGCTGCCAAGTGGCCACCAGGCGGAGACCGGCGATCTGGAGGAAGCGACCGTCCAGATGCATATCGCCGATGGAGTTTTCCATGGCGTGGAGGAGGATTTTACCGCCAATTCTTTTTACCAGGAGGGGATTCTCGAATGGACAGATGTCTAGCTCAGAGCTTTTACCGAAGCCTTAAAGAGAGCAGGACTTACTGATGATGTCCTTGACTAACAATGGAGAGCCATTCGGGGTCGTCGGACCAAGGACTTGATTGCAGCGAATCGACCCGCTGTTAAACAAGGCTATGTCTGTGTCGTAGAAAGCCCGGACAGCAGTCGCTAACATGTTGCCTAGGTTTGTCTCCTGACTGCGAACGACTGAACCACGGCCATCGAGCGATGCATGCGAGTGTAGCAGAGGCTCCTGGGCTAGAGCGTCCACACGACTGTGGATTGAGTCTAGCAGCTGGCTGATTCCGGGTGTTGGAGTTGAGAGGAGCGAAGTCGTGCCCTCGATACTGCTCCACTGCCTCACTGGACAGGTTAGGGCAATAGACGATCTATAAGTTGGTTTACTCACCTCCGACTGTAGAGACGTTGATTTTTCCCTTCTCATCTTTTTCTACATCATCCGTAAGAGTGACAAGCCTCTCCAGTCTGTCCCACTCTTGACAATCCGGATATCACCCTGAGCGTCAAAGACGAGACCGTCAGCTGTAATGCCTTCGTTATTGCATCCCTGTTCGATCGTTGCTGGGTCTGTGTCCGTATCACCACCAAAACGACGGACAACTTCATGGTCATGCCCACCCAACAGCAAGTCAACCCTACTTTGGCCCGTTCGTGTTGCCTCTGCAACTTCCATGTCTTCTGCAAGTCGCATGTGCGTCAACGCAATAACCACGTCGCACGATTCCCGAACCCGGAGGTGGTATGCCACTCGCTGCGCGGTTTTCGCCGGAGATTCGATGTAAGAGCGAGGCAGCTTTTCACAGTTGGACGGCCAATCCCTGTGCGCCGTCAGTTGCGAGTGCAGTATTCTACAGTATTCTTGTGTACTTACGTCCCAGTCAACCCGAAGAATCCCACCCGGCATCCATTGACCGTCCTAATGAGGTAGGGTTCGGCACAGCCGAGCAGGCGCCTAACGGGATGCTTTTTCTCTTCCAGAGGTAGATTCCATGCATTGGAAAGCACCCAAGGAAAGCGAACTCGACGAGACAGTTCGATGAGCCGCGCGTCTCCGAAATCAAAATCTATCCCACAATCAGCCATGGGATGTTGTCCAGGTGGGAATGTGTCTGACCATGGTTCCCGTAACAAGCCAGATCAACACCAACAAAGTCCAGGAGGGGTCCCATATGCTCGCCCTTGAGGATGCTCGCCTCGAGAGGGGGAGAAAACGTATCCCCGCTGAAGATAGTCAAGCCCGCGTCCCCGATGAAGGAGGATTTCAACTGCATAAAGCGCGAAAGCAGCTCCGCCGTCGGCACATGGTACTATCACCGTCAGCGTAATACAAGAGAGTGCCATAGTACCTACTACATGGGAGAACCTACTACATTGTTAAAGTGAACAAATCGCAACTCTTTCGACTCCATAGCAGATGCATGTATTCCTGCGGATGGAGTGGACGAGAACGGGTTCCAATACAAAAAGTCCATGTCAGCGTCTAGCCTTAGGGCCGCCTCTTAAGAGCAGGGGACCGTAGATGTTTCATCCTCTCGTCCAATGCTTACACCCAGGCTGTCATCTTCACTTCAAGAACGTACGACTGCTGCATCCCCCGGCCGCCAACAGTCGCTGCAGTCAAGGGAATCAAGGGACTTCTGCCAGTACCCTGACGCGTTAGGTGAATTACGTTACATCGCGCCACGAGAGTAAGCCCTAACACAACGCCACCTGCGCCAAGATCGACGCGGCCACCATTGGAAGCCCTTACGGTTACATCGTTACTGGTCGACAAGCCTGGTCGACAAACCTTATGGTAAGGATTCCGACGCCGAGATCGACATCGGGCCGTCTGGGGTCATGCTTCTGGTAAATCAGCAGTCCGGGTGCTGTATGAGAGGCATACGGCTAGACGACGTGATCCCTGGTTTCTTGGGGGTCATCACCGTTTTACCCTCCAGGAATGGGGGGCTCGGCCAGTAGCTGCAGTGGTGTGTCCCGGGGCCGTGATCCTGCAAAATGGGCCGTGGAAGTTCATGGTTCAGCTCGGAAGGGCTCCGTAGTCCATTAGATTAAGGGCTTTTGATGCCGCCGCCACTCTGCCGGGTTGCGATTACGATAAGATCCCTCAATGATATAACAGTGTCCAAGCTATATTTAACAATGGACGTTGACGACGATAAGGGCTTTCGCCGGAGGCGGCAGAATCGAGGTGTCCAGCGCAGATACAGTAAGTCTGCCGTCTGTCACTCTGCTTAGACAGCGGACTGTTCAGACCACCTAGGATCCGCAATAAGAACGCATGCGGAAGAGATTCAAGCCATTCGAGAGGATATCCGCACCCTCAAAAATCTATACTTCAGTTCGAATGTTCGCATAGTGGATTCCATAGTCCAGGGCGCGTCCCGGTCCTCCAGCACGAGTGATAATGCCATTGATGACCGGCCTTGTAGCTTCGATCATCTTCTATATGAGAACGACTCAACAAACAAAGAAGGATATACCATATAGCAGACTCAAATCTGGCTGCGGATTCGAAATATCACTATCCTCGCAGCAATGCTCTCCCAGAGGCCGTCGACCAGAAACTCGGCGACTGGGAGCCCACAGCAATTGCAGCGAAGCATGTCGTGGCTGACTCTCCATCCATCAGCGACGACCGGGAGAAGATCCTCAGCCCTGTAGACAGAGACAGTTTAAAGCACACAGATTCTCCCAAGGCAAGTCATCCCACATCCTGCATAACACCTACGCTGACCCTTACAAGGCACTACCGATAAGCTCCCTCCAGAACGGCTGCACGAGTCCGCATTAGCTCTTCCCGATTTACTTGGCCGCCGCCAGAACACCTCCATATCCAGCATGACCTCGGCCGACAGCGGGAACCACGATTAGCGGGTGGCAGCTTTGTGTGATGCAGTGGTCAACGATCGCGTGGAAGTGGTGGCAGGCCTTCCTCCGCTATGGAGTGGATATCAATAAAACGAACCCGGATGGGAATATGGCTGTTCATATCTGCGCAATGCGAAACAATGTTCCGATCTTGCAATTGCTGATTGACCACGGGGCTCAATTAGACGTGCGCAACGCACAGGGGAGACCCCGTTACAGTTGGCGGCGGCATTGGGGAATGTTGAAATCGTGGAGACGTTACGGCGATGTGAGGCAGATGCAGTATATCAGGGGTGATTTTTATTTTGTCTCCGTTAAAAAGTGATCTAGTAGCGCACTTGACTTATAGCCATTACATGCTAGTGCATTACCCCCTTACAATTCCCAGAAGGTAGATAAGGAAAATCGCCTCGTATTTCGGCGTCTGAACTCGTCCAGTGTACGAATAGCAAGTTGCGAGTACAGGAGTAGGATTCGTTATGTAAGCCACTCTAGCACCACGGATCCTGCATGTACAGGTCTGGGGCCTGGTCGAAAAGTATATACAAGTTCCTCCAAGGAGCATCAAAGAAAAAATAACAACGAGCCACATCTCCAGCCCAGGCTAAACAACATCGGTAGCTGACCCCAGCGGAGTGAGAATAACGATCGGTTGAACAACAGAAGTACGACAGTGATACACCAACCAGCAACTTTCTTACTAATATGTTCTCACATGCCTCGATATCTAGAGGATTATGAAAGTTCCCCTAAGGAGATGGGAAGTTCACCATTCGGAATTCGGAAATAACCACTGGGTTCTTGATTTCTCCCAGGGCGGCGGTTCAATGGGAGCCATTTCTGGCGTCCCGCTAGCCGGCACAATCTATACTTTCTAGATTTTTATCTAATCAGGCTATTATATAGCTTGTAGAGATATCATGTAGAGTTTTTTTAATCAGGATAGTTGATAAAGGCTATATTAAAAACTAATATAATAACTTTCTTGCTAGTAGCTCTTAGGGATCTACTTTGTCAGGATAGATCAGCCTGTTAACCAGGTAAGGATTCCAACACCATGTAAGATTAACAATATGGAGACAAATAGCTAGAGTAATGCAAAACTAAACCTTGGGAATCCCCCAAGCCCAGAAGACCTTCCTTAGTCCTAAATATGTCTATGGAGTCATCAGCCCTCCGACTCCCGCTGAACTTCCTCGCCCCAAACGGATCCGCGAACAGATGAACTTCCGTCACTACAATATGGGGACTGGATAGAAGCGAAGGCGTACAACGAGGATCTACCGACCTGTATTCACTAGTAGATTGAATGGAAGGTTACTTGTAAAACGAAGAACTGTAATTCAAGATACAGAGCAAGATTTGGTTCTTGCTCCTAGACCTTATTGGAGAATCATCCTTTAAACAGAAGTTGTGGGAAAAATTATACGCCAAATACCCACACAAAAAGATTGTATTAGTTGGTAAATCCATTATCCCTAAGACTGATATTGAATGGCCGGATATTAAGAAAAAGCTTTCTAGATGGGGTTATTACTGCCTCGGAAAAGGGACCGAAGCTTATAATACCGTTCAACTATATAGAATAGACCCGAAGCTCCGCAGCTAGTCGCAGGGCGTCCTGACAAACGGGGTACTTATTCTGCTACTCAGGACATGCTCCAAGAACTTGACCGGGATGTCAATGCGGAGGAATTGAGATAGGACATGATATAACATGATACGAGACAAAGATTGTTGGTGAGATATGTTACTATTTCCTATCACCAGAGAACAAACACACTCCTTTAGACCTCCTATGGGGCTGGTGGCTAGTTGATGCACGTAGGCAGGTGCATAGTCGGAACTCAATTAGAGCCACTTAAGGGGAGTTGGAGGAAAATGGGGGACGAAGATAAAGCTCCAGCATAAAACAAACTGTTAAGTTTAGGCGCGTGCTTGCATTTTCCGTGCCTAAGCCTGCACGAGAATACAGTACAGCACTTGGAGAAGGTTCTCAGGCTGCGAGACAAATGAAAATAAACAACGTGGACATCTCGCCTCACGTGCGTTGCCGGTGAGTCTGAGATCAAAAAGATCCTTTGGCGGAGTGAGCACGTAGCCTCTAGTTCGAGGAGACTTGGATCCCACAACCTCGCGAAATGGCCCAAATAGGAAACTTTTATAACGTGGATAAGCTATATATAGCTTATGTGCCCTTGTGAAGCGACAAACATTACGTAGAAATGGCTCCACCACAAAATTATCCTTATAGGGGCATGTCTAATCTATTCCCCTTATGGTAAGTTATCTTCCTCCTTAGGCCAAATTGCGAGCCTGCTGGTCTTGTCGGATCTATGAGGTGCGGCTGGGTTTCGCGCTTCAGTGTAAGCGCACCTATACGAAGTGGGCCGGCTACTCTTTTTACAAAGCTGGGAAGGTGACCCATGCTCATTTTGGAACCCACAGTTTTGTGGTTGGGAGTTATATAAGATCAAATCTTCAGAGCTCGAAATTGTTTATCTTGAAAGAAGTTTTCAAATCGGCTCTATCCCAACAGCTTTCTACACCGATTGAACATTCTTTTCCAAACGCCTCTTGTCTTTCAAATCATGGCTTTCAACCGTATCGCTGTCTATGGTCACCGTGGATTCGTTGGCTCTCGAGTTGTTTCTGCTCTAATTGCCTCGGGAGCTCCAATTACTGTTTTGCATCGCGCTAGCTCGGATACTTTCAATCTCCCAGAACATGTGAGAAAGATTGAAGTCGACGTTCTTGATGAAGACGCTTTGGTTGATGCCTTGCAAGATATAGACATTGTGATGTCAGTCAGAGCTACTGCATATCTGTACCTTTTCGAATCTATGCTAATGGATTTCTCAGTTCTCTTGTTGGAGACGAGGGAACCGACAGACAGTATGGCTTTGTGAAAGCCATCCCTAGGACTAATGTCCAGCTTTTCTCCCCTTCGGATCCCTGTCTGCGATATTGTGAGCAGGGAATGCGCATACCCTGCATGAAGGCAAAAGCGAAAGTCGAAAAGGCTTCTAAGGATGCTGGGATTCCAACCTCCGTCATCCACGTGGGAAATTTCGCTGAATTCACCTTAAGTACACCGTCAGTCATCAACCTACCACTCGGGTTGTTTATACGTAACTAACTTCCACAAAATATAGGGCAGTGGGTATTGATTTGCAGAATAACATATTGGTCTACACCGGCAACTCTGCTAGCGAAAAAGTCACTATGTGGTGCGTAACATTTTACCCAGAGATTCCTTCATCTAAATAATCCCTTTTGTCTGATTAAACTAATTCTTTGTAGCACCAGGGACTACGTAGCAGCTGCGTACGTCGACATATTTACCACCAGACCTATACGCACTATACAGAACCGGACCATCACCTTGTCAGAGCTTGCACCAACAGGCATGGAAATTGCTGCAATCATGAAAAGAAAGAACGGCAGAGATCCCTCTATTGCGACACGAAGCTTAGAGGAAGTCAACCGAACGATTGAGGATTGTATCAGCCGGGAGAGTAATCTCGCTGTCCCGGCCTATTGCCGCAAAATCTGGGGAACGGGAGAAATGATGAAGATGCTTCCCAATGATGTATGGGAAGTTAAGGACTACAGGAAAGCAAGTTTAGAGGACCTTGTCATAGGAGAAAGATTGGAAAGCTATAGAGCCCTACCTGATCATGTGTTGGAGTACCTAAAAAAGGTGCTATGAGACATGTACAGACGACGGTGGTGGTTCTCGTGCAGCTTCCTTTGCATGTTCGTCCATCGTCTCGTTCCACTGATACCTTGGTGCGCCGGGATCCATTTGAGCTCGGTTTGGACGCTGTCTGCCAATTGATGAATAACATTCTAGCACCCCGCTAGGTAGACTTAATCAGAGGGCATGCGTGGCTGACGAAGGGCTTGTAGTATGAAGCCTACTGCAGACACATGCCAATTCAAAATTGTGAGAAGCTATCTAGTGACATGTTCGCGTGCTTGAAGACACTTTGATGCGTTTTCGGGACCTTTCCTTATTGATGTCAATAGTTCCTTGCAAGCAAACGTCAGAATAAAACAAGTCTGTGGACGGTTCTTTCGGATTCGTTCCAGGATGGGAGTGTTATTTCCAAATTGGGCGCCGCTACGCAGAGTGAGGTCAATAGTCTTTGCCAAGTAGCTGGAATCAACAGTGTGGTGGTCAACGTATGCTGGATTGCTGATATAACACGGCCCTCTCCTTGTGCGGAAGTTGTTTTTCCGCGTGCAGTTCTATCGAAGCCAATATCGGGAGTTTGTTGTTATCAGACAGGGGATGCGGTGCTTGAAGCTGAGGCTGTGATAGAAGGCAAGGATAAGTGCGTGCCGGGGTAATTACCCTAGCTCTGGCAGGTCCATGTCCAGCCGATATGCTAACGTTGTTTAGCCCTCAGAAGTTCAATGGGTAAATCATGCAAAGACAGCCAGATACACATCTCTTCTTGGTCTCCCTCAGTGTCAACACAAATATATTCATTCCGGTGGCGATTCACGTCAATGTACCTCTGCTGCCCCACTTAACCCAAGTATGTATTAAACCAATGTTCCGAGAAAGGGAAGCAATAGCCAGGGCTAGTTACGCAGTTGACATGGCACAATCATTTAGTCCAAACAAGATGACCGAATATAAACAGAACGCCCATGAAATGTCATGCTGCTATCGACGAACAGAAAAAGCCATGCTTCTTTGCGAGCGGTTCATGTGGCTGTGCACCATCCTGCTGTGCCTCACCAAATGAACCATTTCTCAAGCAGACTTTCGTTCAGAATCGCAGAATTTGTGGTTAACTGGAATTGAAAACCTGTTACCGCTCAACCGCAGGAAAAGGCTATGAGGTCTAACCTTCGATCATTATCTGGCGGCCCACAAGCCATGAATATATATTGTTAGGTAGGTCTAAGGCTTCATATGATACGGATGCTTTGCAATCTTCCGCAAATATGTCTGGTATCGGAGAGGCAAGCGGTGTCATTACACTGGGGGATGCAATAATCAAACTGGCTCATTTTGTGGAAGCTCTGAAGCAATCATCCGGTCAACTAGAACGATACGTGGTTGTTCTTCGGAGTATCGATCGAGTGAGTTGATTCCTGCGCAGCTGTGCCAGACGTTAACCTTTCCAGACGACCGACTTGATAGACTCGCTTGCTGCCGCGAGTAAAGAGAGCAATCAACTTCAAAGTCTTTCCATTTACTTTAATGGCAATAAGTATAGCCTTATCTCTTGCAGGACTAATACGAAGGCCATCCTGGCAGACGCTGAAAATTTGATTGAAATCTGCAAACGCGCGGAAAGCAAGGGAGCCCAAGAGACAATCAGGGCACGGTTGCGACGAGTTTTTAAAAACTCTGCGAAGGCTGCGAAATGGGTATTCAGTGGGAGTCACATTCTTATCAATGCAGCTACTCAGCATGAAAGCTCGTTGTTCATGGCATATAGCTCACTTATGCTGGCCGGGAATGAGATACGGTATGTGTGCTCGACGGCGGTTATCTGCTTGTCTGAGCCTAATAACACATAGGCAGTCAGATACCCAATCAACACTCCAAGCACTCACAGATACTTTGGCTCGACAGATGCAAAACTTCGTCGAGTCTCAGAAGAAATATCGGAGAGGCGACATCGACGTTTTACGAAGTATTGTCGTTGTCGAGCAGTCGGATCAGGAGGTCAAATGGCCGTCTTCGCTATTCAGGAGGGGTAGGCAAGCTCCCTCACTCGATAGTGGCTCACAGGCTGAAAGCAGCACGACGAGCCTGAAAACGGAAGAAAGTTTCAAAAGTGGCAACGACCACTCGAACTTCGTGTCCAGAGAACCTGGAAAGCAGGACCTCCAGACTATAGCAGTTATTAGGAATGATGGCCGTATGGACTCGAGTCTCGAAACCTCTACGCAGGGTAAGCTTGTTACGGGTCTGTTCGAACAAGGTGTCGGTGAGACCATGATACATTATAGTCACACCGACAACCCTGAACACTTTGATGCAGCTAGTGCAGCTGCTGCCATATCCTCTCTACCCCGCGTTGAACCTCCCTTAGAGAAAAAGGAAGGTGTAATTGGTACTGAAACGCAGGTACCGAGCATTTTTTGCTATTCTGCACCCCGCCAGGGACCAGAAAACCACGGAGAATCATCAGACATCTCATTATTCTCCACGCATCCACCTACCGCAACCGATGGTAAGATCAGCCGCACTGCCGATACACAAATGACACTCTCCGTGAACGAAACACTCGGCACTGTTACGAGTACATTAGCGGCTGACATGGTAAAATTTTGTGTTAAGACCATAACAGTCCACCTCGATGGGTCCCTCTTTCTGATACTCAAAAACCCCTGTCGTTCGGAGATTGATAACTGCGAGCATATAAGCTTAATGTCACCGTTTGAAATTGACTCTCAAAAGTCATCCGGCATCTACAGCGTGTCGGTACACCGAGGTCCAGCACGCAATATCTCATTTCCGGCCCCGGCAACAATAACACTCTCAGTGCTCCACGGGTGTCGAAGTGGGAATACTCATACAAAAACATTCGAATCCTACAGCACACAGAAGCAGTCGGTATCACCACAATTTTCGGCACAAACAGTTTTGGTCGTTTTGGGACAGTGGGAGGGGATACTGGAAGGAGAAGATCGCGAGACGCAGACTGCTCATACTGAAGACATGGCACTGGTCGATGATGCTAAATCTGAAGATGGAATAGAGCAGCCTAACTGCTTGACTCGTGAAGATAGCCATCAGGAGAGCGTGAGCACGAGGATAAGGTCGGTATTCACTCCAGTCCCGTGCGAGTGCGGGCATCACACGTTCGTCCAGGATATTGATCTAGCTCATGACGACAAACCACGTTTCATGACGGATGAACTTGAATATCAGTGCAGCCTGTGCCAGTCTCCGATACGAGTACGTGTGTATCAGTCCGAGCTCTTGCGACGCGCCGAATCTGAAACTGCGGGCCGGCTTGCTTGGAGGGGGTTCAATTACCTGATTGCACAGAGGCCAAAATAACGGGCTGTTGAGACTATCAAAGCTATTGCATTCAGGCAGCTTCATGCAAACATTATTGCTGTGGCAGACGTATGCAACCGTCGAAACCGATCTAGGCCCGCACTGGCTTCTCCAAGTTGGCGGCTGCATGGCTATGATTGCTATTGGTCGCTTGCTGAAACAGGCAAAGGAGGAAGAATTGGGCTCTTACGCCGGGGACATATCTCGTGCCACATGCATCAGAACGGGGGTCTGTTAGATGCCTAAAGCCTACATAGGACTCTGGAGCTACCATGCATTTTCCGATCAGATGAGGACGAATGATGTGAAAAGGGGCGCTTCTGACATGCAGCTATTAGCTGCTTGCCATTGATCTGCTATCGGCTTCTATAAAAGGACTAGGATTTAAAAATAGGCTAAAAGGCGCTACAAGACGCTACAAGGCGTTTAGAAAACACCAAAACAGCTATTGAAGTACTCAACAGGGACAGTTAAACACAACTGATTTCGAGCGGGACAGACAGACCGATCGTTCCGGAAGCCAGTTTCCTAAGGAGCGAAGAAGTACGACGCTAGAAGTTGCCATTGCATTCTATTATGTGAGCAGTGCTGCTATGTGGTCGCGACCTGGGTAAGCAAAGTAAGTCGGAGGGTGCGGGTAGGCCAAGCTGCCTAATATTCGGAGGCTCGGAGGATGCGTCGCTCGATCGGACTAGGAGCAACACCTTAGGTCTGTTCGAACTCCGAGTCCGCAAGATTGGATTATACCCCGGTTTAACTCATTGCAAAATACTGATATAGTCGCGTGAACAGGCCGAAGTCGCTGCTTATGAGATGTTTGCCTGGCCGGATTGGATTAGGGTTGGTGGAAGGCTCGCCGGGCTAGACGGAACATTTGGGGGTAACCGGCATGTGTAGCACACTCTTTCTATTAAGATGATCAGAAACCAGTGAGCCTTGCCCTCCGATTAAAGAGATCTGGGTGGGACCGCGTATGGGAAGGGGAGGGAGGACGGAAAATGGGATCCTCTAACGTGAGAAGCGGGGTTCTGTAAAACTAGCTATTGGATCGCCATTGCATCGATTGTCTAGCAAATAAGGACCCTTCTTGTTGAGCTTATGCTGTGGGCACACACTGATTGGACGACCATAGAAAAAGCTGGCCATATTGATCGTCTGTGGCGGGATTATGCGGTAGGAAATACTCTGCACTTCCAAAACTATGGGAGATCATCATATTAATGGTCAGAGTCTAATGTATCTATTTGGTCTGCCACCTGTAACGTCTGACGAAGGCCTCGCATTCTTGCCCCTAGACTGGACGCTTGTCCCTTCATCTTTGTCTGCTTAGGAGGCAAGAAATCGACGAGGTCGTGCAATTGTCTACCACAGCCGCTTGGAAGAGGCCTGCTTGAATATGAACCTGCGTACTGCCGTTGATAGGCCATACATAATGAGAAGTAGGGCAAGAGCGTAGGGTTTATCTGACAAAGCTTCACTGCGTGCTGCGACACACCAAATATACGTATATCAATTAAATTAAGTAAAATAAATAAATAAGAATAAAAAAATAAGACATATTAGATGAAGAGATTCTCAAGAAGAATGTTTAGCTCAGCACTGTAATGAATAGGGTTACAGTGAGAGCGTGTTCCTTTTCTGCTCGGCACATATTATAGCTCGACAACCTCTTAGATATTTGTGCTGCAGAGTCATCCGTCCTTGTCTCCGACATGTACTCAATTAGAGATTGCTTTGTATGACTTCAAGGCGGTACTGAACCATGGCATCATTAAACTTGCTATGTTAATAATACCCTAGAGTATGGTTCCCTGGTTAGCTGAGCGCGGGGCGGGCTGGAATAAGCTCGACGAAGGGCGAAAGGTGTGCAACCTATCATTGATATAAGCAGGCATTTGATCAAGCCGTATTAGCCCTTGTTCTACTTCTAGAGATGGAGAAGTTCTGTCCGTCGAGTCTCCCATCGGTGCCTGGACAATAGCTGCTGGACTGTCCAGAGAGGGTTACACCCTAGGCGCCAATGATCAGCTGAGTCTGCCATAGATCCCAATTGAGTTTGCGATCGATTTCGATCTCGATTGATCTTGGTTTAAACTTGGTTTACCTAGGTACGCAGTATAATGATTCGATCACCGCAGACTGAGATCACGATGACGCAAGCAACGCAAGCAACCGAGAACCTGCGATAAAAGCCAAACACTTTCCTTGCTCACAGCTAAAAAAAAAAACAATAGCTATTTGTGCCTATACAACATCACTATTTGAAACGCAACAACCACTATGTCTCGCAACCTTGTCATTACCAGCATAGAAAGCCTCACGGGGTCCCAAATTGCCAAAACCATCCTCGCGTCGCGCAGTTTCGCCAAAGGCATCAAACAGATCACAGGCCTAACCCTCTACCCAGATTCAGATGCATGCGCGGAACTCAAAGAAGAGCATGGCGTGCAGATTGTTGAACACAAACCCGGCAATCTAGATGCCATGGTTAGCACACTGCAAGAAACGGGCGCCGACACAATCTGCCTCCTGCCACCCGGCCACAAGGACGCATTTAACATCACAACTGAGCTTATAACCGCCACGAAGAAGGCCGGCATCCCTAACGTATGCTTTATCTCGTCCGCTGGGTGTGATCTTGCCGAGCGTGAAGCGCAGCCGCTGTTGAGGAGTGTGATTGATCTCGAAGCGATGGTTATGGAGGCAAAGGGCGATGCCAGCACGGAGACGGGGCATAGTCCGGTTGTGATTCGGTATGTCTGCCACCTCCTACGTCCTGTCCTCTGCTTGATTTTGTGACCGAGCTCGCTGACTATGTATACTTCAGTCGCGGCTTCTACGCAGAACACCTCCTCTTGTACTCGCGACAAGCGCAAGAAGAGGGCAGATTGCCGCTCCCTATCGGGACATCTCACAAATTCGCACCGATGGCGTTATCTGATGTTGTGGAAGTCGTTGCACACGTGCTAACAGGCCACGGCAAGCACGGGTTTTCCGATAAACATCGCGGTCAGCTTATGGTCCTTACGGGCCCCCAGCTTACGGCTGGCGACGAGCTCGCAACAGCCGCAAGCCAGGCGCTCGGCAAGGAATTGAAATTCGAAGATATATCAGAGTATGCACATACACTTTTCGTTCTTATAGTATGAAACTGATTTGTACTCTCACATTTAGGTCTGAAGCCAAGAAGGTCCTCAAGGACGATGCCGGCAGTTCCGAGGGAGAGATCGCGTATCTCCTCGAGTACTACGCACTCGTCCGCGAAGGCAAGACGAACTACATCTCGACGACTGCATTCCACGATGTGACCGGAAAGCATCCCGTAGAGCCAACGGAGTTTTTTAAGCAGTATGCCGAGAACATGCGTCCGAAAGCCAACAAGAAGAGGAAGACTCAGTGAGGAGGTTCGGCAGACTCCTGACTATCAGTTAACCAGACATATGTACACTAAGAAAATTAATTAAGTCTGGATTTGAATTTTGTTTGAGAGGTGATGCGACGGGTGATGGAGGTATGACGTGTGGTGAGGTCTGACCTGTTAAATCTGCATGTACGATCAAGGAAGATAGGCAGCTTGACATTGTATCAACTGCACATATGTAGCCTAATAGAGCCTTACTGTGACTCCTGTTCATACCAGGAACTAGATGTGCAGAATTGCCTGTCGTTGAATTGTGAGAGCTAGTACTTTGAGAGTTCGACTACTAAAGAATCGACCTGGATATAGCATACCCGAGAGACAAGACATCCATGGCTCAGGAGTCAGCCGTATGCAAGCAAGGTACGGGTTTAGGGTTATGCGGACATTAGGTGGTTTACTTGACTTTGCTCTGATATTCGACGTAGATTATCCGAGTATTTTATTATTGTATATGCCAATCTTGTCCATGGGCGGTTCGAGTGGCACAACGCTGTCCAACATTGGGCCGCTTCGGATAAATAAAGAAAAAAGATAAAAACATACAACAGCATGTATATGTCGGAGCTCACCTGTCCCAGCGTCTGTTCTGTGGCCGCTTTGCCGCGCACGTTCCGGCGCCTCAGGTGAAGATGCAGGGTCCCTGAATATCTTGCACCCGAGCTAGCCAAAAGTTACATTTTGACAGATGGGCAAAGTGACGCCCATCATACAGTGATAAATAATTTAAGATCAGTCTCACCTCACCCCATCCCGTTACAAGCCGGACGAGCACCAACTGCTGTGCTTCTACTTGGGGGTCAAGAGCTATCCAGGTATATCCATACAGATATACAGAGGCGTTTGCTGGCCCTTCCTGGGCAGGATATTGAGATTATTTGCAGCCGAATAAATTGGCATTATGGCAATACTGGCCTTTATACATAAATGCCATGCTTATACAGTCTCGGGGGACTTGTTTGACCCAGCCTTGTGAAGGATGCTGCTCTGTACAAGGAAGACCAGTTTTCCTTGAATGCCGCCATGTACCTGGGGCATTCGACGGATGCTGCGCCAACTGTAAATGGCGTGACCATGGGTATTGCTGCTCTGTACAGGACGTGCACTGGCAGGGTATGCTTGGTGATGGACTTGGTCTACCCCAGGGAGCTGCAAACCAGCTGGTTACCAATCTTGATCTAGTGGAAGGTGAGGCTGAAAATCCCATCTACCTTGATTTCCCTGAAGGGGATGACGACAATCTAATTGTCTTATAAGGTAAGTACAAGCTTTCATATTTTTTCCTATACAAGCACCAGCACTGCCTAGGGTACGGGTTGTGTACCTCACCTGAGCATAGCTTGCACCTTTACGTGGTGCTTAGGATGAGTAGCCAGCTGGTGAAACTAAGCAAGCTATCCTGCATACAGTGGGTGATCACCTGACGCCCGATATCACCTGCCGCCCGATTTCTCCTCACCGACTATTTTTTCGACAAATTTCAACTGCTTATATCTCAGCCAGTATGTCTTCAATTGAAGCAGCGATAGAAGCAATCAATTCCTTAAAGCCAGGCGATTCAATTAATTATACTAAGATTGCGAAAGAGTTTGGTGTTGACCGGTCAACATTATCAAGGCGCCACCGCGGGGTACAGGGCCCAAGGGACCGCCAATATGAGCAGCAGCGAGTTCTCAGCACCCACCATGAAAAGCAACTAATAAGCTAT